>JAEAOA010001447.1:517500-752500 GCA_016746295.1 Potamilus streckersoni
CCATCTCAGAGGAACTACTGTAAAATTGCCAAAAGTGTAAAATTCATTTGTGTGGTGACAGAAATAAATAAATTAGTTTATATGTTTTGACTAAATGTTTCCTATTTAGCTATTAAAAGAACAACAGCATAATCCATATGGTGGAACAATTTGAGCCAGTAATTGGTTTTGATGCGCAAGTAACCAGTTCCTAATACTCTTGTTATGGGAGGTAATGCAGGATTGTCTAAAGACCACATTGTAATGTTTGAAACTAGAGTTGTCTTTCATCGATGGGCATTCGTTCATACTGAGCCATCATTTCCTTCTTGAATGTCTGAGATCAATTTTTTTTTAAAAAATATTTTTTTAACGATCTTGAAAAAGACTTTGCAGAATGTATTCTTCAATCCACTTCCATGTATCTTGTTTAATACTAGTGATGGTCATTCGACCTAATAAAAAATTTCAGAGTTATAAACACGTTATTTATTTTATTTTATTTTATTGCATTACTGCTCCCAACAGCACAATTTTATTACCTTGTGTTACGGGGGGGGGGTTAGTTATACCCTTGAGTGATACGGGGTTTAATTAATTATTTTTATAGCCGTGTATGGTTTTGGTTATAAGAAAATGGGGTAGGGTGTTTCCAATATTTCTTTAGGTATGGCACCCACCCAGGCTCGATTATGGTTCAGAAGTTAAGAAGGTGAGTATAGTTCTGAGCCCCCAGTCAGCAATGCCGACAGTTAAATACAAAAGTACTAAAGGGTGAAATTAAACAGTTACATACAAAAGTACAAAGGGGTGAATTAAATAAAAACAATTTAATTATTAATAAAATTTCAACATGCGAGCTTCCCAATCGCTCGACCCTTTTGTGCCTATTTCATCATCTGAATCAGTGTGAGAATTTCGCCCTGTCATTGGTTCTACTCATCTGTCTCTCTAAATTTCTCCTGCACTCCTCCTTTACTCCTTCAACTTTCCTCTCCACTTCTACTCCTCCTTTGCTCCTTCGAATTTACTCTCTACCTCCACTTCCCTTTCCGTCGACTTCCTCGTCCAACCGTCGACTCCAATCCGTCGACCCTGATTGTACCGACAGTCTTACTTCAGTCTTCTCTCTCAGACTCTCGGGACTCTCCTTCTAACTGAAGTTATCCCACCCGGAAAGCTTCCCGTAAAACACAATGAGGGTGTACTATTTTGCTTGGCACATACACTTACTCTACCCAGATAATTTATCATCAGATAAGGCTATCAAATTTCATGGGTCGCGCATCCATTTCCACCGGAATACTCATACATTCATGGATGGTAAACACACTGTAAAGTCATAACATAATAACACATCATAAAGCACGATATCAATTACTCGTATACAGCAACGATAATTGATTCACATCAGTACATAATAACCAACACATCTATTTTGCATCACAAATCATACAAATATATAAATATGCAACTATCTATGCTCTGAACATATTCAAACATACATTCATAATCTTGCTTACATAAATCATTTCATAACTCCGATACAAATCTCAAATAAGTACACAAATGAAACTCTACAAAGTAATTCTTCATTCTAACAATACTATTAGTAATTGTGTAAACATAATATTAGTACTTACAGTTACGGCGTTACAATGGGTGAGTCAAAAATCAAACGACTATCTACCTTCTTGAAGCTTCCTTTGTTCACAATCTTTTTCCTGCGATTCACGCCAAATTTACGAGTGCTTATCTCGGAGTAGCCTTAATCGTTCAATCACCTGGTAATCTGCCTAGGTCAAATAAATAATTCTGGGATGGAGTCAGTTTGATATCCTTGAAACTTAGAGGTATGCCCAACCACTAGCTTAATTCTGATTGGATGCGGTGGACTAACCATTCCCAAGTTGTAAATCAGGGGAACTGTCAATAGAAGTTGCCTACCCTTTTATTACACATGGCTCTTTTGATGTCCTACTAAAGGATTAGCACTCAGGTGTAATTTACTTTTGGCGACTACGTCTCGCTTGGCTTCTTGCTCTCGGCGTTTGTTCACAGATGAAACACCGGATTAGTGTCAGTTGGATAAACATCCGTCCACCTAAGTAGACCGTGACACCTTGCTGATGACTTCTTTCGACTTTGCTTCAAAAGCTCACGATCTTGAGGATCGGGTTTCCCTTTGGTTCAAATATTGCATATTTATGGGGCAGAGGAGCTATTTATATTTATCTTTCTGTTCATTGGCACTGCCATGAAGTGAAATGCCTCAGTGATTAAATAAGAGGAAGACCGTATCTAGGACATGATATGATAGCATTTGATATTATTATTAACGCGTTAGGGTACTGTATTGCCAGTCTCTGTCTGCCTAGCCATCGGTCATGTTTTAAACACACACTAAATCTGATTCAATAATCTATCCCTACCGACACCCCAACAATTCTGTGGCGCGAGAAGAAGTTTATTTTCAGCTCCTACTCCCAACCACACCTCTAGGAACCCGGGAAGGCTTAAAAGGTCATAAGATCAAACATAATATAAGAATATAATTTTTTTAAATTATCTTATTCATGAAATATTAATAACCATCGACAGATTTTTTTTCTGACATGATAAACACATGTGAAATAATGTCAACTTCGGTAACTGGGTTAATCTTTGCTCCAGAAACTTACTGAGCCATCATTTTAAAATTATTGAGGTCGAACTCCTTATCCTATAACTAGATTGACACATATTGAGCCTGAAGAGGATAGAGTTGTGTATCAAAGCCATAGTTAAATCGTTGTCAATGGATAAGGACAAAGATTCTGGAATGTTCATGATTTGAACTGAAATACCCTAACATGCACATACATAGTGTTCATTATGTATATGAGATTTAATCATTATCCTTCGCACAAAACCCCACACATCATCTACACCAACGATTATTATTTGTACTGAAGCACGAAATAGGATGCACAAATAATAAAAAGACAAAAAAGTTTGCACGCACGTTTAGTCTCTTTGTCACACTTGATTGCTGGAAGAGACACACGCCTACATTCAACCATTAAACACACAAATTCCTGAAAAGAAAATGCAAGCACTAGTGCCTTCCTCCATGTAACACAGACTTCTTTGTATATTTACGTATTGAACTCTCATGTATTGATTAAACAATAGATCCCCTACTTTCGATTTCGTAATCAGTGATAGTGGGAATTAGTGGCAGACAGACCAGCGTTGGTTGTAGTTTTTGTGTGCCTCTTGTAGGTTTTGGTGGGTTTTAAACGAATGAAAAGGAAGCGAAAGGTAAGAAAAGGTAAGATGGAAGCGTGCAAGTTAAAATGATTCCTTTTTGTCATTACAAGTCTAGTATAAAGAACGAGTCATGCGGACTTAGAAATGTGCCACGGAGAAAGTGTATAATGCAGTCAACTTTTACTTCTGACGTTACTATAGCCATAATGACCTTACCATAATCGTAAAGTTTAGTACAATATATTTTACTTGACGATTACTGTGCATGTGTGTGTGTGAACGAATTAGAATTTTAACGCAGTTTTAGTGATATAGCTACGATGTTTGCAGTGACAGTTTATAGTGATGTGTAACACTGGGACATCATGCCGCAGACACGTGACACAGTGTCCCACCCAGTCACATCATCTTTTAAATTAATCATTAAATACTTTTTCTTTGATATGCAATTTTGTTTAATTATTTACTTTGCATCAAATTCGATATCCATCTTTTTCAAAGTATCTTAAAAGCTGAGTTGTAAGAAAACGCCGCAACAAGTTAATTAGTCAAATACATCAGAATCTCATTGATTGTAATACATTTGACTCTAAAAGCATGCATGACTACACCTTATTTTCAAGACACGACATAATGATTATATAAATATAGTAAATGTTTTCGCGTCAGCAATGGGTCTCTTTAATTTATGTTCTAGATGATGGTTCTACTGTTTTCCATTATTGTTTAAAATAAAAACGATATTATGTGTCTATTCTTTATTTTATGAGTGAGACATACTATACTCGTTATTTAGAAATTTCTTGTTTGCTTTCAAACGCTGGAGCATCTTTTGTCACTTTCCAGCAATAGTCAACCAGCATTGATGGGCTCCATTTACCCTGACAGCGTTTGTCGATTTTTGAGACTGCAAAATATGTATCGTAAGTGACATGATGCAAATAAGGCTATTGTATGCCTTGAGGTGGTTTTCCTCCAAAACTCTGTTGTTTCCGGGAAAAATATGTGACTACTAACTGAAAGCTATCCATACCGTTGTTTTATTTGCTACGCAGTGCACATAAATGAATCTAGAAGTTCACTGATCTTAGGACCTAAAAATACACTTTCCTTTATTTTAGCTTCACTTGACCATGAAAATTTAAACGGAGGTACTTGAAAGCTGCTTGTGTTTTGTTCCATGGCTTTGACAAAGTTCTTCATCAGACCCAGCTTAATGTACAAGACTGGTAACAAAATCTTTCTTGATTCAACAAGTGGTGGATGCTTAACACTTTTCCTAACAGGTTCCAGTGACTGTCGTTGTGGTCAATCTCTCTTGACGTAGTGGGAATCTCTAGCACGTGTTACACATATGTGATTAAATTGCTTGTGTTAAAGGTTTAAAATTCTTTTTATTTCATTTTTGTTTCATTGTATTTAATTACAATGAATATTTTTCTCGGATTTGGGATTCAATTTTAGTGGTGAGATATATTTTTATCACAAAGTCTGTTTATTCAAGACAAAGATGTAATACGTGAGAATTATCATTGAGTTCGTCTTACCTTGGTGTCAACAGGAAGTTAAAATGATTGGTAAATATCATGGGGATACTTTATTTGCGTGACTAATCTGAAAACAACCTTTTTATGATTGCTTTTTAAGTGGGTTCATAACGGCGGACAAGACAAAAATAGTGTAGTAAGAGACCATACGACCAGTCGCGCGAGAGTTCAGATGAGGCATTGGGGTTCCAAACACGCAATCCTAATATTATTTCAGGCAGAGTCATTCAAAACATTGAAGGAACAAGGTGTATTTTTTAATTTGTTGCCAAGAATATTTGTTTGTCTGATTTTTGGATTTAATAATTTATTCCCCTGGAAACTCAGCAAGTTGACTGTTCTATACAAAATTCTGAAAGATATTCATGCAAGTTTATTCTGAAATTTTTCGGAAACAAAGACTGTGATTGAAGTGAGGAATTAGTGTTATTCATACATTGGACTACATCTGACATCATCGCCTTCCATATTTGTACGTCGTCCTGACTCGAACTTGGATTCTTTTAGGATTATTTAGTGATAGTACTTGTGTTTCCATTCTTAGAATCAAAAGTTTGGATTTTATTCAAAGATTGTAAGTCCTATTTGCCAATTTTTATACTGTTGTCTAGGGAAATAAATTGTTTTGTTAAAATATACAAAGCTTGTTGGATTTCACTCTTTTCTTTGTTACTGAGTACGAGCACTTGTCACGCAACACACGACTATCCCATTGTTAGTGAAAACAGCATTACTTTGTGTATCTAGACTGCAGATCAAGCAAGAGAGCAAGAACCATCAAATTGCCACAATGATGCCACTGATGTTGATTATAATTTATGCACCTCTAAAGATGTTTCATGTTTTCATAGATTATCTTAATATGTACCGCATGACCAACTGGAATCCATGCCAAAATTTCTGATATGATCTGTTAGCTAGCTCCAAATCATTGACTAGGAGGCATACCTGCTCGCTTTGGCTAAACTGAAGTATGTCCCTTAGCAAAATCAAACACTGACAAATAAGACAGTACGACCCTGTATAATTTATAGAGCTGATATAATTCGATTTCTTCAGTAGGGTGATATAAACTTAGTTTATAACCATGACTTCTATGCATAACATGACGCAATTCATATAATATATGACGCAATACCAGCTTCATTGTTTTGCCTAAAAAGTAAATACTGTCCAAACCCAGCCATTGATTTATTCATAGATCCAGTCAAAGATATATTTTAGTTATTTCTGGTTTACACTGATATCTCTTTCCTTTATAACTAAATTATCCTACGTCATTCTTAAGTCAAGGGTTTTATATACTGACCCAGCATCATATCTTTAAAACCAGAGCAAAAAACAATAATAGGCATCATTTTCATTCTCAGCGCCCAGAATTAGTAAAGTTTGGCTACATGTATTCGGAAGCATTTTGGCTATAGATCGGTGTAATTGTTTGGGATTGGAACAACACTTTAAGCTTTTTCTAATGATATGTTTCTGTCTACGATGTTTATTAATTGTTCTGTTCACTAATCTTTAAAAATCAGTATTTCATCCTAGTAACACGTTCCATCTATGAATAAATTAGGATTCCACATCCTATTTTAATTAACATGCAAAAATGTCTTTGCCTTTTAGGGCAGTTATTCTAACAGGTTTGATTTAGTTTCTCTCCATTCTTCTTTCTGACCCTTCTATTATTTCATGCAAATTTACGGATACATCAGATTCATTGTCAAATCAGTGTCCGTACGTATCCTAGTTTTAATTGAGCAGTTTTTCTCAATGTTTATATTCTGTGCATACAACATTTTCTACAGCAAAACAAAAATCAACAATCTTTATTTATTCATGTTGATACAAGCTGTTTTCAATATATATATATATATATATATATATATATATATATATATATATATATATATATATATATATATATATATATATATATATATATATACATATATATATATATATCGTTCATTCACAGTAATATACAGTGTTAAATGCTCAAATCTTTAAAAACATAACTTTCACTTTTACTGTTCAGATATGGCATATAAAATGTCGAATAAGCTGTGAAGGAGATTATTGATTTCACCTTTGTTTCTTCTTATACTGATTCTATGGAAAAAATGTATTTACTCAGCTTTTTATCCATCTTCGTTTGATTCATTTGTAAGTCAGATCGTTAAGTCGAATGAGTCTTTTTCAGGACCTAATTATCTAATTCTACTGCTGGTAATTGTTTTATGATGTGTATCAATGTTTCAGAAAATGTGCACAGGCTTTGAGTATTGCTAAAAACTATTAAAGTCTGCAATGAATTTTTAAATTAACTTGCGTCAAATTAACTACAATATCGTTATGTCCCTTCAAATTACTCAGTTGATACGAAAGTTTAGGAGCTCCAGATGTGTAGGCTGAGAGGAAAAAATTTTTTAAGATATTAAAAGTGCATCGCATTTTTAAATGACATATAATCTGAAGTTGTCAACACATCCTCTTGTCACTGATCCAATGTCACCTGCGTCAAACCAGTTAGCCCAGTTATAATGTCACACTTTGGTAGTAACTGACCGTTGCTCGATTCACATCGAAACAGTTTTCACATGTGTCTAGAAAGGAATTGCAGACAATATGATGTGTAATAATATGTTTTACGCATAGACTAAGTGTCATTGGTTATTAAAATAATGCAAACATTTTCTTATGATTCGCTTAAAATAGTCATTCTCGTTTACAGTTTATGCAGCTTTGTCTTCTGTGCGACATTTAAGGCATCTGAGAACATTTCAAACCTCTGTTTCACGACACGTGGGTACGGGGTCTATATTCATTTGTTCTGACTGAAGTGGATGGATATATCCGATTTCCACAGAATGTGAGTGATTTGGATTAATGCATCTACTGAGTTCCTCATTAACTTGGAAGCCTTCAGACGATAAGGAATGTTCCGATATATTCCTTAAAGGAATATTTACAATATCTGAGTGAATTGGATGGATGTATTCGAGATCCAAATCTCGTGAAGAAGCGGGATTCAAGTATCCATCGAGTTCCTCATTGACTTGAAATTCACTTGGCCTTATTGACTGTTCTGACTTATTCCTTGTAATTTGCTGTTGTTGCTTGTGTGCTTCAAAACCTGTTTCAATGGCAGTACTCAACTCTCCTTGTGCACCGCTTACAATTGTCCAGTAATGCTCTGCTAGCTTTGCTTCCTGTAGGTTTTCGTCTCCACTATCTTCATCTCCACCATCTTTATTAGAGTCCAGAAGTGTATTACAGTTAGGTACTCTTTGCACATCTGAGCTGGAAGGATATATATATATATATATATTTCTATATATTTCTATATATATATATATATATATATATATATATATATATATATATATATATATATATATATATATATATATATATATATGTATATCGGTTAATTTTGGTAGGCTCGAACACAAAACCATCTTTTGTTGTCACTGCACATCTTGTACTTGGTGCACCTGGCTGTATTTTTTGACAAAAGTGAGGTGCACAACATATCCTATTCATAATTTCACAAGCTTCCTATTGTATAGATAATTCATATGATGCTTATTATTTGTCAATCTTACTACAAACGTAGGGCAATGTGACTAAATATTTACGTAATGGTTTATGTGAACTGAATTGTTTGTCTTCCTCACATAGTAGTATTCAACAGCACCTAGGTACCACTATATCTATATCATGCCAATATAAATTGTAGTAATTGAAAAAGAAAAACTAAGAATAGCAATGAATCTTAGCAAGGTAAACGTTTCTCAGCAAATACAACAATAGAGAGGAGATTAAATAAAGCAAACGAAGTCCATCATTCAAACAAATTCACGACAAAACCCAAGTATTTTTCTCCACAACAACAAACATCGTTGAGAAACTCCATACGGATGTATATTCCAAACGAAACTACAAACATCAAAGCAATAATTGCCGAAGTTCAACTGACATCCATCTGCCATCCAAAAGACTGCATTCACAAAAATTACCTTCATATAGGCACTAAGATGAAAAGTATATGTTCTAACAAATGTATTCGAAAAGAATATAAAGAACTATTTAAACACCTAGTCAATCGGAACTATCAAATGAAAATTGTGGCAGATGCTGTAGGAAAGGAGAAAATAGAGAAGCAGGATGACCTTTTACTAAACATAACAACGGCAAAAACTGAAAAACTCAGCAAAACTCATTAGAAACCCCAGAAAATCTTTTTCCGCAATAAACAAACTAAAAAGAGAGAAACGAAAGATACCAATTATAACGTGCGATAGACCAAAGCATTTGGGAAATGTTATAGACAGAGTAAACCTTAAACCACTCACAAACCTAACAAAACATATTTCATCCGAACCATGTTGGTATAAAAATGCAATATATGGTAAAAGGTGATAAAAGCTAGTAATTCCTCAAGCACAGTAACGGGCAAAGAACGCATTATTCGCAGCAATTCCATCTCAAAAGAAATATAGAATGTTAGAATGTTATAGACTCAGTAACAATGTATTCCATAGGATTGCAAGATTGAAAGTAAACATTCTCAAAACTTGGGGTGAGAATGTTTAAAAACATACATTGGTGTCAAAACTGGAGGGGTTTCTGATGCACAAATGAGGGTTAAGGGAGACACTGAAATATGCAAAAATGTGTTCAGTCCTGTATGTGGAAGAGACTGAAAACAAAACAGAAGTGTGAATCTGCAGAGATGCGACGGACAAACCAAAATTGTACTTGGAGCTCAATAGCAGAGCAGTTTTATTCCCATGTCAATGACATTATCCTGACGGTAAGAAACTATACTCAAACTTTGAATCTCCATCCTCTTTGTTTATATTATATGACATACAGGCACAGAAGAGTTTCTGTCACGTGAGGACTTTAATCTTGAAATTAGTAGCAGCATATGCAGATTCTATTATATAATTTTCTAACATATATAGTAAATTGATTCATTACTGACACACACATACACAATCAATAAGTGTGCGTGCAAATTGTCAGAATATCAAGCATATGAAAGGCAAACAACAAATGCGAAGAAAAAAATGTTTGACATGATTGTTTTGGAGCATAAAGTTTTGTTGTTTGTCCTGTACGTTTTTATATATGTCTTTCTGATGCCTAAAATTATAATTACCAAATTCTAACTTTGTGCAGAAGACAAGCAATGAATCCAAACGCCAAAATAGCTCCCATACCGAGAACAATATACAGCAAATGGCGTTTTGACGGAAAGTCTGTAAGAAAAACAAAACACCTGTATGTTTTTTTTTGTTATTAATCTTAGTGCATATACATCGTTATATATATATATATATATATATATATATATATATATATATATATATATATATATATATATATATATATATATATCCATATAGTATTACGGAGTATCAATGATACACCACGAGATGTATAAATTTTCATTAAAAGGCAAAGAGGAATGGCAATATATTTACACAACGAGTGGTATATTATTCATGCAATACATATATTTTGCCATTTCAACGGAGTTAGATTGACGAGAGGCAATTATGCATTGACTGGGTGAATGAACTCAATTACCTGTTGAGTGTATATGACTAAAAAATCTAATTCTGTCGTTTTGTGCCTATTCACAGTCACCTTTTTATATTGTTAAGTTGATTGTTTTCATTTTTGAGTTTGTATTATATCAATATAATTTACACTTATAATTTATACATGAAACATATTTTTATTGAAGAAATTGGAGTACTAAGTCTACAGACATGAATATTCTTGAATAATGAATGCTTATCAATGCATTGACGTACAAGCCCATATAAAAATTAGCGTGGAGTAGAATCTAAGCGAAAAGACGAATCAATAAGAGGTAATTAAAATATTTTAATATATTTATAGTTGATCTAAGTCATTATCTTGCGTTAATTAACATTACTACCGACAATAAATCTCCTCTCTGAACTTGCAACTTTGTATCATTTGCATAAGCACTTTAGATAGGTCTCTAGGAATACATCCAACAGCACACAGTTCCAAGAATGTTTATGCGTTCGTACTATTGCGCCATATATATATATATATATATATATATATATATATATATATATATATATATATATATGTGTGTGTGTGTGTGTAACATCATTTATAATGCCAATTGTTCATTGATTCTAGTGATATCGAAGTACAGGTAGCAGAATGGGATCATAATCCAAGAGGAGTTATGAAATTACAAAATTGCACAATGAACATAATGAGTGTATGGTATTAACTGGATTAATAACTACATATCAGTTATGATAACGATATAAAACTACCACAGTTAAATGATGGCAGCAAGAATGGAATCCTGAATTTTGAGTACCACATACGAGCTGTAACTAATCTTATCATCCAAGAGTGCCTCCTTAAAAGCCAAAATTAACTCTCTTTTGCTCAGTTTGCAGGTGTCATTTTGCATATTTGTACACACAGTCAATACAATTAAACACACACGTAACATTTCTTCTAAAATTTCATCATTATTTTTATGCGAAATATTTCTTGATTGTATAGGTTTACAATATACATGGTGGGAGGGGGTAAATAAATAGAATGATTCAAATCGGAGCAGTTTATAAATCAAGCCTATCGATGTTTGATAAACATTTGTCTCACATCAAAATAATATCATATCATTTTGAGAAAACGACGGAATAATAAGAATCAAAGAATATTTTGTTTGCAGATTAGTCCCGTTTTACATAGAAAACCTTTGAAATTCCATATATGTTACGTGTGAGATAAATATTTATCCGATGTCGTGTGAATCGCCTAAGAAAGCAAATACTGATACAAAATAACAAATGATAGTTTTGATAGTACAAGTACTTGTCATTTATAAGTGTCGCCATCTTAAGGCAATGTTTTTGTGAAAACCTTTCAATCTAAAACTGGTATGGCGACATTCATAAGTTAAAATATTGCATTTGCAGCTATTACAAATTTTGCACCTGTAAAAATGAGTAATGAAGTGATATTATTTCACACTATCCAGTTAATTGTTTAATCAATCTTTTTTTATAGCAACTATTACCAAATTGATCATTAAGCATCCCCATTGTACTTTGTGCCTATTCATCATTTTATAAATCAAACTTTCAGACAATGTAGATTGGTGGTATTTTGTAAACAGAACTACCATGCAAGATGGATACCCTTGGGTAAAATAATATGGTGTTCAAGGAAACCCATTGAAGTATTTATGTTGACTTATATATTTGATGGGAACATTACTAACTGGTAAAAATTTACATCACATTTTGTGGGTTCATGAAAAAGGGACATTGTCAAACTACAAAAGACTTTATCTGAAAATAGCAACAAAATGCTGTACTTAGAAACCAACTCTGAATCTCGAAGACAACTGGAATCTGTGGGAAGGGAATTGTTTAATTAGTTTGAAACATTGACTGTTTTGAGATCGAATATGAAAGGAATTGTATCTGTTTCACATAAAAAGGCATGCAGCGACTGTTTTCAGATAAATTTGACTACAATCAAATCATATTAGAAAGAGGAATCGTGTGTATCTGTAAAAAAGATGAAATTGCCTGAAGTATTAACATTTATTTCCTTTACTTGTGATCGGGTGTTAATAACAACACAACCACGGTGTTGACTCCAAAAGTGTACTTATGTAGTACTTTATACACAAATATACATTTCACTTAATATTGTTCGTTCGAAATGAAGTGAGAGATATTTTAGGATTTTATTTTCTTTTGTTTTCCTTTCAAACTTTGTAAAAATTTTACATCAAGCCAATATATTGTCACTAAAATTAATAGGTTGACAGAGTATTACCTTGGAGGCACAATAATGATTTTATTCGCAGCACATACGACACACCATATTTTATATATCATTATGTCAGCTGTCTTTACAAATGCAATAGAAAGATAATATCGTTAATTATAGCTTGATCAGACTTATATTTTCGTTTTAAAGTGTCCCATATTTCGTGCTATTATATACAGTGTTTGAAAATAATTTTTATATTAGGCTAAAACGTATCATTTTCACCTGTCGACATTATTTGTATGATAAACCTCTTGACGCGTATTGATATATCTTGTTGAAACTCTATAAAATTAATCCAATATTAACTTTCCAGGAAAATGTTCTCGCTATTCTCTCGTAATAGGCAAATGAAACGCATTAGTGTGTGACCATTTCTCAATAGGGAATTTAAATAACATATCGTTATTCTGTCCTTTAGAAGCAATTAGTACTTATCTACTCCCTAGCAGAATTTATCCTTGACAACATCGATAATTTATCCTTGACAACATCGATATTACACCGCAGTCTATAATTAATAACAGTAAATTATATATATATATATATATATATATATATATATATATATATATATATATATATATATATATATATATATATACATACATACATATATATATATATATATATATATATATATATATATATATATATATA
Source organism: Potamilus streckersoni (assembly GCA_016746295.1). NCBI lineage: Eukaryota > Metazoa > Mollusca > Bivalvia > Unionida > Unionidae > Potamilus > Potamilus streckersoni. The sequence goes on from JAEAOA010001447.1 coordinate 530,796, forward strand.
TATATATATATATATATTCTGCTGTGTGATATAGATGTCATAAGATACAAATTTATAACAGAAACATTTGGCATGGATGTGAGTTCATTCACCCAGTCAATACACAGCTGCCACTCTTCAATCTAACACTGTATTGAACGTAAAGTGCACCAACATTGTAATTGTTATTCCCGACAACGCCAACTCGAGTTACGACAAGCTAGTTTGTTAAGAAAATGAACCCGTTTATGGCAATGTTGGCAATTTTGTTGCAAGTTTAACGATATGCTTTTATTTTATGGTTCACAGAGTATGAGAACTTTCTTCCTAGTACTGTTATCATATAGTTCCTACAGATGAGAGGCGTCGAAATTGCATATGTTCATATTTATTATGACAAATAAATGGTACTCATTGAACCAAGATTCACACGGTGCGTGTAGGAAAGTCTTGAGATGAATTAGAATTGTCTTCTCATTCAGTAAATTTGCATTGAAAGAACTGTGACATGGAAATCATGCCGTATGTTTCTCATATCTTTAACGGCTGCATGAAAATTACAAAAAAAACTGTACAAGTATAGGCAATCACAATCAACGGTACACGATTTCGTCGAAACATCTACAAAAAAACCGCCGACAAGGGAATAGAAGAAAGATAATGTTCGTTTATTTTTTAGATTCTTTGTATGTATTTATTTATTATCTATAAATACAAGCTTTCAATCGAGTTAAAACCAGCTAGGATCGGATGCTTTGATGTATCTTTGGCCATAGTCTCTTATTCTTGACTCGGTATAAATTAGTATTTTGTGTGGTAATGAGCTGATAACTAAAAAGTACTAATTTTAAATGTTTACCAAAAAACTGATAGTACTTAGGATCCCAACAAATTTTCTCATTTTTTTATAAGTGTTTAATTGACTAATTTATGTTGATTATGAGCCTTCCTGGTAAGCCATGTTACAAATATCATTATACGACTTAAATTGAAACGGAAATCACTTTCAATCAAGAAGGCATATATGTCTTATAAATTGAGGTAGAAAAAAGTGAGAGTGCTGTACGAAATGTTTCGCCAAAAAAGAAAAGTAGAAGATAGACCAAAATTTCATTTGCAAGAACATTACCGTCTATATCCCCTTTCTGGTTCAGTACTGTAGTTGTATAATTATCGATTGCTGAAGAAAAAAAAAACAACAGTAAGGACTTCTACTTTATTCAGAGGTGCATACTTCACATCTAATTATAACATGATGAATTCTTTCAATTTTATTCATGTTTTGCAAAGGAAACGAAACGTTTCTCTTTCACTTGATCACAATACGATTCCATAGGCAAACAATGTATGAAATGGGGCACAACAGATGGGCGACAAATTACATAAAAAAATTTTGATCCTTTAAGTAGACTGAATTTCTTCAAAATTATTTTCTGGGTCAGTTACTGTGTTGTATATTTGGACAGGGCACTTTGTTCCTTTTGTCTCGGCTCTAAATAACCTATATGCGTTGCTGTACTGTACAAGTACCAAACCAAACTAAACCAAATCTCTCAAGATTGTGTCCCTTATTCGATTAGAATAAACACAAAATATTCTTTTGTGCTGATGTGCACTTAAAAAGCTTTGGGAATGTTCAGCATCCCGGTAAAATTTCACCAATTTTAACAGACGTTCAATGAGAACGCTTCTATGGGAGAATTTAAGTCACTGTTAGGCGCATATCACAAATGATATTTCTTCCACCTAATTTGTAACGAAAAGTATTTATAGTCAAGACATCTGAAGCCCAACAACTTCTCGTAACCAAAAAAAAAAATCAACGAGAGTACCTTACAGCTGTTTCTATGGAATCAAAATTTCAGAAAATGAAAATGAGTTTGATTTACAACAAAAGTACCTTGTGTGTTTCCTTTCCGTCTTAGCGCTGTAGTGGTATGATGATTGGGACCTGAAACAAAGTGAATACTGTCTGAATGAAATATCTACTTTATTGAAGAATATGTACTGCTCCTCAGTCTAATATACTGTATGCTTCGGATTGCTACCTGACTATTGGCAAGCATGTCAACATTTATTTCAGATATATGGTCCTTCCCATTCGATCCCCATCCAATGAAATAAGTTCTTTTTCGCAAGTTTGACGTGTTCTTCATGCGAAAAATTTTTTGTCCTGGAGTAAGGAAAATAATATAAGATCTTTTTGAAAAGAAAAAAAAATGAAACAGAGTACCGCAAGTTAAAAAATCGCATCCCCTTCACCACGAATACTTGTTTCGATTGTTTTCCATTAATATATTCTTATTCGTCCTTGTTTCTCATTCGCTCTCAATATAAATTCATCGAAAGATATCACTTTTTCTAGGTCACCAATTGCTGTATTTTGAACATGTGCTCCGTGGTCTATTAATGAGTGGGTGGGTGGGAGGTGGGTGATGTAACTTACTGCGTCGTCTGGTATTAATTTTGTAAAATCACTGCTTCTACGCGTATTTGTCCACTACTTGGTTACTGGGTCTATGTATTTCTTTAAACTGTTTGTTTATGGAGCTCGAGACAGCTATTCAGTCAATTAGCTCTTTCCAACCCTTGTAAGAACTAGTTAGTTTTAAGAGCAGTCTCTCTCGCGTTTATGTCTGTCAAGCAACGGACCACAACTCCTCCAGCTTTATGTGATATTTTTGGTTGTTGTTTTGTGAGTGTGTGTGCGGAGGATAAAAAGATGCGGGTTTCTGTGTCAGCTAAAAGTTGTACCGAGACCAATGCAATACCTCGATCTGGGGTAATGTAAATTTATCGGTACAAATCTATGTGGGGTCGTCTGAGAGTTTCAGAAAAGTTTTTAAAGTTGTTTATATCCATGTGACCGGATTACCAAGTCCAATAAATATTTTTCTGCGTTTTGGTATCAAATACTATTAAATACCGTCAAAAGATTGCAGTTATCTCTGATGACTTTAGGTATTTGATTATATCGTTGAGTAACACATATAATATCGGCGTTTTATGTCCGCCTCGAAAAAATATCCTAGCTAGATTCATTTGTTTGTCTAATATTACGTAGTTGTGCATTACGAAATTATTAATATCCACGTCAAGATCATCGACCGACAGAGCGTCATCGATATCAGTAATAAGGTCAATAATATGAACCCCGTTGTATTTATCACTTGCAGTCTCCTTCGCATTCTAATTAAAACCCCTAAACACTGTAGCATCGTTGATCATCTACGCATGGTACACTATTTATAATTCATCCACTTAAGCCATCTCATTATCAATGCGAGTAATAAATGAGTCTTTTCAGATCCAGATACCTTAAAATTATTGCTCAAAAAGAGTTTGGCAGTGCTGGATGGTGTATGACGGGTTCTTTTTCTCGTGTCGCTGAGAAGTCGATGACATCCAAATTATTTCAAGAATAACGACTAATATGAATTTATATTATGTTCGGCGCAAGGGATTTACTGGTACCAGTGAATTAGCAACAATAAAGACGAGTTATTAAAGGCTTGCACTTTCATGGAAGTGTGTGAAATGTGGTACCAAACAGCACAAGTTTATTTCGTCTCGTGAGAAGTCAGGCGGTAATATCGCTGCTAAGCTTGGAAAATTACTAGGGACTCTATGGGCTAAGTATCCTGGCGAAAAACATCTCCCTGGCTATAATTATTATGGTCCTAGAACCCGACTCGATGTTAAATTCAATGAGAAATAAAACCAAACCAGGAATGTCTCCAGTAAGAGACTGATTAGGCGTGTCATCATGTCCATGATGTCGCTTATACATGTCAACATTTTCCACAACGATGTATCGCAAACGTTAAGTTTATACACGCACTAAATTCGGTAAAAAATAAAACTTTGCGAGAACGACTAGCTAATTTGCTGGTAAGATCTGCGATGAAAGGCAAAATTAGTGTTAGTGGCCGCTATTAGTAAGCTTGTTGATGCTACAAGTTTAACACGTGCTGCAGCTGCAGATTAGTTAAAACGACAGGCAATATGGCAAATTTATCTACCATCCCCTAAACAGATTCAATATGAATATTTTGATATCAGTATCCCCAGTAAAAGGCGTATCTGTTATTGTTAGTGTTGGCAACGTGGAATTTCAGATCGGTAAGACGCTCTGCATTTTACTGCTATAGTTAAAGAATTATAGCTGCTGGGCGAGTTCATATGAATCAAAATAAACAATACCAAGACTGTCAACATCATAGGCAATCAAGTGAGTGTCAGGGACGAACTGCGAGTCCAGACTAATGCTGCCAGTTTCCACACGATTTGGTTTGTCAGGTAATTCATCTCGCATAGAAACGCCTCAAAATTGTTTAATGTTTAATCGACGAGCAGCTTCAAGTAAATCAAAATTAGACACTGGAGATTTACTTGTTTCATTGAAACGTTCCTTGCAACGTTCGATCCGAACCATACCACGAAGTTGGGGTTCCAGGAAATCTTAGACACCCCCGTCATTTTTTGGAAGAAGTTATTAATCCCCGTATTGTAAACTTCCTTAATTCCAGTTCAGCAACTAATTTTGCAATATCATGGACTGAAGCATTTGCAATAGCATGTTCTCTAGTGGCTAGAAAAGCTGGGATGGATGCAAAAGTTGAAAGCAGTGGTAAGGCTGCAAGAAGTGGAAATATACCCCCAGTTCGTAAACTGCTTCCCTTTTTGGGGGAGGTTTTCTTTAATGCCATTCAAGCAGCAGTTTCAACTCCACCAAGTGTAGCAGCTTTTGCAACAGCAGCGGATATTAATGCTGGTATGGCTGCAAGAAATAAAATATTCCGCGTCCTTAATGGCAGCTGCAGAAAGATCGAGTCGTACACCAGTCGCTGATCGTTTGGCATCATTAAACTGTTTGAAATGAAGTTTAGTCAGTGACAGTTTATTTGGACCGTGTAACACCAATTATTTCAACCAGTAAATAATCGCAGACAAATAGCAGCTGCTTTATTGATAATTTCAGATGAATTATTATCAGCAAGTCGCCCCCTCCTTAACATATCTAGTCGATCAACGTCGGCAAGACGTTACTTGAGCCTGGAGTAACAAAACCACTTTTACTGGTACTGGTACTAGCAGTGACAAAACCACTTCCCGTTACAACAGGATTAAGATCAGCATATGGATCATCACGCCATTCTGGTAATTTCGGTCTCGAAGCTGGCGGAGGCTGTTGCTAGTGTTGCTTCTGCAGCTCCTTTATTTGTTTCAGATCGAGTTTTTACATTGTCTTTCATCAGTTCTTCTCTATGCTGCTGAATCAAAAGCTTTATTTATTCGCGTTTGTGTTCTTGGAGCTCTACTTGCCGGGCATACATATAATGTAATCGCTAAATTCTTTAAAATTTACATCGTCATATGGCGCTGTCTTAGCACCAAAATAGATGCTATACATACATTTAGGCCCATCGGTCCGCTTCTCATATTTTAAATACTCGGGTTTTACATATTTTTCTTTTGCATTGTATCAAAACGCTGCAATAGCAAGTATTTTCTCTTTATCCCTGTTAGCAGTAATAGCATCCTCAGTAAATTTCTCCATAGCATTAACACAGTTAGTCTTTTTTTTGGCGGCAATAACCTATCTTCAGGTTGCGGTTGAGGAGTAATAGTGGGCCCACTCCCCCTCAAAGGCCCGTCGAACAATGGTTTGAGGACAAGGTGCAACAATCTTTAGAGCTTTTAGGGATGCCTCAGTTGCCGCAACAATTTTCTTATTTGGTTCGATAATCACTTTAAATAATATTTCAGCACCTTCAGCAAATCCCTCCCTTGCTTCTTGCACGGACAGGGAGATATTTTTAATGGTACCTAATCGCTGTCGCGATAGGTTATCTGTGCAAGATTCCATAGTCAGTGCAGAATCACTCATCGTTATTGGTTTAATATTGATTTAATTACAGACCATACTCATCTTTTATTTAATCGCCAGCCCATTCACTACAACAATAATACAAAAGCACTTTAAGGCCGGACGGAGAATTTGTCGCCCCTTGCTTTGAAATGCATAAACAATGACAAATAAATGCGAGGTCGACTGCACTTAAATAACTGACTGTCACGGTCGGCAGCCAATGAACGCACTTGATGTGGGTAACTTATGCCATGTACACAATACCAGGGATCTCCGCGTTTTGAGCTTGCTCCCTGTACAAGTTTATATTTAGTACCGGATTAAACCTTTTGGAGGCCACTGAGCAGTTGAAATCTCGGTCCCTCCTCCAGGAAATTATCTCCTAATACATTATGATCAAATTAATTCAATATTATTTTGATCCGTTGTCGCGGTACCCCTAAAAGGAGTTGGACCCATAGGCCCTTGTCTACGATGCCTATTTATGAATTCGGCACTGATTATTTTGGATTTGATTTCACTCAAGGTTGGAGGATTTGGGTTCCCATAACAGCGGAGGGGGATTATGGCTGACGGAATAACTATATAGAGGTCCATAAACAAACAGTCTATAGAATTGTATAGACACAGTAGCACAGCACAATAACGGACAAATACGCGTAGAGGTAGTGGTTTTATCAAATAAATATCAAAACGAGACCGTATGGTCCACCCATCAGCGCCTACCTCTGAAACACAGTTCTAAATACTTCGTTAACCATTTTTTAGTAATATTTGGGAAGCTGGCGAGTTCCCGCAGTGTGTAAATTCAGTATGCAAAATCTGAGAAAGATCAAATCGACCCAGCCAACTACTCTCTCTCTCTCTCTCTCTCTCTCTCTCTCTCTCTCTCTCTCTCTCTCTCTCTCTCTCTCGCTCGCTCTCTCTCTCTTTCTCTCTCCACAAAGGATTTTGGAGAAAGTTGTTTTGTTTTTATTAAATGTCTGTCGATCTTGAATAGAAAATGGTAAAGCTTTTAGTGGAAGAAATAGCAATACCTGTTGTATCATATATCTGGGTAGTGTAAGCATCGATACCTGAAAGAAACAAAACGAATAATGTATGAGCCTTCTGCGTAATTAAAAAATACATCAATATTCCTCTGTCTGAAGTGTTTCGAACTGTCGCCAATTGCATTTGAAATAAGATGGATTTTTGAGTGGTGCTGTGAGAGAAAAATAATCTCATAAATATCTGCTTCATATCTGAAAATACTACAGAGTAGAACAATTGATTTTTTACGAAAATCTTATCGGTATATATGAAATATAGTTTCCCTCATGATAAAAAATGTACTTGACCATCGCTAGGATTCGACAGTTTCTATTTTTACAATAAGCATACATACGCTCTTCTACATGGTGCAAGAGATACCTTTTGTGGATCAGATGAAATGATTATCTCGTGATTATATTAGGCCGTAGTGAAAATAATTTACATATAAACATACTATCTTCAGTTTAGTGCGAAACGCATTGTTAATAGCTGCTGTCTATCAAACTGTTAATGATCTAAGCAAAATATGTATGGGTGGGCCGACAATAATGCCATTTGGCGAACAGTAGCGGACAATTTATTAGATGATATATAATCTGTCTTAATTAGTGTATGAAAACATCTTATTTGATATCTGTATGTCAATAGGTGATTGTGATTTAATACAAACTTGCTAGCACAACATTCACCAGACTGCTTGTTTTCTACAAAATCAAAAGTTTATTAGTAACATATTTTCTAAATACTGTTGTCAAATATTTTCCTATTACAATGTATAATTTGAAGCATACACTAATTTCAAAAGGCAAGGGTAAGAAGTCATAGGGTGAGTTCCGAGATAATATTTGAACCATTATTTCTTAAAAATTTGGTCTTTTACTTCAGGTTTGAAGACAGCAAACGGTGTGTGTACTGTTGTTTTTATGGTTTAATGTAATAATAATGACGTTCTTAAGCCTCCATTCAATTTCATCCTGAAAAAGACGCACCTTTATAGCATGTTTACTTGCCAGAAGCCATAGGAACATGAGTCAGTTGCATGTATTGCTTCTGGGGCTTTCCAAACGAGACAAACTATAGCTCCAAGATAGGACAGTGACAGCAGTTTTCAGTTATACTTGGAAAGTATTGAAAAAAATGTGAAATGATTCTATTCAACTATACAATTAGAAAACCTATCCTCTCTCGCACATAAAGACTGCTCCGTAAAACAGGAACATTGAAAACTGATTTGAAGAGAAGTTCATTGAAAGAGACACACACAATCGAGAGCAGCGACGTTCTATAGCCGCAAAAGGTGTAATATATCAAAGGATGTTATTTTCTGCTAGAAGGGTTATGGCGATTGTGAAGAGAGATAAGAAAATAATCAGACCAGAGGCAATAGGAAAAGCTTTAGATTCAAATGAGACATATGTAAAACATCAAACAACAGAAAGTCGATGAAATTATGAATGATTTAACATAAACAAATAAAAGCAAGCTGACATAATACATTATAGTGTTGTTTAATTTACACACCAGTAAATATTGTTGAAACAGAGAGGACATATGAAACACTGTTGATCCTCAAAAATGTAATATAGGAACAACGTTTAAGAGGATTTGAATGTGGGTCGAAGTCTCATTTTCTCAGTTTTATAAGAAACATTCGACTAGCATTCCCTTATTTCATGTGACTCTCATTTGAAACAAGCACAACATTGTACATCATCATTAACATCGACAGACAAATAATCAACTTTCATCTAAATTTTAATCAATGGTGCTCCTTAGATGTTGGTTCTTGACGTATTATAAATAGATTCCTTACTTTGGTTTGTAAAAGGTCACCGAGTGGACGTATGGTCTAAAACACTCGCCGCTATCGATATCTAACATCTCACATCTGTCAGCTTGGGTTCAAGTCTCGTGCTCGGCCAATGTGGGTTTGTGAGGAAGCCTGCAAGCAGTTTCACGTGGATCGGTTGTTCTTATCGGTGTTTTCCAGGATTCTGCCTTTATCAGCGATATTGGCCACCATATATATCCTATCATGGTATGGGAAATTTACAAGTTTTCTTTCCTTTTTGCTTCAAGTTTGCAGATTTGCTTTTTTACAACCACACTTTTGTCATCAGAAAGGTATATCTTAATTGCTGCAGATTTGATAATATTATTTTACTTCTTCAGTAGATTTTCAGGCAAAAAGGGTGAAACAACCTTGAATGTAATGTTACCATCATTAATTTCCAAATTTTGACATTTAATTTGCTGCTCCAGGACCGGCTCGTCTCTATCTCTATAGGAAACATTCAGTATTGAGAGATACTCTTCCCAATTGCATTTCAAGAGACAATTAATGTGATAGTTAAAAATCTTGGTGACGCAAAGCACTGAAGTCTCGTGTTTATATTACAAATTATTTTTATAGGTGTCTGTCCAGGGCCGATCAATGTCTATCTATAGTATTTTAATGATTTTCTACGGAGGTTGAATACTTTTACGAAACACATCTTCAAAGTAGGATGGACTTGTATCAAATGTCTCCAAAATATTGGAGAAATATAACTAGCTTCGATTTTTGTATAATTATGTAGCTTAGGCAGTTTGTGAACAAAACAAAGGCATATATATATATATATATATATATATATATATATATATATATATATATATATATATATATATATATGTGTGTGTGTGTGTGTGTGTGTGTGTGTGTGTGTGAACAAAGTTGTGCATGATGAAACCTTCCATACATTCGGTGATAACTATAACGCTTGTAATGAGCTTGAGCTGATCTTAGCGTTGAACCAAGTCTTTTTTGAATAACAATTCCGAAGATCTCTTACAGTATGCTCAAACCGGAAGGGTCAATACATAAATACTTATATATACTTTTATCACATGTAGTGTCTGTGACAACCGATAGATATAAATATTATTAATAAATTATTATTCAGCTTTGCTTTATTTACATTCTATATTTTCAGATGATTTTATTAAGTATTTATTGGATCCATAATTTTGTTTTTGATGAACGGGTCATAATAATCCCGATAAGTTTCTTCTTGGTAGCTATGGGATACATTTTGCGAACCAATGCGTCATTCTGGTGCCTTAGATAAAAAATCTTCTCTTCTGTCATCTTTAATTGGGACACTCTGTGACCCCATAGGTTTAAGATTTGGGTCACAATGGGGATCATCTAATGCACCAAATGACAATTTAACACAGGTTATTCTGATGATATAAGGCTACAACATATTCAACTGAATCAACATTAAAGTGCCAAGTGATTCTTAAAGCACAAGATGGCGGCAACGACGAGACTAACCAGGTCAAGAGAAGTGTTTTTAACATAGCATCTGCATTGCTTCAAGCAATATACGGCAATAGCTTCTAAAATCATGGTCCGATAATTTTCTGCAGTGTCAAAGTCTTAAAATAGACACAAAGTGATACAGTCTCAAAACTATGGAAGTTTTTGACATTAAATTCATATACAATCTCGAAGTTGTCCACATTTAAATTCCCTGATTGTTTCAATGTAATCCACATGATTAAACATTAAATTATCATCAGGCCCCAAAGTGTCTAGTATAATATGGCAGCAGAGTGTATTTTCTTGCAGGCCAAAGAATGTCCTTCATAAATGATTAATGTCATCAGAATTAATTATTGCATCTGCAATTTACATATACTTCCAATTTACAGAAAAACATATTTTACACGTGTGTACAAATACAATTACCATTTTTACTCCTGCTTTTATTCTTTTTAATTTAATACATTATCTCCGAAAGTCAAACACTTGAAACAAAAGCTAGAGAAATTCTTGACTCCAGCGAATTTAAATGAGAGGTTAAATTCAATCGGCATCTTGAAGGACTTAAGTGAATGCCCATTCAAGGTGTAATCGTTTAATTCACTTTTTGAAATCAACGATTTTGCCAAAATATTTAATGGCATAAATTTTGCATGTTCGAAGATAGATTACAGTTTTTGTTCGATATCCTAAGTTCGAATTAACAATGAAGCAAACACCTATCGTCGAACTCCGAATGCTTTGGTTTCGGGCATATGCATGCATATTTGGTAAAGTTTGTCTTTGCAGCATCAAGTTCTTGAGTTAGTGGTCTTGTTTGAAGTTACCTTATCATATAACACATAGTCCTTGATATTTTGTGTCTACGGTATGCGGCCATAAGAAAGTCTTGGAATATGCCCTTCATATGCTTAGAGGGTATGTATGTATGTATGTATGTATGTATGTATGTATGTATGTATGTATGTATGTATGTATGTATGTATGTATGTATGTATGTATGTATGTATGTATGTATGTATGTATGTATGTATGTATGTATGTATGTATGTATGTATGTATGTATGTATGTATGTATGTATGTATGTATGTATGTATATATATATATATATATATATATATATATATATATATATATATATATATATATATATATTCATTCTGCTCAGGTGTTGGACATTATGGATACTGGTGTGACGTTTGATAGTTATAATTGTCAAATTTAAACCCCTAAAACTTGCTATTTTGTTTTGCTTAAACATCTTTCATATATGTTATGACAGCCGTTTTGTTGCAAATTTACTTCTTCAGATAAAAAATATATTTTGTTATAATTCCAAAAGGTAAATATTGTAGACATTTCAAAATTGCTGGTACAAGAATCGAATGAAATACGATTACATTTGAAAAATTAGGAGCGAAAGAAGTATTGATGGAAGACAAAATACGGTCTCTTAACATATTTATGAAAATGGTCTTTAATAAAATGGAAGTGTAATATAAAATTATTCCTACAAAAAGTTCAAGAATCGACTCGGTGCTGAGATTTCGATATTTCTATGGGAATTCCAAAACTGATAGGATCACAATGTCCGTTCAAGTTTCCTACAAAATGTGCATTTTCGTATTTTTGATATCACAACATGTTACATATCACTTTATGTGACTGATTGGAGCAAATAAACTCATAAATAAATAAATAAACAATATTCTCTTTACTGATTGGCTGCTGTCGTAGGTAAACCTTTTTAAACCCGCCTTCAGGAATGTTTTGCTTTGAATGAACATTTTGGTGGCTAATTTTGAATTTGACTCAGAAAAAGAAATCGGAGAAAAATTGTCTCAGCTGTCCCGAATATAAACAATTTGCCCCCCACAAAGGATTTGCTATGTCATGTATAACAATATCATCATAAGAAAAGTGGCCTAAAACTCCAAGACAAGAAGAACAACAAGAAGTGAAACTAAGGGTATTGCTCTTGCTCATTTAATATCGTGTGTGTTGGGTGGGGGCGGAGAGGCTCATGAAAGCTGGACATTATTCAATTAATTTCATAAATTCGATATTAAATCATTACCCATTGGATATACTCTGTTTACAGCACATATCGTTTCCTAGGAGGTTATCAAACACATATTAGCTTTGCGTGTACGATCATATTGTCCCTTGCATTGCGTGATAAGAAATCTACATAACGTCAAATAGTTATAACAATCATAAAAACTTTGTCCTACCTGATTTAACGGTTACACAGATAGTATCCGAAATGGTAGAGTTGTCCTTTCTTGGATTCGTTGAATGACACGTGTAGTTACCATTTATTTTCACGTTGACAAGCTTCAGTTCTGCAGAAGGTATCACAATTTCGGCATTCATCTTAGTCCAGCTCATCTGACATGGTGGAAAGCAGTCGGCAGAGCAAGATATTGTGACTGAATCATTTTCATTCAACTGAATTGTTTTATCTGACAAATTGAAGATAATTACATTTGGACCATCTAAAATTGAGAAAGAAAAATTAGAAGTAAAGTCTTACAAAAAATCTTACAAAAAAATTATATATACCAATGAAACATTATGCGTAAATATAACAGATTGTATTCATTGAAAGCTGGCTATACAGAATGAATGAGATGTCTATATATGTATCACTTTTTGAAAAGGAATATCGAGAGAGAAGTCGTTAAGAATTTTATTTTAGTCTCAAGCATGTCACAAGAAAAGAGATTAAAGCATTGTAGAAATATGCTGTCACATTTTAATGTTAAATCATCACTAAAAAAATTTAAACGAGAGAATAATTTAAGATTGAGTTAATGACGAAACAGAACGTCATTTTAAAAATAAAATGTTATCAATAACAATAAATATAGATGTATTATTATTATTATTATTATTATTATTATTATTATTATTATTATTATTATTATTATTATTATTATTATTATTATTATGATTATTGCTGTCGTTGATGCTATTTTCTTGAATAAGGTTTTTGTTGTTGCTGTTGGTACTTACAGACAATTTCGAAGGAGGTGAAGTTTTCAAGTTCAATACCCGTGATTTTATTTTTAACTCTGCATGAATACTTCCCGGCTCTATGTCGTGTAATATTCTGAATATGTAACGTGCTTTCTGCTGAGATAATGTCCTCTCGACTCGAAGCAGAATTCAGTTTTTCCCACTTCCAGGAACAAATCGGATAACAGTCTGCAAGGCATGATACATTCAACCCAGAATATTCTTGGATCATCATAATGTTTGATGAAAACTTGATGGCATTTGGTCCAGCTGTAATGGTTAAATACATTACTTGTGATATTCCCCCATAAAACAACATAAATGGGAGCCTGAATATAAAGGGCAATCGGTGGGATTCTTTTCAATTTGTATGTAATATTCAAGTGCACCTTAATATCAAACTGATCTATCAATCTTTCACCACCCACCTGCAAAGCTATAAAACAAGCGCGATGGTGCCTTGGTGGTCGCGCGGTCTAAAGGGATTGTCTTTACAGATTACTGCCGTCTCACCCCAATCATTGTGGGTTCGAGTCTAGTACTCGGCAATTGTGGGTATGTTAGAGGAGTTTTCATGGGGTCTGCCTATGTCAGTTGTACTGGCTGCCATATATAGTCTAGTGTAGTGTTCAAAAAATGGCAACAAACCTCCCCACAACATTAAAATGTGCAACCATGTGTCCTGATCAGCTGGATGTATATATCATATGCGCGTATTAGTCAAGTTGGTGTTTGTAGACGGAGTTGATGAGAAGTCGGTTTGCTCCATTTGTTCAAAGTTCATTCCCTCTCACATTCATAGAAATCGAACTAATTTTGTTAGCCTATGGCAACATGTTTTAAAAAAATAACAATTGAAACAGGTTTTGGTCTTGAATAAATATAAACCACATTTTAAGTTGAATTGTCAGTCAAATAAGCACAAATGTACTCGTTGAAATTGCAGATCTGAAACTTTTATTTTATACCGACAGTGCCTTACTGTGAAATCATTCAAGGACTTGGATATTTATTGGTTTTATTCAAGAACATTTGTGACATTCAACTTTCATCTTTCCTCGAGCAAGCAAAACCTTTTGGATATTAGAACAGTGATTCTTCTGGGGTGCTTACACATACGGACATTAGTACTTTCATTCGGAATACTTTTGGAACGTTTCGGTCTTGCTGTGAAATTGATAGTACATTTAGGAAATTCAAGGAATTCATACTTTAGTGTAAGTTATTTTAAGTCTTCACTTTCTTTGACGTTATAGGGAAATGTTATATACAAACACCCAAATTTATCTTTCTTTCTGTGCCAAACAAGAGGTCGCGAGTTCGAAACACGTGGTTGTATTCAAATCTTTTGACTATTTTTTTTTGCATTTTTATGTTCCAACTTCGTTCAAAATTGCTCATTCCATTTTTTAATTTGCTAAAATAACTTTTTTAAAATACTTTAATGTTGAAATTTGTTTATGATTTCCTGCTGCCAAACAAGAGGTCGCGAGTTGTAAACTCGCAGTATCTCATTTTTTTCTTTTCTGACTTTTTAAGATTTTTTTCTTGAAACTTTCTTTTAAACTTGCGCATCCCAATTATTAATTTTTCTTTACCTTCTTAAATTTTATGTTGGAACCTTCTTTTATGACTCCTGGATGCCAAACAAGAAGTTGCAAATTTGACATTAGCAGCAACCAATTTAAAAAACTTTTTAACTTTCTAATTCAATGTTGAAACTTTCTTTTAAGCACGCACAGACCAATTTTTAATGTTTTTATCAGAAGTTTTAATTTTCATAATGAATACTTCTTTAATGATTTCCGTCTACCAAACAATAATTGTTTAATACATTCTTATTTATGTTAAAACTTTCTTTGATGACTCCCGACGGCCATATAACAGGTCGCAAGTTCGAAACTCGCAGCATCATATTTTTGAAAAAGTTTCTTTTTCTATATTTATGCAGAAACATTCCTTCAAACTCTAGCATTCCAGTTATGAATTTGATTTTATTAAATTTTTTTTTATTTTATGTTCAAACATTCATTTATGATTCCTTTCAGCCAAACAAAAAGTAATGATTTCAAAACTAGCTGCATCATAGATTTTAATACATTTTCATTTTATGTTGAAATTTATTTTAATCTCGCGCATCCGAAGTTTTTACTTTTTAACTAATATGTTAAAAATATCTTTCTATACTCTCGGCTGCCAAACAATCGGTGGAGAGTCCGAAACTTGCGTCCTCTTTTTTAAACTTACTTTTTACTTTAATTTCTTCTGTGTTAAAACTTTCTTATAAACTCGCCGATCATAATTTTTAAATTATTTTTAACCTTTTATCTCTTTGGGTCAAAACTTTATTTTATGACTCCCGTTGGCCAGACACGAGTTGTTGAGTTGGAAACTTATTCCATCGCAGTTTTTTTTATGCTATTTTAATTTTCATGCTGAGCAGCAGAGAGGGTACAGACCACTTTGATAGAGACCTTATTTTTGAAAAATAAATGTTCCTACGTTGCTGAAAAATACCGTCGATAACGTTTAAGCCAAAAAATTCTCCAATTGGTCAGATTATTTTTCGACTCTTTTTGTTTTTTACCGGTTGGTCACTCAGCGTTGGTCGTTAATCCTCTCTGCTGCTATGAATTTAACAGCCAGTATAAATATTATCAACAATGAGAATTAGAGAATCTCATTCAGCTACATTAGCTCGAGAGCGATAAGAGGCAATTGAAAAATATCTACCTGTTCGTGATTCTGTTAAGCAACAACTACAATCGCGTCAGGAATCTCAAGTTGAATTTAAAGAGGATACGTCACAATTATTTAAACCTATCACCAGAACCTCTAAAGGAAGTAACTGGAAAAATAGCAGCAAGAAATAAGAAAATAAAAATGATTCTTGAAGAACTTCCAGAAAAAAATGCTGCTCAACCAATACAAATACCTGAAGGCGCTGAAGCACTAGCTCCTGAACTAAATCGTCTTGCAATAAGTAATGCTAAACTGTTAAATAAGTTTAATGAACATACTGTCAAGGCAATTAAGAACGACATTAAAACATACATCAATTGGTTGAATTTATTGTGGATAGTATTAGTCAAAGAGATAAATTAATGAAACCTGAATATTTTAAATATATTAAAACATATGTTCAATGGCAGAAATCATTATATCGCATACGTATGAATGTTGAACAAGCTAGAACTGATGATTCTTTATATCAGAATTTTGTTATGGAAATTGATAATTTAAACCAATTGAGAAGAGAGGAAAAAAAAAACTAAAATAAAAACCACAAAAAACAATAAAAACGAGAACGTATAAAACAACAAGCTCAAAAAACAACCCCCCCCCAGGAACTAAGTGAAGAAACAGAAGAATTTCAAGACTCTCTCCCAATACAGACGAATGGTGGAGACAATATGAAGAAAAAGAAAAAGCAAAAAAGATACATAAATATTCAGAACCTTCTACTGGAAGTGGTTTAGGAAGTGGTCTTATTACTTGTCCTAATAATATTCTTGCTGATGTTGATCGACTAGAAATCCTCTTTGGAGGAAAAACAGCTAGTAGTAATTCAGCAAAAATCATTAATGAAGCAGCTGATATTTGCAAACGATTATTTACAGGCGGTGTCATGGATATTAAAGTATATCAGTCTCTCATCAATAAATCGCCGATGACTACCAAGGTGATTAGATACAATTAGTGATAAAGTCACTTAATAATAACATGATCATACATAGTGCTCAATGTGGACCTACCATGATCAGGGTAATAAACTTTCGAGTACCAGTATACAAAACGATCTACGGAGATGGACTAGGTGATGTTGTTCATGGTCTGTTTAGAAGCATAGCCCCAAAAGCAACATCAATTGCTAAGCAACTAGGAATGAAAGATATTGATGTTGATAGCAAAAAAGGTATAGGCGATGCTGCTGATATTGCTAGCAAAGCATTTTCAGCAATCAAGGATAGATTAGCATGATTAATACGCAGTCCGCAAGCGGTCCGATCTCAGCCTGTGAAATTGACCAGTACTGAAGTGATGACCGCAAATATAAGTAAAATAATAAGTCAAGTCGCTAATCAAAAACTGGCGGAGTTGTCTGATGTACCAATGTCGGAAAAGAAAAAAAAGTATAACCACTAGTCTGCTAGCAGGAAGTGGACTTCGTATTAGACGAATAAGATAATAATAAAGATGTTCGAGCGTATATCTGATCCCGCGTTTGACATGGAGGCACCAGTTCTCAAAGATGAATCCTTTCGGGATTATCAGTATTATTCTTATGACGCACGACAGCCAAATCGGCGTGGACGAATTGAATTAAAAGCTCAGGGTACAAGTAGATATTTCATACCCACTGAAGTATTTATTGAAGTGGAAGGTGAAAGTTTGAAAACGGATAATACTGAATACGTCGCTAATTATAGTGTTTGTTTTGTTAATAATGGTATTATATCGTTATTTGACAGCTCTACGTACAAGATTGACGGAAAAGGTATTGAATCAATTCAGAAAGACGTTGACTTTGCCACGACGATAATTGGCCTTACAAGATACAGCGACGATTATTTAAGAACAATGATGATTATAAAATATACTTCTAATTTTACAGAGTAGCAACAATATGAAATATAAAAACTAGGAAATTTTGCTTGAAACGCCGTTTCGGACGTAAAAAAATATGATAAATAATTTAGATGCAGATTTCAACGTAGGATTTAGCTCACGTCGGGGATGTTGCAGGGTGGAAGAAGTAGAATATTTTCACGTGCAATTCCACTGTCACATATCTTTGGATTCTGTAGAAATGTCAGAAAAGTCATTTTCGGAGTCAAACACAATTGTACTTGTAAGAAAAGCAGCCTACGATGATGCAATACGGCAACCTGCTGGTGATGCTGGTAGAGTAATTCTTACAAAACTTTCACTGTGAATGCCAGTGATGACTCCATTTATATCTGAAGAAGACCGGTTGTTACATTTTATGAGTCAAGGTGGCAAATCAACGTTATCACGGTTAACAACAACCACAGATAGTGTTCAAAATGCAATTAACGGTTTATTCACATTGCAAATAGCTTCTCAGCAAGGTGTTACAGCATCAAGACACATATTTATTGCATTACAAAATGCTGCACGAGTAAAACTCGCAAACGCATTGTATTATAGAATTTGATAATCTTGGTGTTTTCGAGGTTTCATTAAAGATACTTGGACACCAAGAACCATCCGAGGATATTTTGCTGCATTTCGGTCAAAATCATGTAGCATCGTCTTATATCGTTCATGGGTCGTGATCAAAACATTGATACTGGTTTACAAATATCACAATAAGATTTTACAATGCTGTATCTAATCTATTATTTTTCACTAGAACATTTAAATTTAACCAGACAATCAGTAGTTGATATACATTTTCGAGCTAGTGTTAATAGAGATGCTGGAGCTATTCCTAATAATAGAGCAATCGTAGTTATAATCAGCGAGAAATCAATGCCACTTGCAGGTGCTGATGGACGAATATGAGTCGTTGATGTCCCAGTAGAGAACATGTAATTAGATCGCTCATAATATTATAATGTCAAATCATCATGTTAGCATCAGTCTGACTCCTGGTCAGATTAAAAAGCAGCAATTATCATCAAAAATAGTTGTGCGGTAAAAACATCACTAAAGCGAGAACAAACCGCAGGTGTTCTGAATAAGCTATTGTTATCCAAACGTCAGTATAATCACTTCAATGAAGCCAAGCGATCGAAGACTGGCGTACAACTTAATCTCTCTGCGGGCGCTATCAAAGACATCGCTAAGACGGGTGGTATATTTCCACTTCTCCCAGTTACACCAACATTAATAGCCACTGCAGCCCCAGCTGTTGAAAAAGCAGCTGCGTTAGGCGCCGTTGGAACCGCTGCTGGAATGGCGTTAATGAAAGCAACAGGGGGAGGAAATAAAAACCTCCAAAAGAAGGGAAAGGTCTAAGACTCCCAGGAAACCCGCATTTGTGGTACGGTAAAGGTCTAAGACTATGGACAGTTCGATGATTCTCCCTATGTCTAATTTTGATTTACTTAATACCGCTAAGCAACTAAATATAAAAAACTTCATAGGAGTGTTTTTGCGCGATGAGTTACCAAAACCCAACAATACTGAAACAGGTATTATTAATCTTGATCAAAATTCTGAACCAGACATGCAATGAGTGGCATATGAAATTGATCCATGTGGAATTGTTTATTTCGATTCGTATGGTTGGCGCCACTAAATGAATTTCTTCATTATGTCAGCAATAATTTTTTTCCAATCAGGTATTCAACACTACCAACACAAAACTAACAGATCTCCCAGTATTAAGAAGTACTTAATGTACTTGATGCTGTATCAAAATCAACAGCGCCACCTCATAAAGTCTTGCATGAATATACTACGATGTCACATTAGAACATACATTGGCAAATATAATGTTAGGTATTTATGGAAGATCTTCCAGAGGTAAAGCTCAGTAAGTCGATTTAACTAAATACGCAACTCTTGATATGATTTATTAGATATCACAAGTGTGGATCAAAATAAAATCGTCGTTTTTCAGGATAAGCAAGGACGATTAAAAAAGAGCAACATACAACTGCCTGATATACTTTTACGAATTCCCACCGCGGTTATTAATAATATCGTTACTTTTGTTGATTACGCTAAAATACAGAATTCTGGTAAGTCAGTTCACGATTATGTTAAGGAAACTGACGATGTATTTACTGGTGTTAAAATAATGTCAGGACAAAAATGCATATCTTGGAATCCGAACCACTGATAAGACGCTGTAACAAAACATACGTCGACGATAGCAATACTAGGCAATATTAAGATCGCTAGCGATCAAGTGACAGCAATAAGTACAATCAACGATGGAATTAACGCATTTGCAACTGAATATAATAATCACATACAAACGTTTCTAAATTTTCATAGAAATATGATCAGATATATTAATGAATTATTTGGAACACCACCAACGTTTGATATAAATCTCGTTGAAATGAACACGAAACTAAATTATATCATTAGTGGAATTCTTAATATCATTGAAAAAAGGAATTTATTTAAAATTCCTCATAAGCATATCATCAACGTTGTGTACTTCGTTTCAACAAAGTTAGCAGTATGGACACCACGAAATAAAACTATCAGACGCACTGCGGAAGTCGCTGGTGTGTATAGGCTGTCTGTATTTAGCAGTGTAGAATTTAGAATACCACATCTCCATTAACTAATAATTTTTCTAGAACTTTATCTGTAATGTTAGATAAAGACGTTGAAGAAACATTTACGCTGGAATCATATGAAAGAAGTATCGCCTCAGCTAATTGCTGGTGGTGTCTGGAATTTGTAACTAAAACTCTTCAATTAATTACCTAGGTGATAGTATAATGAATCAAATGACATCGTCTTTTATTGACGTTCAATGTCGCAGATACAATCAGGTGTGTAAGTGTTAGATTGAACTATAAAATATCGTTGAAGATCACAATGTGAAAGTAAAAAAAATATCGCAGACGTATTATTGTTATTGATATAACCGTTTACTCGGTGTCTACTGTTATTGCTAGAACCGGATTTTTATTATCAACAATAACGACGAAGGCGCCTGCACTTGGTTTCTACGGCTACAACATGCGCAGGTATTTTCAGCATTATCGATAAAAAATATCTACATACGCGAGTGAAAAATTACGCGAGTACATGATGAAATGCACACAGCAACAGTCGCTTATTATAAATTATCATCGTTTCTTTCGGTGTGCTTGAGCGATGGTCAAATATCTAATGATGAGTTTGCAACAATAATGGAAACTTATAATGAGGCATTAATAATCGTCAGTGACAATATCCAAAGCGGAAAAAATGGAGAATTACATATCGCCGGGTATTGTAAATATAACATCAACGATCGCAGTCAGTCTCGTAAGTGATGTTGTAGATGGGTGCTATCAGATAGATCTTTCAAAGTCTGGCCAGGTCCAGGAAGGATGTATTATATGCATTCAGTCCTCTCGTTCCACCTGAGTGGTTAATTGTATGAGAGCCAATAAATCTAATGTACTTGCGTACACATACTCCGTTATTATCACGAATACATTTCAAACTTACAGACCAGAGCAAATTTACAACGTAAAAATCTAAGTATAAATCTGTATGTGAGATCTTAAAGCGTTTTATATCGCAATGCGAAACAAAATAAATTCCGAATCTATGATGCATGGTTATTTGCCTACGTATCTCAGTGTCAGTACTTGATACACTTGACAATAATGGTTGGTCCCATTCAAGCTAGTATACTTCTCACTCTTGATGATACAATATATCTCCAGTATAAGATATACTTGTCAATAGTGGTATGATAACAGTTTGAGGTATCCAACATTAAGGTTAATTTTTTTGATTACATTATGTTTCAAAATCTACATAGTATAACTTGGATCAAATGTTTTTACTAGGCAGAATAAAAATAAATAAAATGTCAGTTTTCCCAGGGATTTTTTTTTGTAGCCATTACTACAGTCACTAGTCCACCACTTTTATTATCGCTTTTATTATCATTTGCATTTTCACAATGCCTCCTTATCTGTCTTATACGAAAGTTTTTAATCTTTTTCTGTTCGTATTCATGAGATAAGTCTAACTTAATTTCGTCAATAGAGTTTGAGAGAAGCACAAACAGCTTTACCTGATTATCTGTGACTTTTGCTAGCGACTTTAACATTGCATGCTGGATAATTTATCAGACACATTTATACCGTTATGTTGTAATTTTTAATCGCATAAATAATGACATTGATATTCTCATAATTCATTATATAATAAATGTTTGTTTAATACAAAACTGAGCAAAATAGACAGAGGAATCACATTCGATCTACCATTGCACGAGTTATATCAAATAAACATAATGACGTTCCAAGATTCTTTTTCAGACAAGCTCCAAAAGCGAAGTTTCTAAATATGCAAGACGAAATTTTAGAAAATCATAGGGTTGTCCATTTTATGTGTAGGCCTTTTTAGTGGCTAACAAGACTCTGTTTGAATGTCTTTGTTGTGAGCAAGAACCTAAAGAGGTTTATATTTTAGTCTAACGATGTGTCTTTTGGAATGGCCTTTGTGTGGCTTACCCCTTTAGTGAAGTCACAAGGTCATGATCTCAAATGACACCTCTATCTATTTTTGGACGGCACAGACGGCGCAAACACAAAAACAAACAAAAGAAAACACAAACTTATCCTCACGGTTGACCTTATCTACGTCCAACAAATGTCACACACCCCACACCATTGCAACACCTAGGAGTGCAAAATAGCACCTAACATGTATTTACACAGTGGGGAGTGGTTTGTTTGTTGAATGTCGAGGGTTTCTAAGAGTCCCCAATAAATTATAAATCTTGGCATAAGATCGCCTTCGCAGACAATTTGTCTTTCACGAGTTTCGAACTGACCTCGAGTACATGAGTTTCAACGCCTTAACAATATGCTATCGGACTTCGCTATATGTATACGATAAAATATTTATCATACAGAACAAAAATACAATAGCACATTTCTCAAGAGAAACACAGTAGTCGATTTCTTCAGAGAAACCACAATTACTGTGTAAAATGTGGTTTTATTTTTTTCCAGTTTCCAAGCATATTATAGAATTGCATACTTTTGTGCATAATACGAAAAATACTATGCGCACTGGCTTATAAGACCAGCCATTGCCAAGAAGATATATTTATTCCTAGCAAACTTAATGTCTTAAAATAACTTCATGCATTAGCAATTGGCCATCTGACTTCGCTATATGTTTATGATAAAATATTTATTATACAGAATAAAAATGCAGTAGTCGATTTCTTTACAGAAACCACAATTACTATGTTAAATGTGATTTTTT
Organism: Potamilus streckersoni; assembly: GCA_016746295.1. Classification (NCBI taxonomy): domain Eukaryota; kingdom Metazoa; phylum Mollusca; class Bivalvia; order Unionida; family Unionidae; genus Potamilus; species Potamilus streckersoni. The sequence continues at coordinate 553,947 of JAEAOA010001447.1, forward strand.
TTTCCAGTTTCCAAAGGATATTATAGAAATATATAATTCTGTATAGCACTAATAGATTAGCCATTGCTAGGAGATAATCGATCGATTTTTCATAACAGACCTTATAATGTCTTAAAATAACTTCACTTGAAGAGGCAGACATTAAATATGCTGTCTATGCATTGTTTGTCTTTAATGCACTATAGGGAAACTGTATGTGTTGGGATTTTATATAAACATAGAATATCATTATTGATACAACAATGAAATTATTGCTAGTTTTCATTTACTGGAAGGCGCAAATCGCCACATTATATATAGGGAAAGTTACCGATTCTCCATCGAAGTATTATCATTGAAGGAGACAGTTGGCAGGGTTCATATTATTATTGTGTTATCAGGTTTATATAAAGGTTAGTTTGTTAATTCGAATGCGCCATCAATCGGGTGTGTGTGTGTACATTTTATATAATATATTATGAAATGTGTACTTCCCCTATGATAGAACACACAAAAACAATGTAGTTCATTTTGCTAATCTGATGCCTGTATCTGTGTTTAATAAATCGGCAACTTTTATTATATTACAAAGGAAAGTTGCCATTTCGCCAACGAAGAATTATCACTGAAGGACGTCACTATAATGATATTTTCACCATATCCTTACATTTAGAAGGGTTATCTTGCCAATTTGAAGGTTCTATCAAATATTATTAGCATGAAAGTTTTTTTTTATTATTCTGATATCTGTACCTGCTTTTGCGGAAAGTGCATATTCCCTATATAATATAATAAATAATATAATAAAATGTGCACTTTTCGCAATGATGATTTGCCATTGAATGATACTATTAATGGTCAATATGCAAACTAGTAGCATTGTAGTATGGTTATATGTTTAGAATTCTCTCTGTTCATAATATTGGTACGTATGTACTAATGCTCGTGGTTTTGTGGTTTCCATTAATAGTACGATAACTGCAACACCAAGTTTTATGGTGGGGTACGGTTGGTGTGCTGAAGAGCTAGTGTAGCCTTCAAACTTTTTGTTAAGAGCAATTATTGTATAAAAAAAGGATATCAACTCTATGTATGTTTTAAGTCCACGCATTGTCAATTGTAAAATTTTACTTTGTTTCACACGATGAACAAAATCCGGTATTAACGTAGACATATAAAATATCATAAATGTATAAATTACTATCGATATGTATTGTCCAGGTCATGATATTACTTATTTTCACCTTTCAAAAGTTAAATATACATATTCTGCAAAAATACATATAATCTTCGGACGAATACAATCCATCTTTACGCATTTTATCATAGTGGGTGTTTCAAATCACATTTTGCAACCATGGATTTTTTCCAGAGAATACCAAATATTACATCTATCCTCTAGCTTATTTTGCTGACACAAAATAAATATTTCCCATGGTTTATGTACGTCAGAGCACCGACATATCTACAATTCCTATTTCTTTGTGAATGACATGACATCGCTTTTCTATCTTAATTAATGATTAGTAAAAATAACCATGATAACCGACAAACTGAATATTGGTTCTGATGCTATTGTAAACAACATGGATGTAATATATTTGACCACACACACACACACACACACACACACACACACACACACACACACACACACACACACACAAACACACATTCACACACACAGACATACATACGCAGAGTGAAATCCCTCACCACCGAACCATTTATATTCAGGAATCCCCTCAAGATAGAAAGTTTGGAGTCACAAATTTTCCTTTTTGTAATATTTAATTAAAAAGCGAGAACCAAATTCAAAACTGAATTAAATCTTGGAAATGTAGTTCCGGTTAGCACATACTTCAGTATACTTACCGGTGATAAAATGTCCCAGTTTAAAATAATACTTGACATGGACATGAACGCAAACAAAGGTTGGGGTCTAGAATAGGAAAATCCAATGTCTTTGTACAATAACAAGTTGCAGCTTTAAAGGAAAATTAGTAAAAATTAAACTGTTGTAGATTGGTGATTTTAGAAAGATTCTGTTTATATTCTTATCATATGATTGTCGTTGATGATATTAGTTTGTGTAAATTATCCATAGAACGTTTCCTTACTTAAATCCACTTGTTAGTCAGATCAGGTAGTATAGGAGAAACATTTGGCACAAGAATATCATAAATTATATGGAACATTTATATATAATAAATTCTCATTCATAATTCTAAGGAACTTATAAAATTATGAAAGTTTGTTAAAATGCTTCTTGCGACTGGGCTTCGATGTGGCAAACAATTATATTTATTTGTGTTTTCCTAAGATGATAAAACTGTTTTGCAGTTACACTTTGCTATGAGCAATTATTATAAGTGATCCAAATAATACCAGCTACGCTGCAAAACGTTTTCGAACGTTATCGGTTCATATTTTGCTAACGACGGCAAAGTTTGCAACAATGGGAGTGCGGAAGAAAATTGGATCTAGCAAGGTCACAAGTCGATCACAATATACATTTCTTTAATAGCAAGAAACTATCAAATCTAGACTTTAAATGGCGATGTCACTAAACTGTCTAGTTTACTGATCTAGTGACTCACATAATTATCGCCTAGGCTTACAAAGGACACCTGTGCAAAACAGAATTTTAACCTTCTAAATTTGTTCAATAGATAAATCTGTATGAAGATTCCTCGGTCCAAATTTTGTAATACACAAGTTTATATTTTTCCTGTGACTATTTTGATTTATTTGGTTTTCATTTTAAAACTGAATTTAAAAATTTTATGCTTTTATTCTTTCAAAGCTATTTACTTTGAAATTAGGTTTAAATTATACATGTTGTCATTTTATGTTAGAATTTTATTTCATTAGTTGCAATTCTTAATATCAATTTTGAATTTTTTCAATTGCATTTGTTAAATTTTGTTTTTGTGCTATATTTTGGTAAATTATTTAAATATTTTCTTTTAATATTTTGTATTTGTCTGTTGAATAATTTTTGTTAGCTTCTTTTTATCTTTTTTATTATTTACTTTTCGGGGACATTTTTAGGAAGCACTGCGTACGAAGTTTGTACAGTAAAAAGATTTAAGATTATGCTCCAAAGTTGGTACTAAATTGAAGGTAAAATGTTTTAGTAGCTTATTATTACATTATGAACAGGAAGCTCATATACATAAAACTGTTATCTTGAAGCACTGTCCAAATATCCAGAGAATCACAAGAGACGAGTTAATGTTGATTCGATAGTTGTGGAAAGTCTAGTGTCTTGTTCAAATTAAGAGATGCACATAGTGGTAAAGATAGAATGCAAATTCAATGGTAACATAACTAAAATATCAATTGAGCAAGGGTTAGAATATTTAATTTATGGTACTATAGGCAAATTTTATTCCATCAATATCCTGTTTGATGAAGTTTGTAAAAATAAACGAACAATTGTGCGAAACATGTAAAGAAGAGACACTTACAAATTTTTATATTGTAGGAATCACTTTCAAATCCAGTTTCTGACTCCATACACATGTATGAGCTGTACTGATCATCAACTGTCAAGTTCCTTATTAAAAGGAATGTGTTGTTTTGGGAATGTCTTCCGTGGTTGTTTATCAGAGACCTATTAACCTTCCAAATGGACTTCCCTGTAGACATACTGGATAGGTTACATTCTAAGACCAAGGAGGAGTCCGATATATTATGGCGAACAATTGCTATCTTTGGAATCATTGTTTCATCTGAAAGAAGAATAAAACTATGAGATCTTTCACAAAATCAAGGAAAAGTCGCGTTTATATACGTAGATGGATACAATATACACGCTGACCAATGCCGGACATCGTTATTTAAGTACCATACAATTTGAGCTATAGTCTTTCCAGATTAACAGCTTTGTAAAAAAATCATTTGAAGACATTTCACATAACAAATTTCCCTCAAACACTTTGGGCCTGGAACATCAGAGCTGAGGTGAGAATGTGCTTTGCAATCCTGCAAGACTTCCAGTTGCTATCAAGGATTAAAAGAAAATATTGGGACAATATAACAACTCTTCCGTTCTTTGTGCAAGTGTGTCATTCAGTCGATGCAAATGAGTACGTGCGTGTGTAAAACCATTCAAATAAATTCTCTGATTTAAGATTCATCTCAAACATGTGGTTTTAAGTTGTAATATTTTCTCGATTGTACAGTAGTTTCTGCGCCATACTATTTTCTTTTTATCTTCTGTATGTGCATGAGTAGTAGTATTTGGCACTCTTATACGAACATTGGGAAGCCATTACAAAATGATACTCGGACGATAACGTGAATTGACCATTATGTAGCCATTATAAAAGTGGCTCTTTGGGTGTATTGAAAATTAACATTAGGCTGCTATGTTGAATATTATGTGCATAACGAGAATTAAACATCGGAATGACAGTATGTAGTAAAAGGGGAAATTAATATTACTTCGCCAAGTTGTGGGTTGACAGGGTTTCGATAAAAATATAATGTTTAAAAAACATCCATAGGGTAAACATGATGAGGCTATCCATTGTCCGACGGGAATTTGACGTGAGAATAGATTATATATATATATATATATATATATATATATATATATATATATATATATATATATATATATATATATATATATATATATATATATATATATATATATATATATATATATATATTACCTATAATCAATTGACTATTTACTATCCAAGACTATACCTTGAACACAACGTTTGCAGTGACCAATACCCACTCTACGATTCAGCTACTATTCCCTCATAGAAAATGAATCATTCATCCCATACAATCCTCATTAATCCTATAACTTAACCAGTAAAGCCAACGAAGAGAATAAAGTAAGACTGCATAAAGATATGAGCAGCAGGCAGTGTGAACCCTACAAAATTTTGCTCGATTCATTAACGAAAAATAAAGGTTCCTACAGAAGCTGAAAAAAATACGTAAATAACACTAAACCAAAGTCTCTAATTATATTTCCATATGCCTGACTTTGTCAGGAGTTTAGCTCATTTTTGTTATACTATTATTGAAGTTATTTTGTCCTGACTTTGTAAGGCGATTTATGTTTACATGTAAAGCGACTCAATTGTTGTCATTCACCCTCCCTGCTACTCCTGACGGTTAAGGGGACTAACCAAAGGTTTTATCTAGACCTACACGATATCTTGATCTAGGATGATGTAAATGTATCGTTTATTAATCCAAACGGAACAGCTTGTGCTTAAGAAAAGAAATGTGTAAATTTAATCATATCCATGTCCCCTGAACACCAAGTATACTAAATATTTTGCAGGGTATAATTATCTACTCCATTAAACACAACTAGAATATTACAGTTATCTCTGATCACTTTAGGTATCTGTGAATATCTCTGAGTAACATAAATCACGTCCGTGTTTTTATGTCTACCTCGAGAAAATATTCTAACTGGAATAGATTGTTTGTTTCACATCACATCATCATATACTACCAGATTATTAATGAATCCATCTAAGTCATCTATAGACGGGGCTTCATCTATATCTGTGATAAAGTCAATAATATCATCACCGTCTTTATTAACTGATTTTGCTTTTTCGTTAAAATCCTTAAGTACTTCGTAACAATGCTGATCATCTACAGACGGTGCTATTAAATATAGCTTGTTCCATCTCAACCACCTTATTAGAAATTTAATAATAATTGTGTTTTACTTGATCTAGATGGACCTATTATAATCATTTTTATCGAATTTGGTAATGCTGGATGGTGCTTCACTGCTTCCTGTTTTCGTGTCGCCGAAAAATCAATTATTGTATCCATATTATTAATAACATGAGTCTATATTGTGTTCGATGTAGATCATCTACACCTACCACTGGATTAACAACAATAATAACGAAAATAAACGGCATGCATTACCAGGTAAATGTGTAAAATGTGGTACACAAAAATATAAATTTATCTTAGGGATAACAAAGATAGGTGGGGATATCGCTGCTTCTTTGGGAAAATTACCCGGTTTACCATGGGCTAGGTATGTTGGTGAGAAACACTTTCCAGGATATAATTATTGAGGTCCTGGAACTAGACTTGATATCCGATTTGATGATCAAAATCAACCAAGACCAGGAGAATATCCAGTAAATACGATTGATCAAGCATGTCATATTCACGACGTTGGTTATAAAAGTAAATATTTGCAGCAGTGGCATCTTGCAGATGTAAAATTTATTCATGCATTAAATTCTATACCTAATAAATCTATTAGAGAGAAACGCGCCAGTGTTCTAATAAAATCCGCTATGAAAAGTAAACTAATGTTAGAAGCTGGTAATTAATTATATAATTATTATAATGGAATCTTTTCATTATAGCCCAAAATGGTATTGGAGAGGAATAGCAGCGATCACTAAACTTGCTGAAGGAGCAAAAGTTTCACGTTCTGTTGCTGCAAATTAGTTAGCACGACAAGCAATATGGCAAATTTATCTATCATCACCAAAAAAAAATAATTCAATATGCACATTTTGATGTCAGTGTTCCTAACGAAGTTCATCAAGGAGATATTTTGTTATTACCACACGGTACTATTATAACACGTGGACTAAAGTCACACACGTACAAATACGCATTGACTGTTTTTGATATTACAAGTAGATATAAAGAAGCTGAACCATTATCCACAAAAACAGCATCTGAAGTGGCGTCTGCATTTAAGCGAATTTATCAACCTGGTGGTCTACGATGGCCACAGTTATTACAAGTAGATCCTGGTAAAGAATTTTTTGGTGCAGTATTAACTTTGATGAAAAAACATAACGTTTCAATCAGACGAGGGTATACTGAAATTGTGATCAAGCAATCGTTGAACGATTTAATCGAACACATGCTGAGCGTTTATTTGGATATCAATATGCGAAGGAAATATATGCTGACTTTAAGTCCGATGAGCGATCTCGTGAATGGGTAGCAAGGTTATCAAGTGTTATATCTACATTAAATAATGAAATTACTCGTGTAACGTCCATGAAACCTTCTAATGCAATAACAAAAAATATATACCACTTAGCGATGAATACGAACATCGAGGCCAACAGCCAGTATTAGGTAATGGGATTGTGAGATATTTATACGAACCAGGGGAGCTGGAGGGTGGCTAAAGACGAGCTACTGACCCTATCTGGAGTGTGACCACACATACAATTTCTAGCGTGGTTAGTTCCACTGGAAGACCGGCTATATACAAACTAGATTCTACTGCCCCTCAACGTGGATTTGTGCGTGAACAATTGCAAGTAATTCCTACAGATACACAATTACCACCACCTTCACTTCTGTAAATTAGCACCTATGCGTCGATTGCATTCAAGACAGGTCAGCATCACATTTTCACGTCTGTGACCAAGATCACTATTAATTTTGTCAACGGTAAATTGTCTTGGATTATTATTCTAATATTGCCATAAAATTATTGTGTTACAACTTGCACAGTGATTATTCTGTAGTTGTTTTACTTTGTAATAAATTCAGTATCATAACGTTTATTTTTTTTGTCACATTGCTTATAAGATGCTAATTTTTTCTTTATTACAACATCGTCATTAGTAATTTCTTCAGTTATTACATCATCTATAATAACCCTATGTGGTTGAGTTATTTGTCAGACGCGAGATACTGCAAGTTAGACTAAGTTTGACCACTCGATCCGGTCATCTACAATCCAGATATTTGTATCAGAGATAGTTAATCCCTGCGACGAATGAATCGTTATAGCGTATCCTAACGTCCACGGTGATGTATCCATATTCAATGCCCCTACAACTGTACTAATAGGTACCAAAATAATGTCATTTAATACCAGATTTTGTGCTCTGCCACTAGGAATTTCAACTTCAATATTCTGTCTTCGAGTATCTGCTGGGCGATAACTTACTTGTACAGGTAGATGTGAAAATTTTTCTTTATGTAACCTAAATAATTTCTTCTGCAATTCATCACGAACTATCTTTCTACTTGCGACTATCAAATCAGTAGGTCTCCATAAAAGTAAAAAAAAATCATTCATGGTAGTTTCTGTAATTATCTCACGCATTTTCTCACATTGCATTTTATCTGGTTGTAGTCTGATTAATCTTTTAGGTTCCTTTAGCGGTTCACCAATAGCTCTATGATCATCATGCATTTCGTCGTAATAATCTACATTATTCTTTAGCCATTCATGTGGAGACTGTCCAACAAAAGGCGGTGGTTGACCATGGTCAACTCACATAATTACAGCAGCGTATTTTGTTAATAACCATTCAAGGAATGTTTTTAGTGTTTCTAACGACACCGTGTCTATTTCGTCCCATATAATATACTTCGGTATATATTTTTCACCCATTCGCTCAGGAGATCATGTATCATCTTCACCATCTAAAAAAGTATGATATGTGCAAGTTTTACTCTTCGTTCCTTTATCTCTCTGGCTAGCTTATGTGTACGTGTTAAAACTATCATATCTGAATTGTTGTTCATAAATAATTTAATCACACGAGTTGTTTTACCTGACCCTCCACACCTATTAACATCAACAGTCTTATGTCTACATACAGGATCATACACAGATGGTGCAAATGATTCCAATGGTTGATTATTATTTCTTTAATATATTTCCTTAATTTCAACTTCAGCAAATTCAGAATAACTGAGTACATTTTCTTGCTTTATCCTCCATGTTCCCCACTCACCATTACCGAGTAGCGGATTTAATAAATCCTTATATTTTTTGTTTATATAAAATGAATCCGTAGCGACTTTAACAGCGTGACGAGGAAATCTATTTATGATGGACAGTAGATTAATAGAAACATAGGCTAACATTGAAGATCTTAAATGAGTAAACTGTGGTGAGTCGCCATCAAGATAGCTCATAATAGTATCTAGTTTGGTCCCATCCGATAAATTAGCATTATTTCGGCTTATAAATGAGTTTCTCTCTGTTGTATTAGCGATTATAAAATTTAACTCAGTATCGTCCATAATCAATCTTGTACAGTGTCGCTTATAACCGAATGAACTACCCTGAGTAAACTTACCGATTATCATTCTACCTAGATCTTTTGCACGTTTTTAATCGTGCTCGTCTCTGCATTTACGAAAATTATTAGTAATTTTAATAATGTCATCTTCGGCAAGATCAGGAAATTCTTTTCTGGCATCTTCTATATTAAATCTGTCCGGTTCTGGTAACCAAACTTGCTTTTGTGGACTATAGGATATAATCGCTTCATTTACTTTTAACGATACTAATACTCCAGCATCAATCACATCTCTTAATAACACTATTGGTGCCCAACATTTTTATAAAAAGTGTTTACTAAACCAAGCATAAGTAATCGGATGGAGATCTTTTGTGAAAACGAATGATTCTATATATGCAAATCCTGTTAGGTCAAAATCTGGTAAGGGTCCATTTATTGTAACTCTGGCCATGTCATGTTTAGGATGTCCCAATCTGTTAAAGTATTTAGAACACTCACCATATCCAAGAACACTTCCAGGATAAAATGAAGCCATATCGGCTGATATAACATCATTATAATCGTATTTAGTATTCCAAAATCCACCGTGCCCATATTCTATGCAACTTTTTCGTATATCCTCAATAAATTCTGATCTTGTAGGTTTCCATGAATTTTTTTCCTGAGCGAAATGGGCCGCGAATGATGGTACGGTAAAACAATTATTCAAAGTTGTCTGATTTTTTCATCGTCAGAAGTATATTTTAGTGCAAGATTTCTCATTTCTTCATAAAGGGATTCTGTACGATAAATATCACCATTGGGTCGTACAAATTGATCATGATAACCGTGTTCCGAACTCTGAAATAACCAAATTGATACAAGGTCTTTTTTACTGATAATTTTACTCAAATCAAATACATGACCAGTATAAAATTTAATCATTCTGCCTCGTGGGAATATTTGTACAATATCTCTCCTGTAAATCGTTTTAACTATTATTGGAAATCTTAATGACTTTTCTAGTTTAGAAACATCCTTAATAGATGCACCTGAATCTTTAACGGTCTCTGTCCATTCACATATTTTGTTACGTCTTAAATCTGTCAAGCCATTGCCACGCATCGCATTTTTAAAATATTCAGTAATGCGCTCCGCAAAACAGTTTATTCTTGACTCTGACAGTCTCATAGGTTTGAGATCCACATGATTAGCTTTATCATTTAGTAAAAACAATCCATATACCACAGCAGTAACAGGATACACTCGCTCAAAATACGGTCTGTCAACACCAGTCAGTATTCCAGGTTTGGATTTGTTACTTAATAATATCGTTTTATTATTTCCAGACTGTATATGAACGGGGTCTCCCTTGTCTCGAATGATCCAAATATTCTCGTCTGTCTCCATAATAAATTTTATTAATATAAAATATTTTTGATTATCTAGGTGGTTAATAATTACTTTTCCCCGTCTATCGTTCATCATATTAATGATATTTTTAACTCTAAAAGTTGACCACACGAAATTCCTTTTTAGCCTCACGGATACATTTCGTTATATCTGTATTTGTTAAAGCTAGATCTTTCATCGAAACACTAAATGTATATTCTGGCAGTTTGTCAATGTGAAATCTAGTAGTAGATGGTTCAATTGCTTAAATTCCTCCATTATTATAATTAAGACAAATATTCAAATTTAAATTTAGAATATATATATATATATATATATATATATATATATATATATATATATATATATATATATATATATATATATATAATGATTCAAACAGAAAATAAGTGTATTTCGTTGAAAATTGGACATATGTCTGATTGTGATAAACCATGCGTAAACAAAAACAAATACTGTAGTTACCAACTGCAAATTATTAGACATGGAAGTACTGGACCAAAGCCCTGCATTCAATGTGATATTGGAGTTAGGGGTAAGACAAAAATATGTGCAAATTGTGGAGGTAAAAAATATAGGGAACTAAAACGCTATTTTAACAAAAAAGATACATCAACAGGTAAACCACCTATTAAGACAGAAAAGGATTATCTAACCAGATTTCAAAACAATGATTTAGACAAATACATATTATATACAAATGGAGCAAAAAGAATTTGTGAGACATCCAGTACATAAAAATTACGAGGCGTCCAAAGATGGTGTTATTAGAAACTGTAGACTAAAGAAACCAGTCTATAGTATTGATAATGTTGGTTATTTTATATTTAATGTTAGTAGAAATAAAAGATATCTATCACATAAATTCATCTTCGAGTATTTTTATGGGGTCGCTAAAGATGGATTTGTTATTGACCACTGAGATGGATCTCCGCAGCATAACAAATTATCGAATTTGCAAGCCATTACACAGTCACAATTCCAGACGTGGAAATACTGGTATTCATCCTAAGATTCCTAAGTCAGTCATATCTACTAACACAGTTACTGTTGAAAAAATAGTTTTTAATTCTATATATGCAGCTGCCAGATATTTTGGTATTTGCACGTCTTCAATTAAATGTGTAGCTGATCATAAAAGAAAATCTGCATATTCAATAATGTATAACCAAAAGATTATATTTAAGTACGTTTAATAACTGTGGACTCTTCATTCAGAAAAAATATTATTTTTTTGAATATATAATTCGATTCTATCAATCTTGCCAAGAATTATGTTTAGCAGTAATCATACTTCTTGACTATGTCAGGGATCCGCTTTCACTATCTATGTTCTCAATTTCGCTGTCATTTATTACAGAATCAAATAGCATAATCCTTTTTAGTTGTGTCATACGATTTTGTATTATTTTCTTTCTTTCGTACTCGTGAGATAATGCACTTTTTTATTTTTTCGATTGAACGCATAAGAGGCGAGAATAATCTTACCTGTTTGTCATTTACGACAGCTAAGGATTGTAACATAGAATTATATATCGACTTTATAAATCTATAATTGGAATGTAACGTGAACTTATTTTGAAATTTTCTCTCCTGTAATAATTCAAAGTCATACATGATTTTTCCAGGGTCAAGGTTATCGGATATTTGAATTCCTTCATGCTTTAATTTTTTAATAGCAGAAACAATATCAACAATATTTTCACTGTTCATTATATACATTTATATTTATTTATTTAAAAAAAATATTCAAGTTGTAAAATTATAGTCCCCATCACTGGGGACAGTTTTGAGGATGATTTATGATTATATACAGATGCTTATGATTATATATATATATATATATATATATATATATATATATATATATATATATATATATATATATATATATATATATATATATATATATATATATATATATATATATATATATATATATATATATATATATATATATATATATATATATATGCTTATGATTATATACATATGCTTATGATTATATACATATGCTTATGATTATATTTTCAGATGAATCTGATAACGATTGTATGAGCATGAATATATATATATATATATATATATATATATATATATATATATATATATATATATATATATACAGATGAATATGATAACGATTGTATGAACATGAACTATATGCAGATGAATATGTGGTGTTGATATACTTATCTCTAAGAACTTAATTCTAAGGACAGCACACAGACCTCATTTGAACCCCTCTATTGCTGTTTGACATCAGAGCAGGATCAGAGATCACACATTAGATTTTTATGAGCATGAGTATATATATATATATATATATATATATATATATATATATATATATATATATATATATATATATATATATATATATATATATATATATATATATATATAAACACAGATGAACATGATTTTTGATTTTTGTGGACAGCACAAACATAAACTTATCCTAACTTATCCTAATGGGGAATACCTACATCCATCAGATGGAAATACACTCACCCTAAATTAAACTCTGTGAGTGATACAAAAATGTACCACGCCACTTGGCATATGGCGGGTGAGTGTATTTAATCTATATATACTTGGTCTCCATTGAAAAAGAAAACTTGGCATTATAACTCCAAATCGCCGGCATCCTGGGCTGTCACTGGGATTTGAAATTACGCACTGTTGCACTTAATTAACCCACAGCCACACGATTAATCCACTACACTATGGTCTTGTCTTACATGCTTCTGTTCAAATACTTAATATATAAGTAACTTAAACATACAACGGTAGCCAAATAGAGACACTATCCCACTTTAACTAGCCAGTTTCAATAGTAAAATGTATTAATACACAGATAAATTACGTGCGAGTATAATTATTATAGAATCGTAGCATGAATTTGATTTTTTTCTCAAACATTATACAAAAAATGTTATGCATATATCAGATTGAGTAATTTCTGCATTATAGATGTCGTCCGTTAGAAAATGTTTACAAAGATATAAGTAACTTTTGATCTAAATACCAACCTGTAAAAGTAAATAAGGCATTTCTTACTGGAATTTTAGGTTATAGAGACAAATATATGTACCAGTATCGCTCATGTTGCACTTTTGTTGTTTACTAACACCTAATTGTTTGTGAATAACAGATAATTAGGTAATAATTGTCTGAAAAACGATGTATTTTGTCCAAAGCAGACATCGAAAATATATTACACTTATGAACAAAGGGAAATAATTATCTGTTGCTCAACGTAGATTCAGAGCAGTAGTTATCCTTCTTTGTTTACTAGTATTTTAATTAAATATCTGCTATAAATATTATAAATAATGAATATTGAAGAGTCTCATTCGGCGAAATTAGCTCATGAAAGATTAGAAGCAATTAAAAAGTATTTACCCGTCTGTGATTTTGTCAGAGATCAATTACAGCAAACACGGGAAACTCAAGCTGAATTTGAGGAAGATACATATCAATTATTTAAACTTATCACTAAGACCACTAAAGGTATTCAACCTGCATTAGATAAAATAGCAGAAAAAACTAAAGAAACAAAAAAGATTTTTAGAGAACTTCCTGTCTAAATAGCTGCTGTGATGTCAGTCTCGGGAACACCTGAAGATGAAGTCCAAGAAGAAATACTAGAAAAAAAAAAAACGAGGTAGGGTTAATATATCTGAAAAATTTACCGATATGTCACTAATGATATCAGGCAGATCAAAAATGTAAAACAATTAGCTGTAAGCGCTGTGAAAGGTTACGATAATCGAGTACAATATTTAAAACCTGAATATGCTAATGATCTTACAGGTCGAGATTATTGGTATAAATGGATATTTCGCATATGCTATAACATTGATTAAGCTCAAAACAACGATCCACGATATATTGATCATATTCATGAAATAGATAAATATATTTTGTTTATACAGTTACCATCAGAACAACAACAGCAATTGATAAAACAACGACGAGAACAACAACAGCAATTGATAAAACAACAAAAATATATAAAAGGAGCAAAGTAAAAAGTGAAGAAAAAGAATTTCACGACGCTCCCGGCGCAACTCGAAGTGGTCTTACCACACAGGGAAGTGGTCTTATTACTCAGTGTCCTAACAACGTCCTTGCAGATGTTGAACGACTAGAAATTCAGATTGGAGGAAAACGAGCTGGTAATAATTCCCCATAAATCATTAATGAAGCAGCAGATATTTGTAAAAGATTATTTACAGGCGGTATAATGGATATTAATGTGTATCAGTCTCTCATTAATGAAATTGCCTATGATTATTATGGCGACTAAGGCACTGAACTAAGTTTGTAATTAAATATAATGACTATAAGATAAAATGATAGTACATAGTACTCAACGTGGACCTATCATGGTCAAGGCAATTAACTCTCGAATACCGATTTACAGGACAACCTACGGAGATGGGTTAGGTGTTATTGTACAGGGTCTATTTAGAAGAATAGCCCCAAAAGCAATACCAATTGCAAAGCAGATAGGAATGAAAGCTATTGATGTAGTTCTTGAAAAAGGTATAGGTGCTGTTGGTAATTTTGCTAGTAAAGCATTCTCAGCCATGAAAGATAGACTAGCACAATTAATTCGTAGTCCTCAAGCGATCCGACCTCAGCCGGTAAATTTACCTAGCACTGAATTAATGCCTGCAAATATTAGTAAAAATATAAATCAAGTCGTTAATCAAAAACTAGCAGAATTGGCTGATATACCTTTATCAGAAAAAGAGAAAAATATAACCGCGAGTCTCATAGCAGGAAGCGGTCTTCGTTTTAAACAGTAATAATTATAATAAATGTTGACGTTGTTACAACAACAATAGCAGGCATTCTTAGCATTATTGCTAAAAAGATAACTACATGTGCAAATGATAAATTGCGTGAGTATATTATAATATTACACAGAGCAACAACTTTACAATGCTAAACACTGACAATCCATACCAGCAACCTCTGCATTGTATTTGATAGAATAATTTTGCTGCGTCCATTCACCAGACCCAGAAGGAACAATATACACAATATTTTTAATCTGTTTGTGAGGAATTTTAATCATACTCGTTTTCTCAACAATACTAGGAATTCCACTAATAATATCATGAGTTTTGTGTTAATATCATTCAGTTTTGTGTTAATATCAGCGAGTGTAATGTTAACATTTGATGGATTTCCAAAAAATTCGTTATTAGTTTTGTTTATGTTTCTACGAAAACTTAAAAACGTATTCACGTGACCAAGAAACTCATTTTTGAGCGCTGTTATTTCATTACTGATTGGAACGTCCTGATCATTGACGTATTTTTTATTGGCAGCGTCACCGTCCTCAGTTGGGTTTCCAAGATCTGTAATGTTGTTCTGGTTCATAACAATATTCCCACTAAATAAATCACCAGCTTTTTTAACAAAATCATTAACTGACCTACCAGAATCTTGTATCTTACCTCAATTGTTAAAAGTAACGATATTATTAGCAACCGCAGCAGGATTTCGAACAAGTACATCTGACAGTTGTACATTACTCGTCTTTAATCGTCCCTCTTTGTCCTGGAAAATGACTTCATTTGGATCTAGACTGGCAACATTTAGTAAATTATTGATTTCATTTTTGATCTGATCAAGAGCTGCGTACTTAGATAATTCACCTTGATAACCTACTGTGGATAAATCTCCTGATAGTGTTCCAAATTGTGTATAGTAGCACATTATTTACTGTCCTAGATAAAATTATCAACACTAGTTTAATATTATACAAAAAGGCACAATCGTCGATATTAAACTTTGATATATCGAGACTGGTGAAGCACAAACATAACAATGAACTTCCTGATTGTCATTATCTTATTGTTGGGCAAACTGGATCGGGGAAAACAAATTTGCTTATGAACTTGCTTCTTGGTGATAATTTTAACTATGACAGTTTATATTTACACAATCAATCCACAACAAGATAAGAACGAGTTATTAAGCGAGTATAATGACAAGCTTCGTGATGAACTTAAGGCTGGTGAAGATTTTTTTTAAATTAGGCTGCCAGAAGATCTTATTCCAGTCAATCAACTTGATGCAGATGAACACAAGATTGTAGTTTTTGACGATATTCCGCTAACTAACATAGAGATGGATAAAATAAGATCATATTTCTCACTGTCACGTAACAAACAGTGTAATTCTGTTTATCTCGCTCAAGGATATTTTAATGTTGACAGATTTATTAGGCGAAATACTGGTTGTTTTATATTATTTCCAGGACTGGACAATGTTGACGTTAGAAATATTGCAAACGAGCAATACGGTGACGTGACAAAACATAAATTTTTTGAACTTTACCGTAATGCTACAAAAGATAAATTCAACTTTTTCTTGTTTAATAAATTTACACATGATCCAACGAAAATGTTTCGCTGTTGTATTGACACTTACTTACAGTAAGGGGTTTCACTTTTATAAAATTTATAATAATGATAACCGACAAACGAGCAAGATACAGACAAAATATAGAAGATCTAACAAAACTTGCTCAATCTCAGGCATTACTTAAGCAAAAAGTACAACAAGCACGACGTGGACAAGTGACTGCTACAGAAGCAACAGCTACAATTTTCAAACCGGTTACTGAAGCACTATTAGGTAAACAACCTGAAACTAAACCACTATCAGAAGAAGAACTTAAACAACTGCAAGGAAAAGGTTTGGTTGGAATTGTTAAAGAACAACAAGAAGCAGCTGCTGCAAAACTTGTTACTAGATCTGATGAAGAAAAAAGAAAACTAATTGAGGCACTTTCAGCAAATGTAGCTGATCCTACTGCTAGACAAGCTGAAACAGATCTATTGATAAACAATCCGCTGGAACTTGAGCGAAGATTAGCAGAGTTAACAACGCAAGGAATAAAAAATGTTATAAACAATTTATCAGGAGACATAAAAGATATTAGAGAGGAGCAACAAAGAGTTGGTGAGCTTACTGTAAAGTTTATGGAAGTTGGAGAGCAAAGACTTCATTTTATAAAAAGAGCAAATGATGAGATAAAAGTAGTGAATATGATGATTTTTTTAAAGAAAGAAAATATAAAAAATATTAATAATATAAGCAGGTGGACTGATACAGAATATAAAACAATAATCCATAGATTAGATGGAATATTTAAAAACGGAGCTGCTGCTAAAGATGAAATAAACACGGTTACAGAAATTAATGATATGCATTCACTTTAAGATAGGATGAGACATAGTATTATCGCTATCACGTTTAAAAAAACAGCAGAAAATAGTAGACCAAAACCTTTTTGTAAAGGGTGGAGTTTTAAAAAAAAATTGACTATAAACGATAAATCTCGTGTAGAAGAAAAAATAGAGAAGTAAGAACAGGAACTGGTGTAAAATATTTACTTTAATTACTGAAAGGATAGGTAGATTAATGTTGGTAATATTATAAAAAGAAGAAATGAAGCTGGGAATGATAGTGTTGAACTTGATAATGAAATCATTGGCATACTTGATCATCTAATTTCGAGCGAATTATTAACATCCGACGAATATGAAACTTTACACTGCGACTTAATCGCGACGACTTAATTTTGTAAATATAAAAGGAATGCGAAACAACATTATTGCTAAACTCTAGTGAGTCTGCGAAAGACAGCGCAAAATTTTCAGTAAATTATATTCCGCCTGTCCAATTAGATCCTGCAAAACAATATGAGATTGGATTAATTTCTTGTACTTGTTTTAATGCTATGCATAACGTGAAAACTGATGTTAACGATGAAATGCAGTTTACTACCTTTACAAGTTCTTTAATATCTACAAGAAAAAAAATTAAAAATTCCACAAGGAGCTTATAATATTACTGGTCTAAACAGGACAATCAAAGAGCTCATAACGAAAGCTGACGGTGTGGCTGATAATTGTTTTAGTTGGCAGCGAATTATAACACATTGCGAGCTAGGATAACTTTGAAACATATATTAATTGATCTTGAACCAAGAGAAAGAAGTATTGCACAACTGTTAGGATTTAGTAAAAAAGTTACAATGCACTTGATCTGCTTACTACGTATGACAGTGAACTGCCAGTACATATAACAGAAGTAAATACGATATTAGTAAATTGCTCTATTGCTTCTGGCTCTTATACATCAAAAGGTAGCAAAGGTCGAACGATTTACAGTTTCTCACCTGAAGTTCCGCCAGGTTCTCTCATGCAAATAACTCCACGACATATTATCTATTATCCTTTAAACGTTGAAGATCAAATATCAAGTATAATAATGCAGTTGACAGATCAGTCTGGAGAACAGTTACATGTTAATAATGAAGTTGTAACTTATTATTTCCATCTACGCGAGCAAAAGTAAAAATTATGCAACATCAAATGTAATGAAACAAAGAAAAAAAATTATCGAAGAAAAATAATAGGAGGATTGGTTTAAAATATATTTACTAACGTTATTGAAAATATTCCGGGTATAGCGCCTAAAGTTACACCAATAGCTATTGACGCTGGTAAAGCTTTTGCAACTGGGGCTGCATCTGCCGCTGGGACTGCGGTTGGACAAAAAATAGCTGATAAAATAAAAGGAGATCCACCGACTGCATCTGAAATAAAACAAGCTATCTTAGAAATCGCTCCAAAAAAAAGAAACTCAAAGAGCTATGATAACAACAACAAAAAATTATTATCACCAAAGGGCGAGCAGATCATACAAAAATTGATATCTAAAGTAACAGTATATAATAAATATAAATCTAATAAAATGTCTGTTAAAAATTATCTCGAGTTAACAGAAACTTATGACATCGAAAACGATGTGACAGAATTTGAGTATGTTGAGTATCTTGATGAAAACTCTAACGAACCAAATAAAGCTGGTATTAGAACCTTTAACACCAGAGACGAAGATTTATTTCTACTGCCACATAAGGCTATGTGAGAAGTTCGTGGTCAGATTATGACAGTAGCCAATCCACCTGCTGCAATTGCAGTTAGAGCAGAAATAGCTCTTATAAATAACGGCTGGAGTTTATTCAAAAGTGCTAGATATCAACTGGCCAACCAAACTATAGAAAATATTTCAGGTCATCTACAAGTTGCATGTACAATTTTAAATATTATTTCGTTTTCCGACGATTACTCGAGATCAACTGCAACTAACATGATGTGGTTTAAAGATACTGGATGGGGTATAGCTGAATCAACGGAATTTTTAAAGAGAGGCGCTGTAGTACATGGAGCTGATGCTGATGCAAATGCTGTAATTATGAGAAATTTTCTCATTGCTAATGCTGCTGCTCTAGATATTGCCGCACCTGCTGCAGAAGCTAATGCAAACGTTACAAGAGTTTCTCTTATAGTAGCTTTTAATAATCTAAATATAACGCCACCAGCTGCAGATGCAAACGGTACTGCGATGTTAAATTTGCTTCTTAACACACTTGATGTGAGAAATCCGCGTTATAACGAAGGTTTTGCTAGGCGAAGAAAACTAACAGCAGGATCACGTCAAATTACAATGATGCTTCCGCTAAGCATGATTTTCGGTTTTTGTCGCGATCATGATCAAGTATTTCGCGGAGTAAAACATACGCTTATTTTAGATCGAGTAGAAAAAAAAGATTGCTTGTTTAGATTTGGAGGGGTTGATGTACAGTTTATCATAAATAAACTTGCTCTGTGCATGCCACTTATAACACCATCAATCACGAAAATGTCAGAACTAAATAGTACGCTTGAGAAGCATACAAACAGATTTTATTTTAAGCAACATAAAATATATCAGACAGCGGTTCCAAATACTACTGACCACACGTGGAGGGTCACAACAACATCAAGCAAACAACTGCCGAGACAAATATTTGTCGTATTTCAACAACACTCCCGACGAGGCAACCAACAACAAAATAATGCAATATTTGACCACGTTAATGTCAGACGAATATACGGTAGATTAAATTCGAAGCAATATCCTGAACGAGCTATCGGGTGCAATTTTGCTGATGACGCTAATAAAAATATTTCTCGACCGTACATGTACCTGCTTGACGCAATGCAAAAATATCAAGATGTTGAAGATGGAACTCAGATATCAGCAGAGGAATTTCGTACCCTTTATCCTATATTTCATTTTGATGTTAGTAAACATAACGAGCGAATTGTAGACAGCACAGCGGATATTGAAATTACCTGGACACTTGGAGCGGTTCCATTAGCGCCGTTGTACGTAATACGCATTAGTGATTAGTGATAGATTTATCACGGTAGATTCTATTGGAGGAAAAACGACAGTTTAAGTTTAATTTACAGTTCTTATATAAAATGGCAAAATATATTGTAAAAAAAGTATATTTGACTGATGGCCAAGTTAAAAAATTAGTAGCTGCTATTGCAAAGCGAGAACAGGTATCATTAAAAATCAATCCTAATATTTCGGATGGTGTTTTAACAAAATTAATGCTAACAAAAATCTAGTAAAAAGGTATGATCGTAAAAAAAAATTTATTTTAAATTTGAGGGCTGCACAAATTACAGCGATGGCAAACGACATTGTCGTCAAAGGTGGTTTTCTAGGTCCGGCATTATCATTATTACCTAGTACAATAATACCTAAAGTTTTTCCGGTGTTGGGCACATTAGGACTAGCAACAATGTCAGGAGCAGTCTCTGGCGCAACGAAGAAAGCTGTTGAGGGTAATGGTATCATTCGTGGAAGTAGAATAAAAAAATTGTAAATTTTATGTAAATGATATATTATACTGCTACAACGGAAAAAGAAATCGCCAACAACAAATTCGCCAGAAAAAAGAAAACAAAAGAAAAAGAAAACAACAAAATCGCCAACACCAAATTGCAACTGCAAATGCAATCAAACAAAAGAAGGAGGAATTATTCCGTTCGCTCCACTTTTGGCGGGACTGGGGGGATGTCTGCTGCCAAATCTTGTAGGAATCGGACGTGGCCCAACATTACCAGGAACACCACCACCCCGTTGAGTAATTTTGATATAATCGACAAGTCAAAAGAGGTTCCTGGATTTCACGGAGTTTATTCTAAAGATGAACTCGCAGCAATAAAATCGCCGTCAGCTGTATGTTCGTGTGTTATTGTACGCATTGGGTAGCAGTTCATAATAATAATTATTTCGACTCGTTTGGACTTCCTCCAAGCGATGTAATAAAAAGGTATATAAACAAAAAATTAAAAAGGTATATTATTCGTGAAATCAACTCCAACCTGTTGGAACATCTGCTTGCGGATATTATTGTATTATGTTTATCCTCAGATGAGCAGAAATCTCGATTTTTTAAAATTTATTTTACAGTTTGACAAGCAAACTTCTCATGCTAATGATGAGATCGTAATTAATTTTATCTAAAGTTAAAAATATAATAATGTGAAGATACTGTCTCAAGTGTAGAACTAAAACAGAAAATATTCATGAAACAAAAGAAAAAAAAACAAACACCAACAGGATGGTATTAAAAAGTTTTTGTGCAGTCTGCGGAAAAAGAAAAAATGTTTTTAAAGAAAACGTCCTCAGAGATGTCGCTAGGATCTGCTTATCCTGATACTATTTTAGTAGACGACTAAAAATATAGAATGATATGCAACTGTGATTCTGACAGAGATTTGTGTCTTGAGCAAAAGAAAATTGTCGCATACTGTCAATGTTGTAACAACAGAGAAATAATAGGTACAGGTATAGATATACATAAAATTATTGGAAAATTACCTAAACCAAAAGGCGGTTGGACTTTGCCAGGTCATTGGTATACAGAACCTTATAATCCGCTAGATCAACAACAAGATGAAAACGACAATCCATTGCCAGGACAAGAGCCTTACAATCAAGTAGATGCAATAGCGATGCGTCATGATATCTGTTATAGTGATAATGAAAACTCGAAATCAGATTGTGATAAAGTAATGTTAGAAGAATTACGTGATATGGAGCCAACAAACATGAGAGAACGTTTTGATAGAAGATTTGTTCAGGGAATGATTGGAGCAAAATGTAAATGAGGACTTGGATGACCTTGCAGTCGAACTACACAGACATAAAACAAAAAGTTCACACGACGTAAAGTTGTCGCTAATGCCGTAGATGATATCTGGGCAATAGATTTGGTGGATGTATCCAATCTGACTCAGTTTAACATTGGCGCTGATGGTGCTCCAAAAAGGTATTTGTTTAATGTTATAGACGTTTTTAGTAAATACGCTTTCAGTGTACCTGTTTCGGATAAGACAGGGACTTCAATGACTGATGCGTTAAAACAAATAAAAACGAGCACAGAAAGAAAACCAAATAAAATCTGGACTGATCACGGATCCGAGTTTTTTTAACAAACATTTTGAGCAGTTTCTAGAACAAAATAATATAAAAAATATGTTACAGGAAACGAAGGTAAAAGAGTTGTTTTCGAGAGATTTAATCGCACGTTAAACGAGAAAATACACAAACATATGACAGCTAAAAACACCAACAGGTACATCGATGAACTTTATCAAATTATAGGCGATTATAATAACACGAAACATCGAACCATCAAAATGTCACCTAATAATGCTATTAAAAGTCCGATATTAGCAAATTAAAACATGTACCGCAGACATAAATTTAAGGTTGGTGATAATGTTAGAATTTCTTTGATAAAAAAGGTATTTGCAAAAAGAATTACTCCGAACTGGAGCGAAGAAGTATTTGTTGTTGATAAAGTACTATCTGGCAGGTGAACCTATCATAGGTAGTTTTACGAACATGAACTACAGAAAACTGAGCAGGATGTTTTCGTTAATGAAAAAGTGATTAGGAAAAAAGGTAATAAAAGTTTAGTCAAATGGGGTGGGTATAGTGATAAATTTAACAGTTGGATTCCAACCAAACAAATTATGATATAATGCTATTATAAATTTCCTCATACTTTTGTTTGACAGATTTACCTTTTACTGTTTTACATAACGATATTAGATATTGTCTGCGATCGTCAGAGATCGTCATTAGATTAAAAATCTTGACAAATATGAAATCGAATTTGATATTTTTCTGTCCGCCTGGAATTCTGATGTTTAAGAAAGGTTTGATTAACTGCCAAAATATTTGTTGTTCGGCTACTGTAAAATTAAATTTCATTATTTTTTGCAATGTGATACTTGGCATTATATCGTACAGTTGTTGGTCTGCTGTAATTTGATCTGTCAGCACCAGTGACTATTTCACCACCACCATCAGATTCGTTGTTATACAAAATATCATCTTCACTATAACCAACAGATTTGTCTATGAAATCTTTAGAAAATGTAATACTATGCATGACCTTATCGCTGGCGACCTTATCGCTGGCGACCTTATCGCTGGCGACCTTATCACTAGTATCTTCTTCATATAATTCAGCGAGTAGTTTCATCAAGTCCATTGTTATAATATATTTTTATCTCATTTGTTATTATAAGATGACTGACGAGATAAAATATCACCAAAAAGTTAATATATTAAATTACAAAGAGCTAGCCGAAGCGGTAAGAAAATGTTTGTAGGGTTATAGTGTATATTATGTTGACGTTATTGTAATGCAAAGTGATTCTCATAAAATATTGCTAACAGAAGCAGAAAAAAATAAAATTAATGAAAGTGCAGTAACGAAGCTAACATTTGATCATAATGATGTTATAGCATTTGCTCATCATTGCTTGACTAAAACTGAATTACAAAATATTATTGATCATCATATATAAAACGAATCATAGCATCGTATTCGCTTGAAAATGCTGATTTTATTACTCCATCAGCTACAAATTTTACGACTGCGGGATATACATTATAATATTTCATCGCAGCTGTAATCGATTTGAATTTCATCTCCTCGTTCGTTTTGAGGTTTATCGAAATAACAGGTTTTGCTGGACATCTAAAATTAATACCGTTACCACCTCGTCCTTTTTCCACATTTTCCTGCTGGGTCACTAGCTCCAGATTTTCCAATCGATTGTCATTCTTTACGTTATTGATGTGATTAATAACCAGACCATCTGGTTTATATCCGTTGAACACCTCGTAAACAAACATATGACCATAACAAGTAAAAAAAATCTGTTAGTGTTCCTCTAACAGTTGCCCTGATATATCCCATATTGCTCATAGTACTAAGAACGTTTTTAGTTTTTCTGTTTCTAATAATACCGCGATCGTTAGCCTCGTATAAATCAAAGACAGGATGTGGCTGAAACTCGTTTTGTAAAGATAAGTTTTCAATATTGTCATCAGTGACTTTACTGTTCACGTGATATACACGCTGTCCCTCTGGAATATCATCACAGAACAACGTGTAAATAAAATCTTTTCTAAGCCTTGTAATCCTCTCGGTATTATCTCCCTTTACAGTAAACTGATAACCCGCTGGAGTCAATTCGCCAACAGATATTCTAGTTTTAATGTAATAACCGAACCTAATACATTCCCAGCATATAAGTTGTATCTTGGGTGAACGTGATATACCTCTTGCTCACGTATGCTTGTCATATTTGCTGTCATTATACTATAGGTGATTTTATTTTATCTCTAATTGATTTTTAGCGCATGCGCAGTGTGAGGTAAATTATCAATTAAATATACACTATAGTATAGCAATGCTAAAATTGCGTGATATGGCCAAGAAGAGCCTTATGGGAGAACCTGATAAAATAGCGACTGCTTTTGCTAGTTTTGACAATATTATAAATTTGATAATCAAAATGTTTTAGTAAATTTTACTGCAACAAATCTTTACCACCTACTACAGACAACTGTAAAACTTGAGCTCAAAAAACACAAAAGTATCAGATTATTAGTTCAATATCATACTATTTTTTCAAAGCTACTTGTAACTAAAGAATCAACTGAAAAGGAAATTGCAGATCCTTATATGAACGCAAAATCAAGACGTGTTTTGCTTGGGTCTGATCTTTTATCACTATCTGATGAAATAAACCAGGAAATTTGGAAATAAATAGAGGAATTCACTGAATTAGGTTCGGGTTGGAAGTTTGAAATGATCAAAGAAATATTGTTTCACACGATGAAATATGACGCATTACGCGGTAGTTCATACATCGACCTGCCACTAAAAATAAAAAGTAAAAGATCTTGTATAAACATAAAAAACGTAGATAACAAATGTTTCCAATGGGCTGTTCTTTCCGCACTATTTCCAGCAGAAAAAACGTTACTCGTGTTGACAAATATATCAGTCACGTGTCTAGATTAAATGTTAAACATATTATCTTTACAGTGGCAGAAAATCAAATACCAAAATTTGAAAAGCAAAATAATGTTTCAATTAACGTTTTCGGACTAGATGAAAAATATATCCGAGATATATTTCAGAAATAGCTTCACAATCGACTATAAATTTACTGTTTTATAAAAATCATTACGTTTGGAATAAAAACTTTAACGGACTAGTTGGCAAACAGTACAATAAGAATAAGAATAAAAAGTTCTTTTGTTACCGCTGCTTGCATGGCTGTACAAACAATGAAACATTACAAAATCATTTTCAGTACTGTAGTGATGTACAAAGAATAACAATGCCATCTAAAAAAGATAGTGTATTACAGTTTGTCCATCATAATCACAAACTAAAAATTCCTTTCGTCATATACGCTGATTTCGAATGCTTACTTTAACCTGTACTTGGCGTAGAAAATAATCCTAATCAATCGAGTACAAGAAAAATTCAAAATCATGTTCCATGTGGAGTAGCGTACAAGGTAGTTTGTTGTACTGATTCTAGATTATCTAAACCAATCCAATACTATCGTGGTAAAAATCCAGCTGTCTGGCTTCTCAAGCATTTGATTAACGAAGTTGATAATATTACTTATCGTTTGAAAAAGGTAAATCCAATGTTAAAATCAACACTTCAACTAGAATCCGATCACGAGCAAGCGGAAATTTGTCATATTTGTGAAAAAGCTTTTGACGATAGCAAAAAGGTACATGAACATTGCCATTTGACCGGACAGTACCGTGGAGCGGCTCATAATCAGTGTAACTTAAAATTTCATGCTCCAGATTTTATTTCTGTTATTCCTCACAATTTTCGAGGATATGATAGTCACATTATAGTAGAAGCTTTTGGTGATCCTGAAATAAAAGCTCGTCTGAAACTCGATGATATCATCAAATGCATTCCAAATAATTTTGTAAAGTACATGTCAGTTACGCTAGGTAAATTGCGTTTCATTGACAGCTTGCAGTTTATGGCAGCCTCGTTAGATGAGTTAGTAAAAGGTTGTAGTAAATTTGATAACCTAAGGGATTGTTTTGGAGATAAATTTAATCTACTAGTTAAAAAAGGATTTTTCCCGTATGAATACCTCTACGATTGGAGTAAATTTGATGAAACATCTTTACCTGACAAAACAAAGATAAATTTTGCTCGCAACTTAAAAATGAAAATATAACTGATGACGAGTACAGGTATGCACAAGATATCTGGAAAGAGTTTGATTGTGAGACGTTTGGTGATTATCATGATTTATACCTGAAAACTGACGTGTTATTATTAGCAGATGTTTTTGAAAGTTTTCGAGAAGTGAGTTATAATAATTACGGACTAGATCCTTGCTGGTATTATTCTGCCCCTGGGCTGTCATGGGATGCTCTGCTTAAGTTTAGTAAGGTAAGGTTAGAATTACTGACTGACGTCAATATGTTCAATTTTATTGAAAAACGTATCAGAGGCGGTATTAGCGTGATAACGAAAAAATATGCTGAAGCAAACAAAAATTTTTGAAACAGTATAATCCTGAGCTTTCTTCGAAATATATAATTTATCTAGATTGTAACAACTTGTACGGTGGTTCGATGGCAGACCCAATGTCTCTTGGTGAATTTCACTGGTTCACGGCTGATAGATTTCTATTTGAAACAGAAAAAAAGATACCCGAAGATGTTTCATATTTCGTTGAAGTTGTTCTTGATTATCCAACTTGGCTACACAAATTGCATATCGATTACCCTTTCTGCGCGGAATCGATGGTTATAGATTATAGTTTGTTATCAGAAGAACAACAAGCTTTAGCATCACCAAGGCAACATTCCATGGTCAAGAAACTAGTACCAAATTTGCGCGATAAGAAAAATTATGTTTTGCATTACAAAGTTGTAAAACAAGCAGTCAATGCGTAAATATCGAACTAGTTAATGATGTCAATCGCAGAAACAAGCTTGTGTCATACGATTTTGTGAGCATGAAAATATTTAATGAAAATCTTGTTGCAATACAAAGAAGAAAAACAAATCTAAAACTAAACAAGCCGATCTATGTTGAAGCTTCAGTGTTAGATTTATCAAAGTGGCTGATGTACGATTTTCATTATAATTTTGCTAAAATTCAATGGCCGGCCAGTAGATGATTGTTTACTGATACTGATTCACTCGTATATGAAATCGAATGCGAGGACATCTATCAGGACATGTACAAAAATCGACATCTGTTTGATCTTTCTGATTACCCACGTGACAGTAAATTTCATGACGACAGAAATAAAAAGGTTATTGGTAAGTTCAAAGATGAAATGAACTCGAGCGCTATCAAATACTTTATCGGATTACGCAGCAAAATGAATGTCGTATTGTTAAACAATAATAAAATAACGAAAAAAGCAAAAGGTCTGCCTCGTGATTTTGTTAAAAAGTTTATGAAATTTGATGACTACAAGTACGCGTTTGATGGTGGTGTTAGTTTATGAGGGCTATGGCAATTCGGAATAATCATCATAAGCTTGAAAGAAATGTCATTATCAAACGTGGATTGTGTAATTTTGATGACAAAACTTATTGCGAAAATGGGGTAGATACACTTGCACTTGTGTATTGTCATGATGATGACTTTATCTTTTCCAACTGAAATTTTTATCTAAACTTATAAAATAATGTTTGAAAATTTGACATTAGCTTTTCCAACTAAAATTTTATCTAAACTTATAAAATAATTATTGAATATTTGACATTATCTTTTCCAACTGAAATTTTATCTAAACTTATAAATTTTTTTTTTGAAAATTTGATAATGACAAATAGCTACAGTAGTAAAATCAAATATCTAATGATGGACGTTAAACAATTGACAGTTGAATTTGATAATGAAACATCATGTATATGTTTTAGTGGAACACGTGACAAACTAAAACTTTCGCTCATCAGATCTGATAATAGCGTGTATTTCAAATTTCTCGAACAATTATATCAAAAGTTGCTAGCGGAATTTAAAAACTTTCACAGCCCCATTAGCCAACAAAAATATACTAAACTCACAATTGATCTCGATCGGTCAATGGTCTATTTTATTGACAAAAATATCCTCTAAACAAACCACAGATGAAAGATTTGTTTGAATGTCGTCGCAGTGTGAGCGGTAAAGTAAAATTTAGTCTCTACAATCGTGATAATGAAGTATTTTTAATATCAACTGTTGAAACATTAATCATTGGTAATGTGGTATAAAATAATATAACTTACCTTTTCATTTTCATTCTAATGCGTAGTTTTATTTCCGCCTTGCCCATGTTAACTGAAATCGCCACTCTCTAATGCGCAGTTTAAATTCCACCCTGTACAGCATATGTTATCTGATGAAAAACTCGCGGTAGACTGATAATAAAACCCGTCTTGCTGTCTTTAGACTAGTTCGTGAACTTTCCACGCATGCGCCTGTTTTAACAAATTCAACAACCTCTGTATGACAGAGCTTACCTGGATGAATCATCAATTTACATGGCATCTCCTTCACCTGTTGTTTTGTAACAATACAAAATAACTGTCTGCACCTGTTGTTTTGTAAAATACCTGATACCACTTTTTGTGATATAATGACAGAGCTTCTGGATAGTATAAGGAAGTTTACCTGAATACCGATCATGTACATAACTCTCTATCTGGATTCATTAACACTGCAATAACAGAGAAGGGGGGAGTTAGAAACATTACTAATACTTTTGAAAAAAAGGGGTGGGTGATAGTTTAGGAGTATAGTTTATGCTTATTTGGAGGGGTAAAAGAGCGGTTTGAGCTGAAAACCTTGTTTTCCTCTACTGAGTTAGAAACCTTCCTAATACTTTTGAAAAAAGGGGTAGGGGATAGTTTAGGGCTATAGTTTATACTTGTTTGGAGGGTCAAAAGAGGGGTTTGAGCTGAAAATCTTGTTTTCCTCTACTACTGATATCGATAAGTTTGACCAACCCTGAATTAAGCGTTAACTTTCCAACTGAAATTTCAGTAAAAGATATAGCATTAGCTCAGTTAAGTGTTTATTATAGCTGGCCTAATATTAGATCAAATCCATTTGGTGGACAACAACCAAGTAATTCATTAGTATTCGCAAATAAAAATAACTGTGATGGAACACCCGATTGGCACGTAGTTAGTATTCCAACTGGCAGTTATCAGATAGAGCAAATTAATGAGGAATTCCAGCGCAGAATTAAGTCTTTAACCGGAAAAGAATCCAAAATAGCAATTACTGTTCATGAACCAACATTATCGTCGGTGATTGAAATACATTCTCCTGACTATGCTGTAGATATTTATCAAAGTTCGATTAGATCAGTGTTAGGATGGCCTGAAGTTGCTCCGTTTTATCAGGATCCAAGAGAACCGCAGCGATCCGACTTCATCATAGATGTTAAGAAATTGATGCAACGTCCAGAATATAGAAAAGAATCCATTTATGGAGAACGCTACTATACCCAGAGCTTATACGAGTCATTCTTATTTTATGGGTTTCACTCAAGGTAAGAAGGATCCAGTAACAAACATTAACACTTGATGTCGAGCAAATTAGCTCATTATCAAAACCGATTAAATCTGAACATGAACGCGTGTTAAATGATCATAAAAAATACTTTCCAGCATCAATACTTTTTTATAACGACGATTTAAAAATCAAATAAGTGAAACAATACAACATCTAAATCAAGATGCAGCAGACTTAGGATATTTAAATAAGGCTATTGTTGACAGAGAAAAAATAATAAACGTAACAGTAGATAGAATTTCTAGTTATTATAGAGTTAATGAAGATGACCCAATTCAACATGTAAATAATAAGCGATTATTTAATACAGTATTTCTGAAATATTATGGAATTACAGAACAACAATTATCAACAGTTATAATTCCCGGATTCGAGTTCGAGAAGTTAAAAAATCTGTTAATGATCTTATTGATGAACACTTTCAAAGAATATGTAACTCATGGAAAAAATTAATTCCCACCCAATCTGTTCTCAAATTTAATAATGACCCATATGGAACAGGTCGTCACATCTCGCCTAATATTGTTAATATAACATCCACCATCGCACTGAATTTAATATGCGATATAATTGACAGCAGCTACCACGTAGACCTCTCTAAGTCTAATCAGGCTCAGCAGGGATATATATTATATTCGTCCAGTATTCAAACACCCCCAGGGTAGCTTATTGTGTCTGTACCAATAAATCAAATCTATCTTCGTGTACATAATCCATTATTATCAAGAATGAATTTCAAACTCACAAATCAAGATGGAAATATAATTGACTTAAGAAACGGAACTCTATATATTAATTTATACATACGCTCCTAGATCAAGATATCGTGTAAGTCTAGATAAAATCTTTGGTTAGTTCCCCTTGACCGTGAAGAACAACAGCTGAGTTGCTTTACAGGTAAACAAAAATCGTCTTACAAAGTCAGGACATAATAACTTCAATAATAGTATAACAAAAATGAGCTAACCTCCTGACAAAGTCAGGCGTATGGAAATATAATTAGCTAGAGACTTTGGTTTAGTGTTATTGACCTATTTTTTTTTCAGCCTCTGTAGGAACCTTTATTTTTCGTTAATGACTCAAGCAAAATTTTGTAGGGTTCACCCTGCCTGCTGCTATATGCGCAAACAACTTTTTATAGACTGTTAATAGGATAAAGAAAATAATAAAGGCACACACTTGCGCAAAAGGAATTCACTTACCTTTGACAAACTATGCACACATATATCCGTTGCTGTAAATTATATATTGCAGCCATGCATAGTTCTAAAATTTTTGTAATAATATATTTCATTGTTAACAACTGATTAGCAGAAACGCTTTCTTACAAACTACTTTGGCCAAAACTAGATTTCTTACTCAAGGTCATATTTTTTTTTCGCTTATCGTTCGGTGAATAAAATATTACTTAGTATGTATGAGGACAAGATTTGTAGTTGTCACATTGTTAAACTAAGAATGTTTGTGTGAACCTATGAATTTATCGTAGTTACGAAATTTCTTGTGTGTTACTTTTGAAATTCTTTTTCTTTTACTTTTTTTTTATTACATTTTATTGTAATGATTATTGAAATGATTCGAAATTCTTTTTTCACTAATTCAATATTTTCTTTTAGTAAATGTTGTTTATCTAAGACGTAAAACGTGTTACATGAGAAATATGTTTAGTTAATCTAGTTCGTCTTGGGTTGGGGACTTCGCAAACAGATCCATACTTTGACTGCGTAATAGATTTCTTCTAGTTAGAGACCATATGACCCATTTTGCGAGACTTGAAATGATGTTTTTTTTTGTGGTTTAAATACGAATTCTTAATACTTTTCTGTCAGAATCGTTTTAACATCTTAAAGAAACAAGGTGTTTTTTCATTTGTTGCCAGATTGTTTATTTTTTTTTATCTAATTTGTTTTATTCAATAATTCATTCCCCTGGAAACTCAACAAGTCGACTTTCTCATAAAAATATCCGAAATATATTCACTGAAGTTTATTCTGGAATTTTTCGGAAACAAAAACTGTGATTCAATCGAGGAATTGTTGATATTCGTACATGGACCACATCTGACATCATCACCTTCCACATTTTTGTCTTCGAGATTCGAACCTAAATTCTAAAAAAAACTGTTTAGTGATAGGACTTATAATTTTAATTCTTAGGATTAAATTTTAGATTATATTCACAAACCGTAAGTCATATTTACCAAGTTTTACATTGTTTTCTAGGAAAATAAATTATTGTGTTAATATATACAAAGCTTGTTGACTTTGCTATTTTCTTCTGTTACATTTGTATGATCATACACGTAACATCTGTTCAAGTTTAAAAAAACGGCAAACCTTATGATGGAAGCACACACACACACACACACACACACACACACACACACACACACACACACACACACATATATATATATATATATATATATATATATATATATATATATATATATATATATATATATATATATATATATATATATATATACAGAGAGAGAGAGAGAGAGAGAGAGTTAATAAAAAAATATTATATTGTCAAAAATACCGATGAATGCCACTTTTTAGAGGCAACATTTTCAATAAATCCTGCAAAATTAAACATCAACAAATGAAGAGGGATGATTAAGCCTAGTACCTTTGGCTTCATGTACATGTCATAGTTGTTCAGGATAACGTATTTGACAATCTGATAATGTTGCATAGTAAGACTAGGTTTCCAATGATCAGTGCTATTTTGTCATTGATGCAATCAACGTGTCGGCGAAAAGCAAATTATATAGTCTTAATGTTCACAAAACAAGGGTTTATTGATTTCATAATTTCTAGGGAAATCATATTGAAAACAAGGTAATTTTCACACATTATCGGATTTGATCCTTTTAACTTTGATTATTTCGCCGAGTGGGTACAGCCTGTTTTCTCATATAATTCATGATTATATGATATCTTCTTGCTTAGGAGTTAATCCTTATGGGAAAGGAGAGCAAGAGAAGAGAGAAAAACTAAAATGTTTGGTCAAAACGGGAAAATGAAAAAACTATCTTCAAGTGTTTCCTCTTGCAATTATATTCCTTTAAAGTCAGAGTTTCCCCTTATCATCCCCTGATATGTCTAACTTGAAAGTAAATACGAAAAAAATATATAAATTTCATATGACCCGTTGCATGTGAATGCGCGAATGTGTACGGTTTAACCTTATTAGGTCAATAAGACTTTCCACATACTTAAGCGGCCCTTTCTTCAAATATCATGTAGATTCCTTGGAAAAAAAGATAGAACTTAAATGTTTGCCAAATCAAATTTAAACCAAATGTCTCCAATGTTAAATGTATGCGTATGCTTGAATATATTATGCATTCTTTAACAAACGCAAGGACAAAAGTATGTTTGCTTGAAATATTCTCCTGGATAAGAAAAACGTTGTAATTTTAAATCCACACCACAAAAATCTTTCTTTTCCGTAATTTTTTACTGTCCTTTTCCTCTTAAATTTCTTCTCTAGCATTGTTTTCGTGGCATTGCTAACAGATATTTTTACGCTTGACCATCTATTCTCATGTTTGGGAGGTTTCTTTTCTTTGATTATTTTGGATATCCTTTTAACCTATAATCCTTCTAATGGCAGACAATAATTATCTTCGCTTTTATCTCGAGAGCAGCAGTGTTCTTTCGAATGATGCTGTAAGTCTGTTGCTAGAAGCGTGATTTGTTCTGATAACATATAAATATGTTTTAGGTATAGTGTACGCATAAAAATGCTTGCATGTATACAAACAGCCAGAAATTCTTTTCAAAACAGGAATAAATATCACATTAGAATGCGTGCAACGTAGTTCAGACTGCAGTATTTACTATTTTCCAGTCAAAATTCAGCTGACGCTTAACGCCACATCCAATTGTGTTAAAAACAGAGATAATATTCAGTCATTTTAAGTGCATATGTTTTATATTTGTGTATGTTTATATCTTCCACAAAAACTAAAACTGAAACCCCTTACCCTTCCTGTGTATGAGTATATGGGTCAATATCAGACTATGTCAATAACCGTGGATTCATCGTAAAACATACAAAAGATGGGAAATATTATATAACATTTGATTAAATATGATATAAAATGTCATTATGTTGCTAAATATCGGCAGGTAAAGGTCAAAGTTGTACAAGATGTACAATCATGTTTTCATTTTCACCATATAACTATTGTTTTACAGTGTCCCTTCTTTACATATTTGCTAATATATTAACAAATAAAACCCTTTAATTACAAATTAAACCTAAATTTTATTGCTGATACTTATTACACCTGCTACACGAGATAATACTAAAAGAATGTGCTTATAAAGAAACCTTCAAGTTTTCAAGCCTGTTTCACGTCTTTATGTGTAACAACATTACGAATAATCAAAATGATAATAGATCCCTACACTTGCTGATACGGCACATCCTATTATTCTCTTGGACAACTTACTGTCTTAAGCTGAGGCATGTGATTTGAGCAGCAATCAAGAAGAAGTATAATTTTAATAACGGACATTCTAAAATTTTGGTATATACATTGTTCTGCCTGTAATATGGATAATAAAGTGCGAATGTTACGGCATGTAGTGTTATTGTATTCTTGATGCTATATGTTCACAAGTATAATGACGATTTCCGATGTCAAAATATCGGATTTTGTTGGTGGTATCTTGAAAGAAATGTAGACAGAAAAGTTAAATATGAACATCATATAACATCAGTAGAAATATTTATAGACAGCATGAAAGATAGCGAGACAGACTGCAAAGTATTCACAGAAGATAAAATTGTGTACTAACAAATATGGTAGACAATCAAAGGCAAAATGAAACTCTGCTAAATCTTTATACATTATCCAGGTGTGATCTTGTATAGAAATGTAAGGTGTTGTTGTAAAGAGGGAAACGAATGTATTGGTCATCAATTGAATATGCTTATATTCACTAATGAAAAATATCAATAATTGTGATGGATGCAAATACACCAAACTAAAGAAGTGCAGTTAAATAACTGAAACAAATAACAAGAAGACCAAAAGAGCCAAAATCAGCCGAGATTGATTATGAAAAATGCGTGAGAGAAATGAAAGTGTGCGGAAGCTTTAAAAGTTTGAAAACAAAATGCAATAAAATTTCAAAACTTCTCACTGACTTTCACATTAACCTCGGTTCAGTAAATATTGCGGAGTACAACATGGAGGTTTATGCTCTTGCTTTAGATGCGAGGTTTGAGAAGATAGAAATTGTCTTCCCTCTACTGCAAGAGTTTATGCTTATGGGTCAGTGGCCCTGACAACAGAAAGGTGAGTTTGAATGGTAACTGAACTTGTTCTCAATGTCTTTTTTCAGGAATGGCATTATAAAAAAAAGTTGTGAGAAATAATTTTCAGAAGAAAGTCTTATCAATAAAAATTGACAAGACTTGTATGGGCATTTGGCAGCTGGGAGCACTAGCAGATATTCTAAAAACATCCTATTCAATGCATCCTAAGTTTAGAAATCCAAATGTTAGAAAGGATCTGAAAAGACTAATGATGCCGAAAACAAATTATCTCTCACCATATCCAATTTATATTCTATGAACCAGCTTATGAAATGAGGAACTGGTAAAGGAACATCTGATTCCTAATCGTTTTGTTCATATTTTGCCTATTACATGTCAAAGTACAGAAATAGAAACAAAGCAAGTGGAGGACTTAGGGACGATAAGAGGGAATCAGGCAGAAATGTTGAAGTAAGTTAAGATTGGTGAAGAAAAGTTCAAGGAAGATAAGACTCTGGACAATAGATGAAGAAACGCTGGAGGAGGGTAAGACAAGTGACGAAAAGATAGGGAAAAGTAAAGTAGATGATGAAAAGATGGAAAAAGATACGATGGGTGAAGAAATGTTCAAGGAGAACAAGAGAGGCGAAGAAAAGGTCAATGATTCTAAACCAGAATCAAATAAGATAAAGGAGTGTATGAAAAACGAAGAACATGTAGAGGAGTGTACTCCAGGTAAAGAAAATATGGAGGATGGCAAAATGAAGAAAAGAAGATACCAAGGCAGGTGCAAAGAAGTTGGAAAAGGTAATAGTAAGAATAAATCGAGGGCTATACAGAGGAAGAAAATATGGAGCGGGATAATCAGGTGAAGAAAAGAGGGAAGTGGGTAATACATGTGAAAGAAGATTGAGGAGGGTGATACAGTTGAAGAAAAGATGGAGGAGGGCAACACATGTAAAGTAAAAGAGAAAGTACGACAAGTAATGCAAAGATGGAGGATGGTAAGATCTATGACGATAAGATGACAGATAATAAGATAGTTGACTCAAAGATAGAATAGGCTCAGGTGGGTGAAGTAAAGATGGAGAAGAGTCAGATGCATGCAGAAAAGATGTAGAGAAATAGACATGGAGAAAAGATGGAGGTGGAAGAAACATGTGAAGAAAAGATGGAGGATAGTAGGATAGGTAATGGAAAGAAGAGACACAGACAGTAAAAATAGATGTCGCTTTGGCTTGTAGACTTTTAGGGAATTATACACCGTTTTCAGTTTCCGCAACTAGTCTATACAAGCTGGTTGTATTCATAGTTTTAACACATGTGGAGACAACCATGTAGAGGTTTTTAAACACAACGTTTTTGTGTTTATTTGTTTGTCGTATAAATGTTTTGTATTTGCCTTTGAAAAAGACTCATTAAGAGTCGAAAGCGCTTAGGCTAGTTAGTTACTAGTTTCGTACTGTTCATCGTCAGTTTATTGCATATATATATATATATATATATATATATATATATATGTATGTATGTATGTATGTATGTATATATATATATATATATATATGTATATATATATGTATGTATATATGTATGTATGTATATATATATATATATATATATATATATATATATATATATATATATATATATATATATATATATATATATATATACAGAAAGAAATAATTTACGGAATAGTAATTTGTATTGATATGTTAAGTCATTTTCATTACAAACGGTTCATCCTGTAACAGTTTACAAATATGTACTGTAATTTTATAAAATAACATATCTTGATAATAATACAGACATATCAATATGAATATCAAGAATTTCATGGTGCTACACAATGGCTGAATTTGTACTTAAATCATTGTATGAAAACTGATTGAAATTGTCTCTCCTGTAATAAATAGTTTCTAATTTTGACTACGACAGTTGAGCACATCTGTATGATATGCGTATCTGCGATTAGTTTAATTCAAACTATCCATATTTATTACAGACATAGTCTTGATGTGAAATCAGATGTGATAAATAACAGTTAATGGTTATGTTCATTCTTGAAAATTTTGGTATTTACGAATTACAATTAATGCATGTTGATATTTTTAAAGGACCCTTATCTGAAAACAGTTTGGTTTTCAGTATATGAAATAATCTAGCTGCAATTATTCCAATCATGTCTATTATAATAAAAATAAATATTTTGTTGTTTTGATCAAAATAAAATATTGTTACAGGAAGGGCATTTGTTAAGGATATTTGGACTGCACGAAAGGTTTCAAAAAAGTGGCCAACAAGTCGTTATTTTGATGTGTTTACTTATTGGTACATAATACAATGCATCTTAGTAGCAAAGATTGGATTGTAGCACGTTATTTCTGTTTTCATTTTTACATTAACAAATAAATGCGGATTTGTTTATGTAGTTCTAGAGTCAGACAGAAAATTATGTTTGTAACAAATAGAAACACTCCATGTACGATGCATAATTTCCTTTCTCAATTTGGAACATAAAAAGTTACTTTCTGCCCCTGTCAATCTTTTATTTCGTATAATTGTTTCCGAGCAGCAAAACCACGCTAACGAGAAAATAAAAATTCGAAATGCAAGTTAATGAAGAAAACATCAAACACAAATATGAGATGAGAATTGAAAAACGTTTTTAAGGAATGAAAATGAAAATTGAAACACTAAAATTGAAATCAAAACTGGCAAAGAATTGAAAATAAGAAGAAAACCAAATAAATTGATAGTCATAAACTAAATTTGCACATGAACATAAAAATATAGAAGTAAATAGAGGAAATATAACATTTTGAAATTGGGCAAAGAAAACTGAAAATAAAAAAGTCAATAATGAAATTGAAAAAGCCAAAATTGCAATTTGAAATTGACAATAAATAATAAAAATTTGAAATCTAAAACAATAAATTTGAGAAAGAAAAATTAAAAATAACAAACGTGAAAATGAAACTCGAGACAAAAATTACAAAAGGAGAATTAAAAAATTAAAAATGAAAATGAAACATTAGATAAAAAATTAAAATGCAAGTTTGACAATGAAGACTG
The DNA here is from genome assembly GCA_016746295.1 of Potamilus streckersoni. Lineage (NCBI taxonomy): Eukaryota > Metazoa > Mollusca > Bivalvia > Unionida > Unionidae > Potamilus > Potamilus streckersoni. The sequence goes on from JAEAOA010001447.1 coordinate 592,530, forward strand.
AGAAGCTAAATTTCAAGTTTGGAGTGTTTTTGACATCACGGCATGTTGTTGGTATGTTTTAGATGTTAGATTGTAGATCACTGGGTATTAGAGGCATTTTCGACGGTTGGTGTGGGGTATTGGATGGTAGATTACTGCGTGTTTTTTTTTTACTAAAAAAAGTACTGCTGATGATATGGTGATGGGCTTGGATCGCGAATCACTGGCAATTGGTCATTCCAACCGAATACGCAAGAACATTCGGTAATCTGAATTTCTCTAATTTCTCTATGGACATATTTAATTACGCGTAGTCAACTCACAAGGGACACAAAATAGCACCATATCTAAATGTATGCCTGGTTCATTAATCTCAGAAGATCACCCACCCTCCATGCGTCTTACAGCACATAAGCTTTGTACAGATTAAAAAAAAACCCGCAAAGAACATTCTCACTATTGACTATCGGAACATAAGTATAAAAGAAAGATATCTAAGCAACCAAAATAAGAGACGGAGGTCGAAACAACTTGAAACCAAAAGTATTTTTTTGCTAGGAGATATGACTCTTCTGAGGCCATGTTATAGGAATTGACATGATACGACACCTGTTATCACAGAGACCTCATCTAAACTAAAACAATACACTCATGCCGTTTCATTGTGTAAATATGAAAGAGGAACAACAGATTTACCTTTTGGTTAGAGATTCACAGATAACCATGCTAAAATACACTTCCAACAAGACTTATGGAAAAATTCCAGTCTTTACATATCGAAATAAAAAGAGGACACCTGTTATACCTGTCGGTCATGTTTGTGTATGGACTGGAAATCGTTAGTAAATTTACTGTTCTTAAGTGTGCGTATGTGTTTATTCTTCCTTTTCATACTGTTATAGGTACCAGGTGTCCGAGTTGTTTATGGTTTTGGTACTCACACGTCTCACCTGTGTCCCCATGTGTTCGAGTCTTGGTTGACCCAACGCGGGTATGTGAGAATATACCTCAGTAACTTCCTTTGAATTTATCTTTCTTCCTACGCTATTCCTCCACAAAATATGCTGGCCCCAATGAATAGCCTATCATCTTCTGAAAAACATCATTAGACCCACAAAACCACAAGACCATTCTTTTTAAAGTGCTCTGTTGTTGTTGGTTTAACACCATTTTTAGCACACGATAGGCTAGACACGACGGCCAGAATAGCTGTCAGAGGAAGAACCAGGGAAAACACAGGTAGGAATCACCAACCTACGGAAAACTATTGGTAGGCTTTTTCACAAACCACTTAGGCCGATCACTGCCATCTACAGATGTGAAGATGGCAGTGATCTGTAAAGGCGAGTGCTTCAGACCACTCGTTCACCTGGGGCTCAATTAAAAGTTAAAAATCTATCAAAGGCTGTTTGTGCATGCACTCTTACTATTTTCTTTCTCTTCTTTGACTCTACTGGTAAAGTTATCGGAATTTTTAGGGTGATAGGGGATGATAATCATGTCTATGAGGGAATGATATAGGGAGAGGGGTAGGCTTCAATTTGTTTGTAAGGGCACACACAGGAAACTTATATAAAATAATAGTGAAATAAGTTTTGTTTATAAGGACATTTAATCCATTTTTATATCATGTCTTTCATATCCTATCTTGTGTTGAGGTCACTCCAAATGAAGAATTGACGGTATAGTGTGGGATAGTAGATAGTAAATCAGTAGACGTTAAATAGTATATGCTGTTTTAAAATTACATTCCCCATTAGATTCCCAGAAATCCATTTCTATGTTAAATTCCCATTAGACTACGGACAGTCTGATAATGTTAGATCTATGGAATCTTTTCTAACAGTACATTTCCATAGACCCCATCAACCCACAATTTCGCAGCCTAAAGTTTATTTCGATATTCTCAATAGCGGCATTTCTATGTTAATTCCCCTTATGACCCACACATTTCAACATGGCAACTTAACGTTAAATTTCCATATTCTCCAAAAGGTCATGTTTACAATAGGGGCTAATGTTGATTCCCTTATCGATAGAGTGTCATTTTTATAAGGGCATCCTCATGTTAGTTTCCATGTTGTGTCGCATCTCAATATAACAATATCGTCGTGTATGCGTGCGTAGTAACGTTAAACCGTACCTATCCTAACATTAAGGATAAAGGTAAACACTTTGCTTCTTTTTTACGCATTTAAATATGTATGAGTCATAAAAATAACAGAAAGCAATCTGCAACTGGTTAAATTATGCGTTAAAGTAAATGCAAGTCAATATAGCAAAATGCAGCCACGTGGTACACGTTTAATCACTGAAGTTTGCGTTAAGGCATTCCGGGGCCCCGAGTGGCCGAGTGGTATAAAGCGCTCTCTGTTACGGATCACTGCCATCTCACCTCTGTCTGCGTGGGTTCGACTCTAAGATTCGGTGAATGTGGATATGTGAGAAAGCTTGCCAGTAGCTTATCGTGGGTCGGTGGTTCTTTCCGCGGATTTCCCGGTTTCTTCCTTCGCTAATAATACTGGCCGCCATGTATAGCCTATCGTGTGCTGAAAAATGGCGTTAAGCCCCATAACAACAACAACATTTTACATTCCCGCAAATTGCAACGATTAACAAAACCGCTAACCACCTTCGACGCATACAGTATAATGCAAAAACGTGAATATCAAAAGGATTGTAGTTCAACTTGTCAGTTTTGAATATTTTCACCCTATCGTAGGTACCATGAAAGGGAGATGCATACGCACGACTGAGGTGGCACTCACCAGTTATTATGCACTTTTGAGAGAGTGATGTATGTAAGGTGAAGTTGTTTGCATTTTAGAAATGCAATGTGGAGATAATGTTGGCATGCCTATATGCCACGTTCATGTAATGTGGCTGAAATTTCTTTGGATATTGTACTTTTGGAAATTTTAAATGATCTTAGGACACTGTTAACTAAAATGACTGTTCCTTTGTGCTCCAAAAATCAACCTGTATTTGTCTAAAGTACACTATTCTTGGCAGCTATTCAAATATGGAAAATGAACTTTGCCAAACTAGACAATACCAGCTTCTAAAAGTGCAATGAATGAATTACCAAATACATAGAATGTAAAAAAGTTATCGATTTTTTTTTACAATTTACCTAGTAGAGCTAGCACTTTTTTGAAAGGTGAACATCTGGAGTAAGGCCAAGCTGTATACTCTCTAACCCATATTACACCCATAAATCATAGATCAAAACAAAGGGAATTAAAGGTTTTTTGAACAATACCTAAGATATACAAAATCGTTGTTAAATAGCCAGTATAACTAGTGAGGAAACCCGAGGAAATTCTTTTTCTTTAAAATTCTAACCCTTTGCTAAATACGAAACTGTAGCGCGCTACCTAAAGAATATGTCCCTACTGAGCATACAACGAACCCAGTGGCAAAACGTTAGGGCTGCTTGGGCATGGTAATGTAATTATCGGATATAGTAAAAATTAATTACAAATCATAACATCTGTTCAGGTTTTGCTATATGATATATTACTGCTAATGACATTATGAATGACGTTTTCAAACTAACATGATATTACTCGTGAAAAATTCTACTATACTTCAAAAAACACCTCTTGCTATAAAATTATAATGCTGATGTGCTTACCTTTATGCATATTTCCAATATAATAAAATCTTTAAGTTATTAAAGTGATTATTATTATCAGATACATTTTATTGGTATTCCACTTACGCATGCACGTAACTAAGGATACATTTCTTTTTATGAAGATATAAAGATGTCTAAAATATAAACGTTTCTTTCATTAGGTATTGGTTCACTAATGCGTTATGATTTTGGAATACAAATTTTGAATTACGTACCATACGTTTGTAGAATAAAACTTTCATTAAATCTTTCTGAATTCTTCTGTCGCATCGCGATGTAAATCCCATCATCATATCTCATGATGTTCAAAAAGTTAATATTCACCGTTACTGTCTCATGTGCAGTGGTATCCATTGAAACTTTAACTCGATCTGGTCGTTCATTTTCAATAAAATTATTAGCCGGCCATACCCAAAGAACACGTGACCTGTCATGATTTATAACGATAGCATCTCTCCCTATACTGTTGAAAGTCCACGAAAACGATACATTACGTCCAATTATACCTTTTACAACTCTTCCTTCTGAGATATTGCAAATCTGTAAGAATAAAAACACAAAATGTAAGAAAAACATGTCCTCTTGTGTGCTTTGAAATGCTTTCTCTCTTAATAATTTCGCATTACTACAATGAGAAAACAATCACAGTAAGTTCTATTACATGTCATTAATACACAGTTGAAACAATGAAAGGATATCCTTTCCAGTATTGTATGATAACATTAGTGACAATCATTGTATAACTAAATCTGACTCATCGATCAAATTGAAGATATTATCCGAAGTTGTTTTTGTAATATACATAATCATTTGAGAAAATATAATCATTCGAGAAAGTAAAATCTATACTTCATATCGTGCATTTAACTGCCAGTTATAATCTTAATCGTTTTTCCTCTTTATGTGTGGTTTGAGAAGAGAAAGAAGCTTTTAAAATATTAAAGAATACATCAATATTTGTATACCGAACAATTATATACTTCAAATTGACCGTATCCTTAAAGCATGCATTTAAATCCTGTCGAGAAGACGTGTAGTGCAACATCTTCATGACGTCACACATCAACGAACCATGCAGGAGCGTTGCATAGTTGGTAGAATGAGAAAGAACAAAGCAATATTCAGTTGAATCACTAAAACTAAACATGAAACGTTTGAAATATGAAATGAAATGCCTTAAAGAAATGAAAAGAATATTGTTACAACTACAACATTTTTATACACGAATAAGCTTGTAAAATGGGAAATTTGAATGTATAGTTCATGCAGAAAATATTATGAGAAGCATTACCATTGCAAATGTGTCTTGTTTTCTCGGAATTTCTCCAAAGCCTTTTTGACATACTAAACAGTTATTTAGCTGGCGAACAAGAATAAATATAAATTATACATTCTCTCATTAAATATATAATTAGGTAGGGTATAAATCTTTATCCCCAGTGCATATATTGAAACAAATGAATTTTGTATGGCATCTAAATGTCAGTGTTAGAAGTATACGAGACAAACTCTACAAACTTGCAAATCAACTATATGAAGCGGGATGATATCGATTAAATCTACGAATAGTGTGGCTGTCAAAGTAAAAGAAAACATACATTGCATGGACTGGAGTATATAAACTCCTATTTGATCTGTTTACAACCATTTTACAAAGAGGTAACACAATCAATTTTATTTAGCTTGAGTCTTTCTTGAAAAAGCTCCCAGTTACTTCATTACTAATGTAAGCAAGAAAAGGCTTCACATTACATTGCAGCATTTCTCGTCCACGATCTTTCACACTTATCACACATGCCTCGTTGAATATGCCATCTAGCATATATCTCACGTTCATTATACCTAAGTTTAGATAAATTTGTGTCATACGTTTCCTAATACATCTTATCATGCTTCATTATTCAGTGCGGAAGAATTTCATTCAGCAAATTGCCTATTGTCTTAAGGTCATAATATTTTATTTCGTTCAGCACTCTAGTGTAAACAATAAATGATATCTTGCACGATGACTTTTTTTTATCTGATTGTTGAATTCAAATTTATCCCTGTCATATCCAATGCAACACCAACTCCAGAGAAAATTAACAAAAAAAGGATAAATCAATACTCCACTGGTCGCCCATCCGGTTGTTGTTATTATTGCTGGTAAATAACCAGTTACCCTTAGTATTATACAGTAATATGCATATGATTTACTTGCACAATAGCACTGTTTTGTGATAGTGTGTGTAATGCGCGATTAATATATTTTTTTACCCAACTGCAATGTCCTCTGAAATATCATTGACGTCCAAACTTTTTTCATTATTATCATCAGTTTTATTGATCTGTAGGCCACAAAACAAAAATTGGGGTAACATCTCGCACAGCTATGGTAAAATGAACGTTCTTTGGTTGATTGAGGAATGATTTGTTCTAAACTGCTCTTTTTCTTCTGCCTTAAATTTGCGTTGAACAAATTGGGTTCGATCTCTTCCTTTACATAGTCATTAATGAATTAATGAATTCTGGTACATTTACACTATTGATGAAGCTTTTTTCACATAATATACCGGTTTTTACTCTGATTAAATACTTCCCTAAGCTGTTGCGTATTTACCAACGTAGTCGTCAATATTTGAATCATCTGAGTAAGTTACTTCAGTTTATGTATTTAATTCACAAATTCAGCGTTTTCTGGATCATTCAAAAAGTCTTGTATTCATAAAATTGGTCATCTTTGTTCGTGAGTTTTTCATGCTCGTGAGAATATATTGGAGTAGATCTTATTATAGAACAGAGTTATATTGATTTCGGAGAAGTCCTTGAGTTTGAAATGTATAGAAAATCTCTGTGCTTATTGAAATAAAATATTTCTCTTTTTTAAAACCCAATGTTGGTAAAAGCAAATGAATCGTAGATCTCAAAATCAACCCTCTTGTACAACTTTTCCGTCCTCTATCAGTTCAACGATTTTGTGTAAATCATAGCCGTTCAGAACGTTTCTAAACTCAGGTTCGTTATCGAAGAATGATCTGTATTTATAAAAATACGTCGATTTTCTGTCGGCTAAATTCTCTCTTCCTCCCTGTGACAAAACAACATCAAAATTTAATTAATGTTGTTTTACTTGCTCATATTTTTGACAGTGGCTATATCATGTTCATCAATGTATTTATCAATAAAATAAACCGCTGATTTCACAGCGATATCAACAACCAAATTAAAAGTAAATTATGTGGACAATAAAGAAAGCACCAGCAAATTCCGCTGATTTAGCAGCTAATGATCCATCGCACTCATGTGATCTACTATCATTGATTGGCATTCTATTAACAGCTCTTCTGGCTTATAACTTTCGATCAATGACATAAACACTATGCGCAAGATTAAAAAATCTTTCTCTGATCAAATTCGCAAAATCAATTTTCTGAACTTTACTTCCTTCATCCAAAACATCAGATCATTCGGTTTTATCTCATCAACTACTTTCTTTTCTTCATCAGCCAATTTTTCAATAAGTGGTCATAGCAAAGCTTTAAAGGTATCATCATTTTGCTTAAGATACCCTGCTAGCACATCAATTTCTCTTTTTCAAATTGTTCAGTATCGTAATTATAACTGTTGAAGTATTTTACTTTTTTATTTTGTTGCTGAACAGAACTAAATAAGCTGTTGGTACATTCACTCCATCGTTCATCATGTCGTACATCTTTATCAGCAGACCAAAATTCTAAAATCTTAATCTGTGATTGTCCGGTAGAAGTCTCGTATGAAATTTATCGTGGATTTTGTTGTCTCTTATTATATGCTTTCTGATCCTACCATTATCAGTCATCAACTTATGTTTTACACCAGGATTTTAATCCGTTTTATTTGTGATTAATGTGTATTTATTTAACAACGACCACACAAAAATCTTGGCAAATTTTGCTTACTACCTTTGTGATCAAGTCTTCAATTTCACCTTCGATTTTGCTGATTCCGCTTTTTGAAAAAATGTAACATCCCTTGTGATCAACAATCACATGGTTTCATATCCTCCAATCTAATTGCCTGAACAGATCTAAGATTGTCAGCTTTTTTATTGCTAACTCAACAAGAGCAGGATTTTCACCATCTTTCAATATCGGAAACAGCACTGAGTATATTTTATTTGTTAAAACCTCGTCACAAAACGACTCACATTTCCAAAAAGCTAGCAATTATTTTCAATTTTACAAAAAAAATCTAAACATGATTATCGAGAGTATAAATTTGAAAAAAGTTAAACCTAAATTTGTACCTTCAGCATTAACACAATAGAGTCTGAACTATTTGGGCTGGTACACCAATATAGGTTGGATTAGTTGCTGTGTAAATTGATGTGAATGCCACATTATCATTTGACCCCTCAAAACCTATAGTTATACATTCCCTCATTACCCCTTGATCGACCTCTTAAGGCAAATGTGTGTATTATCACGGCAGTTGGACATAATCTTAAACCAGCAATTGTTATTTTGTCCGTTTGTTGCCCACTCATTTGTTTTTCTCGCTGTTGTTAAGTGCCATGAATAATCATAACACGGATTGAAACCATTATAAATTGAAGATGCGCTAACAATAAAACCACTCATATTTGTTGAATCACTGGTCAAGAGTGGTATATGACCAACATAGGTCAGCGTAAGTTTTATTTGTTAGATCATCACTAGCAATTGCCATTGCAATTGATTTTACTTTGTTTCTTCCCATGACAAGATCTCCTGTCATGCTGTCACCAATCCTCTTAAAAAAGTACTCATGTTGCTTAACAAATTTGATCATGGATCAGCGTCACCATCATCAACCGGTTCACCAACAAGTGTTAGTCTGTTATTGTACATGTCAATTACTCCGGCCATATTACCAACTGCTTTACTTAGAGCATAATCCTTCATATAACCAGCACATGCTCATATCATAAGTTGGTGTTTGTGCTAGATCTATTACGACTCGGTTGTTCATGTAATTTGAGCCTATCATCTCAAATCCATTGAGCGAGACCTACTTTGTTAATTCAGATTTAATTTGTGTGTAATTAACTGCGTCGTTTTCACCAGAGGAAAATTTACTTGATAAACCAGTTTTCTTACCGCTAGTGAACGTTCGATTGCTTGCAATCGTGTTCCCTGCTTTATTTACTTTCAGGTTATTCACTAATTTAAACTTGCTGTTTATGTTGCATCAGGATTCAACAAAGGATAAGCTTTCTCTTGATTTATTATCTTTTAACCCGACACTTCAAAATCATGTATCATAGTGTGACCAGCTGTATCTGTATCTGCTTTAAATGTTTGACTCTGTCCGACTGACTTAAGATGACAGCCTGAGACAAATTACCACCCGTCAAAAATTAAGCTGTTTCCAAATTAACTATCTTTTTATCTGTGATTTCCAAATTACCTGTTTTAATATTCTGCTTTTGTTAACGTTTAGAAGATCAACCGTCAATAATTCACTTAAGCTTACAACTTGAGTGAGATAATCACTTGGAGAGGAACATCAGTTTGTAAATTTGTTATCTTCTTGCATGACATGTTTAAGTTGCCTGTCATAGTTACACCATCTCTCAAAACACAAATATCTTCAACAAACATTATCACCAGCAACTGTATCATCAATCGCGGTCCAAATGTTTGTGAAATAGCTCAATATATTGTGTATTTTGTACAAAAATTAAGTATAATTAATTTTGATACTGAGATCATGATCTTTGATAAACAGAGTTCTAACCTGCCCAATTCTCATTATTTGATTGTCGGTCGAACTGGTTCTGGTAAGACAAACCTGCTGATGAACCTTTTACTTAACAACCGTCTTAATTATGAAAAGGTTTACATTTTAATAGTTAATCCGCAACAGGACAAATATCAATTGCTTAAAGACTAAAACGAAAATATTTTTGTGCTCAAGTATCCAAATGATTTTACCCCAGTTTCTGAGTTAGATGCAAAAAAATATGCAAAAGAAACAAAATTGTTGTTTTTGACGACATACCACTTGAGCATAGTGAGTTGCATAAGATAAAAACATTTTTCTTTGTCAAGAAATAAACGCTGCGAAGCTGTTCAAACCAGTGCCAAGTGCTATGCTTGGTGGCAAATCATCTCATACAGCAAATCCAGAAGCCACAATCAAATAAATGGAAAAGGTCCTGAAGGTTTAATTGATAAAAATCAAGATGCTGTTATCGTTAAACTCGATGAAAAATCTATGAACATATCTGATGATTTAGCAAAATAAAAATAAAAACAGCTAAGTTTACTCCATAAATAGTCGTTCTACAAGATATTTTATGATGTTTCGGAGATTTAAAAAAAAGTTATGTTGAGGTTGATGATTTGGGATTAACATGTACAGGACTAGGTAAAGATGGAATTAATGGTTACACCAAGAAATATGATGATGCAATCAGTTATTTAGAAAATGTGATGTTTTCGTTCGTAATATTTCAGATGGAAGCCGAAGCTGACAAACTTAAGCCTGATGTTGGTGATATTAACAGTACAATGAATGAGTTACCAACATTAGATCCTCAAGGTGAAATTTTTCTGTACCTAGTATGAAAAATATTGTGACAAAAAATTAATATTCTTAATACATATAAGAAACTTGATATCATCATATTTGATCAAGATGATATGACGATTATGGGCAGTAAAAAATTCATAAGGAGGATGTTAACGAAATTAATAAAGATAAAGACAATCTGTTGCAGCATAAAGACCTGTCTTTTTCCAATATTGTAATAAAAGAACGAAATGAAAACAATATCAAACATTATTTTTGTCCGACATTTTTTTATGGTGTGCTTATCAAATACAATAGTGAATTTGATCAATTATTCTGTGGCGAAGTGGGTAATTCTGCGTTTGATAATGTCTGAATGTATCAGCATTGCAAAGTCAACTTTGAAATATAAATAAATTTTACACTTGGTGATAATCTAAGTAACTAATTTGGTGCGTAGTTATGCACTTATGACATCAGATAGACATATCACACTTAATACAATAAAAGGTAAGATGACTGTAAATCTAATTATTTTATCAAAAACATAACAATAAGATGGTTTATTCACTTCGTGAAGTAAGTTTAAGTGAAGGTCAAATAAGAAAGCTATTTAGCTCAGTGTCAAATCGAGATGATGATTCACAGAAGATTGATTCCAGGTTAACAAAAGGATCAAAGACAACTTTGGTGTTAACAAAAAAAATGAACGAAACTGATTATCAAAAGCAAAGCATCATCATTTGTCTTGAATCTATCTGCTGCGCAAATAAAGGAAATGAGTAAAAACGGTGGATCATTCGGTCCTGCATTAGCAACTTTGATAAAGACACTTGCTCCAAAACGATTACCTGCACTAGGTACACTGGGTATTGCAGCTGCATCTGTAGAAGTATGAGTAGCAACAAAGAGAGCTGTTGATAAATGGTTATAGAACAAAGAAAATTTTGTAGAAAACTGTTAAATAAATGCCAAAGACAGCGAATAAGTCCAAGAGACCAAAGATAAAGAAAACAGGTTAAAAAATCAATGAAAGGGGGATTTATCAGTTAGCTGTTGGCGGGAAGAGCGGGAAGTCTATTTGCAGATCTACTGGGAATAGGACGAGGTCTGACTAAATGGTTCAAGCAGACCTTAGAACCGTTCGTGTAATGGGCGGTGCAGAAAATCAAATGTCTTTCGCCATTAACAAATTTTGACATTGAGATGAAGCTAGCTCATGTAAAACGTTTTACTGGTGTGTTTAGCAAAGACGAATTACCAAGGTGAATGCAATATGATACATGTTGTGTTCTTAACACACAAGATTACAATGATGGATCTGGCACACATTGGGCTGCATCGTAGAGCAACAATTATTTTGATTCTTTCGGGTTACCCCCATGTGATAGAATAACGGATTATATTCACCACACAATGAATTAGTAATCAAATCAGCAACAATCACTTGGAACAGCTGTTATTATTGTTTGAGCATTATCAAGCACGAGAAAAAACAAAACAAAATATTTTTGATTTCATAACCTATTTTGAGCCTGTAGAATCAATCAACAATGGCCATATTGAAAGTTTATATAAAAAGTGAATTTAACATACTGACATACTGTTTGAGTGTAAAAGCTGACAGAAAATGTTAATCCTGAGGGGATCATAACAGAAAAATAATCGAAAAGACGAGAGAGAGAGCACATGTGAAGCTTGTGGTAAAAAGAAAAGTGTTTTTGTGAAGAAACAGTATACAGTATCACCAACCGTAGTGGGTGAAGGAATGTGCTGTTAAAAATAATACCAACAATAAAATAACAATGTGTGATTGTAACTACGATGATAATCTTTCTAACGAATATATAAAGGTCGTGATTTACTGTAAAAAGTGTAATAGTAGAGAGATCATCGGCGAGAAATATCAGCTTGGTTCACTTTGTAAAGAAATAACTGGAAGAAATATTGATGTTGACATTTTTGAAAGATAAGCTACTACAACCAAAAGTAGGTTGAACATTAGCAAAAACACAAGTACACTGGTCCATGTAACCAATTTGGTCAACAACTCGACGTGATGATAAACAGTTGCCTGGTCAAGAACGATATAACTAAGTTGATGCAATAGCCATTAGAAGTGACATCTGTTACAGAAATAACCAGATGATAAACACGGCTGTGATTTAGTTTTGCTGGATGAATTATATTCAAAAGTCATAAGACAAGCTATTGAACGAGAGGTTGTTCGAGATAATAAGTAGAGCAAAACACAAGCTACGTGTTGTCTGACCGACCTCCAGCAACTTGCAAGAGAACTTCTCTGCCCCCCCCAATGTTTTACGAAGAAAGGTCATAGCAAAGTAGTAGATGACATCTGGGCAGCTGATTTAACTGACATGACAAAGCTAGCTGATGTCAATCAAGGTAATAATTATTTACTTAACATTATTGATGTGGTATTGAACGTTTCAAAAACAATTGAAGATTTTCTTGATAAGCGTAACATTGAGATGTATGTGACATGTAATGAAGAAAAAAGTGTTATTATTGAGAGATTCAACTGAACACTAAAGGAAACGATCTACAAGGAGTTGACAATAAATACCACAAAACAATTATTCATGTGCATTACAAAATATTGTTGATAAATACAACAGAAAAACACAGATTTGTTTAGATGACACCAAATGAAATAATACTCAATCCGCTTCTGTCTAACAAACATCCGTTTGAGCAATATCAAAATGACTTACAAAGTTATCAAAGCAAACCAAATTTAACAAAGATGTCCGAGTCTGAATCGCAGTCGTAAAATTTCTTTGGGAAACATTATCAAACAAATTGGAAAGAAGAGGTCTTTGTTGTTGACAATGTATTACCAACTGTACCAGACTTAAAAGACTTAAACGCAGAAATCATGGCAGGCTCATTTTATGAACAAGAACTACAAAAGACACAACAAGATATTGTTGCCATTGAGAGAGTGTGATGAAAAGAGGCAATATATGTTTGCTGAAGTGGAGAGGATATCCCCAATCATTCAAAGATGGGTTTTGACTAGGACAATAAGAAAATCACTTTGAGATAATACTGTACAAAATTCTCTTATACTCGATTAATATTGGCTTGCACTTAACTGGTCTACAAAGTGCTGTTGACTCGCTTTTCTCCCGTTTTTTATTATGTTTTGCTGATACATCATGATAAAGATTTTTGAAAATATGTAATCATATTTAATAATTTTCATGCGACCAACAATTGTTATTTTCATCCATAGTCTCATGATGGTGTCGAATACGTCTTTTTCCTCGAAGGTTAAATCTAATTTTTTCAGCGTTTTGTGCTATATGATATTTGAAGTTAAATGTTTTTTTTGTTTCTGATTACTGCATAAACTACCTCACCTTGATCTGAAAGGCAAATTGGTTCTTCATTGGGAAATGTTATATGCTCTGTTATAGCAGATGTTTTACTTGATTGATCACTCATCTTGTACAACATTACCAAGAATATTGGAAAGATTCATTGTATAAAAATAAACTTCACTTTAATTCCGCCGACGACTTTTGATATTGCTGTGTTTGTTACACCAGCATGTACAAACTCAACTGAATTTAAATGACATCAAAATGTTTACCAGCTGCATAAAGTGAGTTGAATCTCTTCACCTATTTCCAAGTTGACTGATACAACCTGCTTAGCTATTCTACTGCCTCCAGTGTTTTCTCTTAAGTTTTGTTCTTGAGATGTCAACGCGTCGAGTTAAACACTATGTTGTCCATTTTGATGCTGTTCAAGTAATCAATGACCAGACCTGCCGGTGTAGTACCGTTAGATGCTTCATAAACAAATTTATGTGAATAAAAATGTTTTTTGATTTATTTTCTCCACGCAGGGTAACACATAGCCTGCATTTTTGACATCCTAAAGCTTTTCAATTTTTCAAATTTCTGATCATACCCTCTTTGCTCGCCTCGAAGTTGGTAAATATAGGGTGAGTTTTAAATTGATCTTATAGAGCCAAAGTATCGAATTCATTATTCTTCTTATCTCCATTTAGATGATAAGTGCGTTTTCCCTCAGACCATTAAAAACTTCGTAGCTAAATCGACACAACAGCGTTTTATCTACTAATGGCTTCATGTAAGTCATTTGACTCATCCAGGCAAACAAACCCTCAGTGAGTTATAATCCGAACATAATAGTCTTAAGCCAATGATCAGTTTTCAGAAGTTCTTAAAAATAATTATTGTGTTTAAATACGCAACGAAAATATTAGTTATATACATGTAATGTGACTAAAGTAAATAAGACAATTCCCTTGCCAGAAGCATTTGACCAATCTATATTTGTTAAAATGTCTTGTTGATGGTTTCATGTTATAAGAAATAATCTAAACATATATGACAAGGCTTTTATTGTTGGCTATGTCAGTGCTTTCATCTGCCATTGCTGTCACAAATGACGAATATTACAGGTCACGTGTAAAATTATCCTCAATAACGTTTGACAGGCTCTCATATAACTCTAAACAGGTAGTTCCTGAGTCATACCGATTGGCAGAATTCTTCCAAATGCCAATGATATCAGTTTCTTCAGCCACTAAGTCCTCTATTAAATTAAGAGAGTGGTATTTTAGAAAGGGATGTATTCTACACTCAGCCAATGTACACAATTACATGGCACTTTCATTGCTATATATTGTTTGTAAAAATGTTTTTGTAAACCTGCATTCAAATGTACCTGGTATTTTATACCTTCAGTCAGCAGATTGTGTTCTGGCAACCCAACATGCCTTAGCAGGATACTGTTCTGAAATTTATCGATTTTTGCACATTTGATCACTGAGTTTTTGTAGCCTCTGTACATATATGGCAAGACATAAAGGCATCTTGACTGTCACATTTTACACTGGACTTAACACATTTTTTAAAACGAAGATGTATTTTCAACCATTGCTGCACAAAATAAGTTTTATCTTATGAGTAACCGTTTCCTCATCATTAGATGATGAAGCCGTTACTGGTTCAATAGCAATAAAATTAGCCTCGATCGGTCATAAAAGCGGTCTGAAAGGTAATTTCGTTTGTTTCGAATCTATTTTATTTTTGGTTTGTTACAGTATCTTTGAACAGCAAAAGGTATACAATTGAGCGAAGATAGTTATACATATGTTTAAAAGCTATTGATTAAAATACCTTGATGACAATGATTAAAAGTGATATAGAGTTCTATCGATATGCGGAGATCGATTTGTCCTCTTTAATGATGGCACTACATTGCATAGTTTTCACTGTTTTGGGGAAATTTATAGTTGATGACCTATTATACAAATTTGCTTATGATTACATCCTGAAGAGATTTCAAATATTTCCTGGACCAGGAGCTTTTTATGCAGTAGTATCGAACTTATATATACTATCTCACCTTCATTGTTGCCAGTTTGACTCATTTAAAATGGATTTAAATACTCCGCTGCTGGTATCTTTATTATCATCTTCAACTAACAAATATAAAGAAGAACTTAGTAAAATTGATTTATCAAACATGGAATACAATAGTGTCCAGTCATTAGAGTGTAGCGGAGGAATTTTATATAGACCATTAAATTCTTTGACTATGCGTTTCGTTTAGTCCACGCACTACTTTAGATTAGTATTGCTAATTAATAAATATAAGTAGCAATAAATGGTGTTTCGGCCTCCCCCCTTAGTCCAGTATATATTTTTTAAAAAATGTCTTTTTTGTGTTCTTATTTTGTGATTTGAACGTGTTCGCTCATAAAGAAGTACAAATTAATTTTATTTTATATTGCCGAACTAAATTAAACTAACACTACATCGACTTTTTTACTACTTGATTAACTAAACTAGAATCAAATTAGTCGCAAGACTTTAACACCACCTCGAAATTTGATCTGAACATAAATTTGACTGAGGAGATGAAGAGAAAACTTCTTTTGCATTGCTAATATAGTACTTTCTTTGTTGATTGATTATAGTAATATCTCTTTTTTTGGTGGGGAGAAACTCTCTTTTGTTTTCATTTGACGTTGGTGACAAATCTAATGTAGCCTTTTTCTTTGTTGACTGATTATGTCTTAAGCATCTCTGTCATCTTGTATACTCAATATATCATATAACTAATTTAGCATCAAGTGTTTCATAGCATTTTTATATTTATCCAAGACACCACTTATTTTTTTCATAATAACCAATTTAGCATTAACTACTAAAACACTATTTTTTAAGTGAACCACTTTTTGTGGCTGGTGTTGCTACATAACACGTATCATGATAAGTACCAATATATTGCCCTGTGATGTGATATCTTACTCTGGTCTCACCAAGTGGCTTTCCACAAACGTGTCAATTTACCTCTATCTTGAAATCATTCACCTGCTTTTTAGTTAACTTTTTTATGTGTAATCTACATTTTAGGTAACTTAGTATCATTCCAGTTGTGTTTCGTAATCTGAGTAGTTATGATAGTCATATGATCGATAAACCATTAAATGATGATGAGAATATAACATTGATGGATAAAAGCAAAATAACCGCGATTCCCAAAAATTTTGTTGGCGGACTAAGATTTAGTGATTGATTCCAATTCACGGAGAGCTTACATGAAAGTCTAGTCAAGTAATGTGATGTCTTTAATTTACCCATATGAATATTTTGATTGCTGGTCACGATTCAGTAAAACTGTTTTACTGTCAAAGGCACGTTTTTACTCAAGTAAAAACTTAGTTTTCAAATGAAAATCTAACTGATGATGAATATGAGTTTGCAAAGATGATCTAGCATAAGTTTTAGACAAAACAAATGTTGTTGAATATCACAACCTGTATTTATCAAATGATGTTTTGTTGCTAGCTGATGTATTTGAAAATTTTAGAGTTGTCTGTCAGAGATATTATCAGCTTGATCCTGCATATTTTTCATCACCAGGAATCAGTTGCGATGTAAATGAGTAAAATAAAAGTGGATTTCTTCACTGACCCATATATGTTCATCTTTATCAATCGAGGAAATAGTTTTTGACAAACCAATATATGTTGGTGATGCTGTTCTTGATTTACCAAAGATGTTTATGTTTGATTTTCGTTATAATACGATGGAAAAGAAATATAGTAACAGAGCATAACTGCTGTTCACTGACACAGATTGTTTATTGTATCTGGTTAAAACAAATTATATTTATTACGATATGAGAAAGCGCAAGGAGCTCTTTGATTTATCAGATCACACTGCTGATTCTAAGTTTCCTGATATTATAAACAAGAAAGTAATTGGCAAGTACAAAGTCAAAACAAATTTGATTCCGATTTCAAAGTATATTGGATTAAGATCTAATATGTATTGCTTGCTGTTCCCCAAACATGTGATATAAAGTGGTTATCACGAGAATCTATTATTGTATGCGCAGTTTTGTCATGCAAAGAAACAATAATTTTCAATTCGCTATAGCATTTGAGCTTTCTTTAGTCTAACGCAATTAAACTTGGTATTATTCAAGAAATAACGACTATCTCATTAAACGTCCATTCGTCAAATTAGCTTGGGCAAAATAAGCAAGAAGTTGATGGACAGTTTCAAGAATAAACTTTCGCCAGTACAGGTAGCGCTGAAATTAAGAGATTCCAAAGATAATCGAAAGGCTTTCCGTTTTGGTAACTAAATAATTATGTTCAACAACACATAACTTCCTACTATCATATTCAACAGGGAATAAGTTCCCACCATGTTCCTTCAGTACAACTGCACCAAGATCACTGTCAGAAGCGTAGGTACGTAAAACAAAGTCATTTGTCACGCCCGGTAATTTCACTACGGCGTCTGACGTCAACCTATATTTCAATGTCTGAAATGCCCTCTCACAAGCGACGGTCCAAATAACTTTCATCGGAGACTTCTTCCTTGTCAAATCAGAAATCGGACTAGCAATAGCGCTGACATTTGCAACATACTTATAATAATATAATAAGTTCTAGAAAAGATCGCACTTCCGTCTTTGTAGTTGGACGTGCGGTGTTCTGAAGCTGATCAACTTTTGCACTGTCTGTAGTTAATGTATCTTCATTGAGGGTGTGTCCTAGATAAGCCAGTCTCCGAAATCCTATGTGACATTTAGATGGTTGGGCGGTGAGCCCTGTATGTTTCAGTCGTTCCAGAACTTTTCACAGCAAGACTACGTGTTCTTCCCAAGTAGCTGTCGCCAAAAACACATCGTCCATTAAATTTGAAACCCCGGGCCCTCTTAAAGATTCTAGCTGTTTCCTCATCATTCGGGTGAAAATAATGGATGCGTTCTCACCCCGAACGGCATGACTATGCATTGGTGTGTTCCATTGATGTTGCAATAGCACGTTTTGGACAGTCATCCTTGCAAACTGAAATTTGCCAATATCCCTTTGACAAATCTATTTTCGAAAAATGCTTGGCGTTGGTTACCCCGGCGAATATGGCCTTAGGATTTGGTAACATTTCCACCTAAAATTCCGTGATCATATTTAACTTCAAATAGTCAACACAAAAGCGGTGATCACCATCCTTCATCTGTACTAAAACAACTTGTGAACTATATGCGGATTCTAAGTCATGCATAGCTCGAATCTCGTTCCGTACAGTTTCTAACTTCGTATTAGGAAGTGGATAAGGTTTCAGTTTCACATTCTGTTTCCTTAAATACAGAATATGCCTCCAGCTAGACAAGCTTAGCCACACACACACACACACACACACACACACACACACACACACACACACACACACACACACACAGAATCCAGAGATAGCACTGTCTGTTCTGTCTGGTATACATTTATAATTCTTCGCAATAAAAAAATCTTATATACCTTGATTTGTTTCATAGGAATCTGGAACGACTATGTATGTATGTATATATGTGAGAATTATTTATTAGGTCGTCATGTGAGTGTGTCTGCTACGCACGAGCTCATATAACACCGACTCAGTGCCATCATTTTTGGTGATGCGTGCTTAGTCGTGACGGCATATGGGATGGTGCGTGCAGGCAAGGCGATGGGTGCCATTTACTCGCCGACCTGGTTTTGAAACTCCATAGAGTACGAATTTAATTTATCTAACCTGTATGATAGTATTGTTTGTATTAAGCTATTAAATTTTGCCCACTATTATCAAGATTATACTACAGAACTACAGAATCCAGGGATAGAAAAGTCTGTTCTGCCTGATATATAGTTATAATTCTTTGAAATAAAAAAAATCCTATATACCTTGATTTCTTTGGAATCTGGAACGACTGTATATATATATATATATATATATATATATATATATATATATATATATATATATATATATATATATATATATATATATATATATATATATATATATATATATATGAGAATTATTTACTAGGTCGTGATGCGAGTGTGTCTGCTATGCACGAGTTCATATAACACCGACTCAGTGCCATCATGTTTTTGGTGATGCATGCTTAGTCGTGACGGTATATGGGCTGGTGCGTGCAGGCAAGGCGTTTGGTGCAATTAACTCGCCGACCTGGGTTCGAAACTCCATAGCTCACCTGCAAGATCATTTAAGCATAGCGAAATCATATATAAATATACATTTGTCATTAACTCACGATAATAATTTCATCCTACACATGAAATCAATTCATATATCATAAGAAATATGACACATCTATAGATCAGGGTTAATTCATAAATCCCTATGAAATACTGCATATCTGCATTCTTTGGGTTGCATCATAAATTCCTATGGAATTTTACACATTGAATATTTGATTACAAGTAATCCGTGAATTCTCACACTGAACTAATAATTGTTAAATTAAGAATTAAATCGCATATCCCTCTAACCTATCAATAGAGTCCTACGCAATGAATACACGATACATGCGTGATCATAAGGATATAAACATATTTGCAAAAATACCCAGACGAATGAAATATAATATGATATGGAAATTAAAATTACGTACCATAATGCCGTTTTTTCCCCCATACAGACCTTGTGTCCTAGCACTATAGCCTGACTTTCTTTTTTTTTTAAAGACAGCCTTCTGACCTCTTCTACAAGGGAAAACACTATTCTCCCCAAGGAGTTGGACCTTTTGTCTTCTCACAATGCAAGAGTCGAACTAAAGAATTCTGAGCAAGTGGTACCTTAAATTCCCACTCTCCCAAAGTGTACGCCCTTAATTTTCTCTGACCAATCGGATATAATCTTCCTAAAATTCTCCCCAAATAATGTTGTCTTTCATTAGATTTCGCCAGCCTAAAATATGCTGAAGTTAGCTCTTCTTTGAAGATCAATTATTCGATCTAAAGTCCTCTGTTAACCGATACAGTTGGTAATTCTATGTACCCTGTGTCACTACACCGTCACGTTGACTCGGTCAGTTCCACTGTAGCTTAAACAAAAACCCCTATATGTTTCAGAGATGAAATAAGAGAATAATCAGTGAACTTTTTCAAGACCTTTCTGGCTTGACTATAATAATTGCAGAGCACAATTTATTCAACCTTAAGTTCAAATAAGTCTTGAAAATTTGCCACAATACAGTATGCACGCTGTATCAATGATAAACCACGAGATGTATACATGTTTCATTAGAAGGAAACGTTGATAGCTTCGCTTTCTTTTAATGAATTTTTTTTTTTTACAACGAGTGGTATATTATTGAATCAGCGTACATACATATATTTTGCCGTTTGAATGAAGTTCCGATTTACACAGGCAGCTGTGTATTGACTGAGCGAATGAGCGCACATTCCCGAGTGTGTCCGCTAAAAAATATAGTTCTATGCTGTTTCACCTTTTCATATGGATAAGTTGATTGTTTTCTTTTTAAGTTTCTATTTTTTGTTCGCATTGATTAAAATCAATATAATACATACTGATGATATAAAATGAAAGATGGTTCAATGATAAAAGCAGAGCACTGCAAAAAAACACATAGCTACTCCATTCACATGAACGCTGCTATTCACATACCTGTGCATGTAAATTAATGTGGAATATAAAATAAGCGAAATGTCGAACCAACAAGAAGTAATTGAAATATTTAAATATTTTTACAGTTCTCTCTCTCTCTCTCTCTCTCTCTCTCTCTCTCTCTCTCTCTCTCTCTCTCTCTCTCTCTCTCTCTCTCTCTCTCTCTCTCTCTCTCTCTCTCTCTCACACACACACACATTATTTTGTCGGTTTAACTTAACTTTGTCATCATTAATAATTCCAGAGATATCATGGCAGGACAAACGAAAATCCTCTTCGTTCCATTCGTCATTTCATAGATTTCAGTCCGTATCTTGCTACTTTCGTCCAGAGAGAGAGAGAGAGAGAGAGAGAGAGAGAGAGAGAGAGAGAGAGAGAGAGAGAGAGAGAGAGAGAGAGAGAGAGAGAGAGAGAGAGAGAGAGACCTTTGGACATTTTCATATTTAATTAGTAATAATAATCTATTTTTAGAACAATATAGTATGTTTAAGAAACAGAAACAAAACATAACATTAAATACATGACAGTATGTGTACCACGTTACTGATTATTTTACTGTGTAATGGCGACCTGGTTTGCAACTTTGTATCAGCGATAAACACTAGATAAATCCCAAGGAAAGTGCAAACGTATCGTTATGACAAACCATATTCTTGTAGGTTTCATGGTGTAATTTCTATTGCAAGGTTTCAATCCAGTCCATATTCATTTTCTCTTTCACTCCACAATTCTGTATAGTTCGTCCGTTATGCAGGAGAATGGAGGGGAACATAAATTAGAAATGATTGTGTGTTTACCATATTAAATTCATTTAGAAAACGAGGATTATTAATACAATTTAATATTATTTTTAAAAGTCACTAATGATTAATATGTGGAAGTTCATCATTGATCTAAAATCAACTGCAGACGGTCGTTATAATGTTGATATATGTGTATTATTGCGCCATGAGCGGATCACAATTTGATATGCCAATAATATTGGTATATAAAATTGCTTTATACCAACACTTTTAATGCCATGTTATTCGTTATATATATATATATATATATATATATATATATATATATATATATATATATATATATATATATATATATATATATATATATATGTCAAAACCTTTGGTTTTTACAACTTTTATATATTTGGTAATTCGTTCATTGCACTTACAAAAGCTGGTATTGTCTAATCTGGCAAAATTTGTTTTCACTATTTTAATAAGTAAAGATAGTGCAATTGGGACTATTTTAGGCTCAGTTGTTTGAGAACATGGGATCAGTCATTTTTGTTAGGAGTATACTTTGATCAAGTATAATTTTGTAGGTACAATATTCAAAGAAATTTCAGCAGCAGAACATGAAAATAACATTGAGGTATACCCACTGTAAATGTTGCAAATGTATTTACCTTACACCTGTCACTTGCTCATAAGTTTGTGCTATCTATAGAGCCCCCCCCTCCCTGAGAGAATCTGTATTGAAGTAGTCTGCTACTTATCCTTTGCAGATCAAATGTAGCTTTAACATTGTTATTACGTAAAAAGGTACAGCATATTAGAAATTGCACAATTTGTCTTCTGGTTTTTGTTAATGGATGATTTACTTGTAGAAGTAACTTCTGAATAAAAGTTTGACTACCCGTTTAACTTGAATAAGAAGTTTGACTACCCGTCTGTGATTTAACTGCGCAGTTGATATTAATAATGAACAACATATTTAATTTGTCACGTAATTAGGATTTGAAGATCGATGATGATCGTGGGAAGGGCCTGTGATGACAGCGAGGCATAATTTAATATTCGCGATATTATTCTTTTCGAAAAGGTAATGGTAACCATCGTTTTCTTGCTGTCTAATGTGTAGCAACAGAGCCTCTGTGAGAGATTTTAGTAGGTTTAGAATAGGCCTAAATAAAAATGAAACGTTCTTTTTGCGTAATTCAAGTGTGCTGAATAAAAATTGAGCAGTTCATCCTCATATCTTTTCAAATAAATTGACAGAAAGCATTTGTGTTGACTTTTTGCAAAATCGTAATTTCATTTTATTTTAAGTTGACATTTGCATATTTCTGAAAAATGATTAAATGTTGGGTGAACATTTAGATCAACAAATAGGTCTCTGCTTATGCTTTTGTTTTCTAATTTTTTTTCGGTTGTTTTTTTCCTCCTGATATTACTCGTAGCGGAGACCAACCAGGCCAGGGCGTTTTCCGTACTGAAGTTTTACGCACAGGTACTCGACGCGAGCTTGATGTTACCCCCCCCCCATGACTCTTTCTGACATTGGACACTCTCTGTAATACTATATAAGGTATCACGGTACCAATTGTTTTTCCTTAGACCGCAATGCTAATGTTTTGCGAAAAAAATATATTTTCTATCCTACCTCAGCATGCATGTCGCACACTGTCACAGAGAACAATGCTAGATTGTTAATTTGATGACAACGAAAATAGGTACTCCATTGCATTTAAGAGAAATAACTCTGCTTGAACTAGACAGGGGTAAGAGTTAGCTAGTTACACCAGACACATTTTCAGTCATGTGTACCACATTTTAAAAAATGTGATCTAGATATGAATTAACATAATCTCACATGTTGCCAAGAGGCACAATTTTTTTTAAAGCCTAACAGAAAGTACAACTCTTACATAATACACAAATCACAGCTAGTTTTGTTGTTTATTTCTGAATTTAATGTTCCCCACACCTTAAGCTCCGCCCACCTGGGGGTTGTATGATTGGTACAGTTATACAATAAGAGATGTCTCTTATACAGTATTACAGAGAGGTTCCAATGTCAGAACGAGTCATGGGGGTTTTTAACATCAATCATGCTTCGAGTACCTGTGTTTTATGCCGTTTCAGCATTCGATCAGTTCTGATTGTCCAACGCTTGCCATTAATTGATAAATATATTTCAACTGACCTTTGTATGCAGATGGTCAGAAAAATCACTTTCCTTCTGACTAATTGCATTAAATCTTCAGAACACTACTTTTTTTTAAAAATTAGTATTTATCAGAACAGAACGGTTAAGCATGCATCTATTGACTTACAATGCTGATGCATGGATGGAAAGCAGCAGTAGTATACAGTTGAAGAAATAGTATTGTGAAAACAGTGTGAGATAAGGAGTTCTGACAAAATATTTATGATTATTTTATGTTTTAAATAAATTGATATGGTACAGTCAGTACTAGAGAGTGATTGTTCTTTATATTGTCAATATTCAGGATAGATTGATATTCACAATGTATTTTTTTTTACCCATCAAAAATTTTAAATTTTACATATTTTGCCTAAAAATGAAAAATTTTAAATTAAATAGGCCTACCTATGTTTCTAGATGTCACCAATCATTTATAAATACATGTCAGCGTATAACCTCGAAAATACATTACACACCAAAATTGTACCAAATGTTTTTAATACATTTTGTATAATAAATGAAAACATGTGTATAATCAGATTCTTTGGTATAAATGTCTGCTTTGTTATAAAATGTGTTTTGTGTGCTTTTGAACACAATTTTTGCTGTATTGCCATTATTGCCATTTATATGGATCCCCTGTTCTTGTTAGCATGGCCCATGGGTGAACTATTAAAAGATAGAATTCTTAGGTTTTCCGCAAATATATTCACACACTGAAGCATTGTTTTTTGTAAAATCATTTCAGAGTATTTAAAAAGTACTTGTAGGTCATTTAAAAAATAGTTGTAGTTCAGTGCATATATGTCTGTATATGTATATATATATATATATATATATATATATATATATATATATATATATATATATATATATACAGACACACACACACACACATATATAGTACAACGCTATATTATTGTAGGCTCTATATTATTGTGGCAAATGGAATTTTCAGATTAATTTTGGACACGCGTCATCTGGTGGTTGTTTGCGCAGGTAGAGCTGTGGCCAGTGCAAATATAACGCAGTTTCATCAAAAATGTCAACATTTTTATAAAGTTTACAATATAAAAGAATGAACATCACTTTTTTGTAAAGTGCATGCAATTACATTGATCACTGTAAATAAAAGTCCAGTCAAACTTGCTATACCTGCATTCGATTTGATTATGAAATTTATTCAGTGTATCGTCTGATATTTGATGATTATAGGTCATATCCTGATAGTGACATACATGCAATAACAAGGTCAAGGTTGCAATTTGATTTCATGGTAGCCGTTATGGACCCAAATTGATACAACACTGCTGATGAGCCTACTTATCCAACATAAATAGGAAAGAAATAATAGTTATACTACTTTTGAAATTAGTAAAATTTCTATAATAAAATTTTTAATTGATTTATTCGTATAGATATAGATTTCTCTGCCCACATTGCACTTAATTCAGACAGAGCGATACATATTTTTTTTACTACTGTAGTCATCATGGATTTCAACATAACTGACTTTAGTGTATTCAATTTAATCATTAAATCCTTTATTTTTATACAAATTTTCAGCCAATGCAAACTTGGATGATGTATCTTATCACCAAGTTAAAATTTGTGTTTATTATGATATGTGCGTGGTACCATACATAATTTAGGTAAATACCGAATAATATAGAGTTGTCCCCCCATGGCACGGTATTCTGGGTCATCCAGCATATGCGGTTTTATTCACAATAACGCGATTGGATTGACCGATATCTTTTATAGAAATAGATAGAGGGAAAAATCAGAAACTTTACAATTTGTAACAATCCAGCAAAAGCAGATCGGTTTTATGTACTGATAACAACACTATGTACCATGATAATACAGCATCCCAGTCTCTCTCTCTCTCTCTCTCTCTCTCTCTCTCTCTCTCTCTCTCTATATATATATATATATATATATATATATATATATATATTTGCATATTTGTTTTACTGAATTTTGAAAAATGGTGATCTCATTTTTTTTCTGCTGAATATGTTGTACAGTAGGCCCAATGTGATATATGCTAAATATAGTCAGTTAACCTTCAAACCATGAATACATTTGGATGTAATGTCAGCTTTTTACATAGTAAAGCGGAGAATGTACCATGGTGGATGAGGTTGACATTTTGAGAAAATCTAGAAAAAAAGAAAGTATTGACCACAAGCACCTTCTTGTATCATTCCAAAATGATATTTAATGTTCACTTTTCTTTCAAATAGAATGTTTTGAATTTTTAAGTCACTCTCCTCTATCTTCATGTATTTTATCCATTTCCACTTCCAGTATTACTATTCCAGTGTTAGACATTGACCCTGATATTAATGTTTTGAGCACTGAGGTCATGCTGATCAAATAACAGTGCTGTGTAGCTTGTTCCACTGTTTACTAACATTGTACAATGTCTATATCTCTGGTCAGTTACTGGGGAGATATAGATTTCTAATTATGTAAGCTTCAGTATAAACAAGTCTACTATTGGCCTACCCCCAATCAAGAGACACCCCAATACAGACTGGTACAAAGACTAATATGTCAAAACTGGAATGTGACAGACCCCAAAAAAGGTCCCCTTGAGTGTTTCCTTGGCGTCCAACATCTGTAGTTGATTCACCATTGCAGTATAAATTTCTAGGTTGTTGGTGTACCGGGAAGAATCCTGCCTGGACCACAGATTCTGAAGGACAACCTTTTCAGACTTGAAGTACATGTAGGTGAACACAAACCTTAGGTATCTATGTGCAAGAAATTGAGTTTCAGGGGTGTATATCTGAACTCCAACCAGAAACCTTACATGAACTGTCCCCAAACAGGGGTGATAACACAATTTGAATCCCAACTGAAATTTAGCTGGTAGTGCCAGATCTCATTAGCTAGCAGTGAATAATAGCCATTCACAGGATACCTAATCTGCTGCCATATTCAGGTTTCCTTGAAGAAAGATGTTGCAGCAATCATAGTGAACTCCTCTCAAACACTTTTGTTGTAAGGGACAGCATCTCTTTCATCCTTTCAGAAGAACATGAATCATCCCTTGATTTTTGAAGAAATTCATATTCATATATATACATGAAAGTCTGAAAAGGAATCAGACATTACTTCCCTAGATTAGGAGTTAGGTCCAAGAGAGTCACTATTTTCCAAAAGACTGACAGATCTCTGAATTAAGAGACGTTTGAAAACCAGTGATACTGAAAATCAAATAGCTCTAGGCAGATATTTTTTTTTGTTGCTGAAAATTAACATTGTGTAAAGAATTTTTGTGATATTTAATATAAAAACCTTATAGGAGATAAATCAAGTTATGGCAAAAGGAAAACATTGACATACCTAATTATTACATATATAGGAAAAAGGGTCATTTTACTAAATTTTGGTGGTGTTATATTCCTCTGTGATTCACTAGTTTCCTCTCAAACTAATTGTCATAACAAGAGTCCTTCGAAGGAACTAGCTGAAAAGAATAGTAAGTAATTTTAAGAGAAAACTAGAATAGAAAGTATTTTAAGATAAAACCATTTCTTTTGACTGCCATGTGTTAAAACCATCTCATATATTTTTAAGTTGTAATAAAATTTTCAAATAAGCTGATGTGTGGATGTATTGGATGCCAAGTTCGCACCTTTTCATTCAGGAACAAGCAGCTATTATTAGAAGTCTTTTGGCAAAAATCCAGTGTCATTACAGTAATAACTGCTATGAGCGACTTCTGCTATGAGCAACCACCTGTCATTTCCAACTACAATCATAATGCAAGGACCGATTTTATTACATAAATGCTGTTGTGAGTGTCCTCCTGCTGAATGCGACCAGTGACCACAATGTCTTGGCAAAATATGCATTTTGACGCTGCTATGAATGACTGCATCTCAAAAACAAGTATAAACTCCACCGACCTTTATTTTATCCCAGTAAGAACAACTGCTCATACGATTCTAAATAAAAAAATAATTTAAAAATTAGACTGGTTACCAATGTCTGAATTTTGTTAGCTATGCTTATAGTGTTTATAGTTTGTGTCGTAAACCAGACTAAATTAGATGTAGGTTATTACCTAGTCTGGTTCCTTGCTTTGTATGCTTCCTGTGTTTTTCTGTGCTATTTGTATATGGGTGAGGAACACAGGGAGCATACAAAGCAGGGAACCAGACTAATTATTCCTGCACATTCCAAGCTTCATAGGATCCTGCATCCCTATGAATGGCCGTATTGTGAGAACATATACCATTGACCTATATGTAATCAGTTGTTACAATGACTGCTTAATTAGTATCAGATGTTCTGATCAAAAATAAACTTGAAAGGAATGTTAAAAAAAGAATTGTTGCTACCGGTGATAGATATTGCAGTCTATAAAGCAGGCTAATGTGCATGTCAACCAGCAAGAGAGAATCATTTGCAGGATTCAATTGATAGTGTTCAAAACTTGTGATGTTTGTTCCCCCCCCTCCCGGCCACAATGTTGAGTGATTACATCCTGATCACAAAGCTGTCATCTCTTTTAGTTGGTGTGACCGGGTTACACACTTTGCTTATGGAGTTAATCCTTGTATTAGTCATCTTTGAATGAAGCCATTGACTTTTGTCTCAGAGTAAATGGTCCTGATTCTGGATGCAATATGCATTTTACACTTGTATAGATTTTTCATATTTTCCCACACCCCAGTCAAACCTATTTTATGTTTCATATTACAACTGAGCACTAATAATTTAACACCTAGAACCTTAATCACAATGGACAAACCTCCATCTAAAAAAACACAGATTTTAGGACTGGAGAAAAAAATTATTGTAACTGAAAGAAGTGAAAAAGAGGAGACTGAGCAGAAAAGCATTTTAAATGTCGGTGAAACAAATTTAGATTGTTATGAAAGAATAGGAGTAATTCAGAAACAGTTTTATATGCGAAAATGTGTGATTTTCAGATGTAAATGTGACTTCATGTTTAATGATAGAAGTGTATCTTTTTTGCTATATAATTATGTTTTTAGGTGAATGCATACAACATTTTAGCAAGTACTATTATTAAAAAATAGAATATGTGAATATTGTAGGTACAGTTATTGTTGTTTGTTTTAAATTGTTCTGAAACTGGACCTTGGAAACTGGTCTTTTTGTACAAACCTGCTATGAGAGACCACCTGTCTTGAGAGACCGCTTTTTGTTGGCATAAGAGATGGTCTCATAACAGGTTCCATTATAACTTTCTGTTGAGGAGGAGTAGCTGTAACAAGATTTAGAAGATAGTTGTAGTGGCTATTGGACAAGAGGTCATCACCATTTTCATATAGTATCAACTAAAAAGTATAAGAAGTTGTTTAGTGAAAAGCCCCATTCTGATAACCATCCATTCAGGAGGAGTAAAGATAAGGTTTCTAAAATGATGAGTGTGACAGCCATGTCAGACATCAGAATGCCACCATTTTCATTTATTTAGCTAAATATAAAAAAGTCTTCTTGTGCGAAACCCACATCATTGTGTCTGTCTTTCTAGCAGAAGTAGTGATTACAAAATGTTCAAAATGGATGTCATGGTGGCCAGATCAGTACCATTTAGGAGCAGTAGCCAGAATAAGATTTTCAAGTTGTTGCTGTTGCCTTAAAACCAGTGACATTCACGAAAGCTGTGTTTGAAAAGCCAACTTTTTGAGATTGATTTTTTGAAAACATGCTTCTATACAATTTAATATTTGCCAAGCTCTATGTATATATCAGTCTTTTGTAATTAATTTTGTGTGAACAATACATGGTAAACATTTGGGTACTTTAATTTTCTTAACACAAGTTGTGCTTTTAAAGACATTCAGGTGGCTAAGCATTGGAGGTGAGTGCCTTATATTTCCATACAACCTTGTGAAATAAATAAATATTGTCTAATATTACTAAATATTATCATTTAGGAATCTGGAAATCAGCAGCATGCATCAAAACAATTTTTGACAAGCCAGTTTTCAAAAGCTGGCAAGTTTGATGCAGTAAATTGTAGCCAATTAACTCAACATGACTAGCTTAGACTTGAGAGTAGTCAAATTCCATATACTTACAAAAATGAATAAAATTTAACTAATTTATAACAAATATTTATTTCCTATTTGTCAAAACTTCATCAAATATTAAATATTCACATTGTCATTTTTGTAGGAAAAACACAAGTCTGACATTTACTACAAGATGGAAATGACAAATTTTGACAGTGCTTAGTGTGAAATGAATTCAGTTGCTTGAGTCCTGAGTACTGCATACATGCACAAACTAAAAAATATGCAAAAGAGTCCCTGTATGCAAAATGAACTTGGCTTGTATCATTGCATAAATCATTACCATTTACCTGGCAAAATACATATATTTGTAGTGTGAAGAATTAAAAAATCAGTATGCCATGACATCAGCAAGGTCCTAGTTTGTTTTGAATTTTTCTTTCTTTGGACAACTTGTGTATGAAATTAGAATTAAAGTATGCAATTTGTGCAGTTTTGATTGAATTCCTTTATGATATGTATTCAAAGTTAGGTATTTGTTTGCCAGTATATTCAAAGTGGGTATGTATATTTAAACAATATTGTAATTTTTTTAAGGAGAGGGACATAAATAAATCATTCATTAGCACAAGTTAAGTGTACATAAGGAGGTCGATTTTATGTGGAACCTATTTATCAAAACTAATCAAAATGTACATAGGGAATTATTTGAAAAATTATTTCAAGGGTAAATAATTGCTATTTCAATTGGTTATTGGAATTTCAAAAGAGTGTAAACAGTTAATTACTTGCTTATAGTAGGTACAAGGAGGCAGTTTATATACATGTTGTGAGTGGCCTTGTGTTTCACTTTATTCAAAGGGGTAGAAAGGTGATGAAATATTTTTGGACAGCTTATATGATTTTGTTTATATTTAATTTTGCTATCATTCTGTATCAGTAGTTTGATTTTGTATTGCAATAACACTCTTGTCACACTAAATGTATTGTGATTTATCAATGCATCAGTGATATCAAACCATGTCTAGTTCATACATATATTTTATTTATTTCAGATGAAGTGTGCTTGCTGTTTTACAATCATGTTCCTGATATTAGGTATGGGGTTAAATAATACTTAAATTTATATATTTTGTATTATTTATGTGCATACATTACATAATTGCTATTTCATTATAACTGAGGTGACCTTGTTTCTCAGAATATGCATCAATACAGAGTTGATTTTGAAAAGGTTGCCTTGAGAAGTCTTTGAATATGTTAAGTTTTTTAAATTTGCATTGTTTATTTCTTTTTTTTATTTCATTATATTTTTTGTTAGTTTCTTTTTAAATTTTTAAAAAAATTTCATTATATACTATTGTAGTGTAATATTGTTTGTTATACTTTACCTTGGTCAAAATTAAGTTTATTTTCTACGTGATCTGAATTACTGATTTTAATTTTATAGTTAACAAGTTTATCTCAGTGTATTGAACTTTGGAGATTCCTTTTGAATTGCCAGACCTTCATGTTGTTTACTACATGTTTTATATTACAGTTTAAGTAACAGACTGCTAATTATAACTAACATATCTTTTTTGCATTAAAAACTTTGTAGAATTTTTTTTAATTTTATTTTTTTAAATATAGAAAATGTTAATTGTGACCCGAGGTCAACTGGAAGACTAATTTTGTTACCGGAAAAATTATTTATTAATGTTTTCAGATCTAGCAGAATCAATTTGTATTATTGTTGTGACCAATAATTCATTTGGGCTAAAATTTATTTTTTTAAAATTATTATATTTAAGTGATTTTATTTTCTGGAAATACAAAAGTGTGTTGATAATATTCTTGGAAATAGAAACTTGGATTTATAGTGAAATGTAAACTAAAGGATATATTCTCAGATTGTATTATTTTGATATAACAAAAAGACTGTTGGCTCGTTAACATTATACAGGTCATCACAGAGGCATCAACACTTTCAGCATTGGACTTAAATTGGATTTCCACTAAAGTTTATGCAGAACTTTAAATTATTAGGAACTGTGACTGTAATTCTAGCATTGTTTTGGGATTTAATTTGCAATACCATATGTTCTCTTTTTTCATTTTCACTTCGTATACCTGGAAAAATAAATTCTTTGTTGAATTTTACAAAGTTTTGTTGCTTTTCATTATTTTTTGTTACTTATTTTATGGGCATAGACCCATAACAAAATTGGTGGCTCATCTGGGATAAAATATTTCAAAAAATTTGTTCTTGAAATTTCAATTCTCCTTATTCTAAGTCCCTTG
The DNA here is from genome assembly GCA_016746295.1 of Potamilus streckersoni. NCBI lineage: Eukaryota > Metazoa > Mollusca > Bivalvia > Unionida > Unionidae > Potamilus > Potamilus streckersoni. Next base: position 624,878 of record JAEAOA010001447.1, read on the forward strand.
TATTATTTCACATCTCAATTTCTTTGTTGCTGATGAAACATTATATAATTCACTAAAAACATTAAAGTCAGTATGAATGAAGAAAGACTTTTTCCAGTCCAATTGAAACAGTTGACCTTTGTGATTCTATTTTTAGAAAGGGGGGATTTCTAATGTAACCCCTCACAATCTGGCTTTGTTACAACAGTCTTTTGATAGAATTGCAAATTTATGGTTTTAATTAATGGTCTTAGTATATGTAGAAATGACAGGCATTGGTTAAATAGTATTTGCTATGCTGCTTTATATATTTAAAAAAAAATTAGTAAAAACAACGTTGATCTTGTAGCACGTCTTGATTTCCACATCAAGGCAATGTACATTTGTGACCCATATAGCTGCATTTTTATGCTAAATCTTCAGTAACATAATATTTAGAATTTGCTATTTATGAATTGAATATTTTTCTGCATATATTGTCCAAATGTTTACAGAAACAATCAAACAGTATTACCTCCCAGACAAAATGATGCCCTTCATATTTTTCTCCCCAAAATGTTCGCTTACAGTTTCAGACTGATTTAGTGAAGAAAATAATGCACATGTGGCAATTAAAATCACTGAGTCTATTCTTTAACATAAAGTGTTATTTACATGCTATTGTTTCAGTTCCAAAACACAAATTTGATGTTTTTCTCATCAAATGATAACTTTGAAATTGGTCAGTGATATTTGCAATATCCAGAATTATGTATAACAGATCTCTGCTATAACTGACTCAGGCAAGGGTTAATGGTCAATCAACTGTCAAAACACATGCCTATGAATGTCCAAGATTTGTTGTCACAACAGAAATCAACACCAACTTTTTGATGCCTTGATGCTTATATTTTGCCTTGAGCTTTAACACAACACTGGAAATAACTGGCTAATGTGAGTGCATCTCAAAAGATATGGGCACCCAAAGAATATCTAAAAAATCAAGAGTGCAAAGTTGTTTGTTTTCTTAACAGAAAAAGGTGATGTTTTTGTTGTTTAGGCAACTTTGTCACCCACTTTGTGTAGGTAGTATGACCCCTGTGGTCAGAACATTGTTGTCTTTACCCATCAAGGGTACTCATTTATTACTAGGCAATGACCTACTGGAGATAAGTTGATCCTATTAAGAAAGAATCCCCTCATTTATACCCAATTTGTGCAGTTAATTGAGCTATGGCAAAGAAACCTCTTTAAAATGATGTTGATCAGAAAAGTATTCCTTTAGATGACACATGTATTGGTTAGGCATTTGATGAGGTCACTTTTACTCCTTCTTTGAATCAAAGTGAATTGATCACAGTGATCCTCTTTTATTTGCTCATTCTCTTTATTCTAGTCAGGGTGTCAAATGGCAATCACGTGTTGTCGAGGGCTATTAGTGAAACTGAAGCCACAGAAGTACATGTTTTTTGTGTTAAAAATGGCATCCTTATAAAAAACGGAAGACCACCTGAGGTACCTGCTGGTATCAAGTGGTCAGTGAATTGTCATATTGGAGTTCCAAAGTAGTACAGACAGGAAATTCTTAGTTTGGCCTATGAAACTCCTTTGCCTAGTCATTTAGGGATCATTAAGATGCATTGCAGGATATTAAATCACTTTTGTTGGCCAAAAATTACATGTGATGTTCATAAATACTCTAGATCTTGTCACATTTGTTAAATAGTAGGAAAACCCAATCAAAAGAGACCCAGGGCTCATCCCAAACCAAAATTACAAATTTAATTTTTAAATTGCAGGAAGTTTGCAGTATAACCTGGAACAAAGATTTGAAATTGTGCAAGCTTGCTAATTACAAGTGTGCACAAAATTGTCATTACAACCTTGTGCAAGCTTACCAGTTATAGGTTTGTCAGTTACAAGTTTGTTCAAGCTTATCAATTACAAGCTTGCACAAGCTTGCAAACAAAGCTAACCTAGCTAACTGCATCAGAAGAACTTATATGGGATAAATGAAGTTATCCTATCCAGGTCAAATGCCTCCATTTCTCTGGCTCTTGATGTGCAAAATTATTAGTAATATCAAATATTAAAATGAAAATGCTAATATATGGTGTAGATTTGCATGAGATCTTACTGTCACAATGAAAGAAAAGAATATAGGCATCAAATCATTTAATAATATTAAAAAAAAGAAATAAGAGCATATGAATGGGTGAGGAAATTCTTTATACTTTTGTTCTGTATGGCTTTGGAAATGCTTAACTAATTCACTTCCTTATATAAATCCATTAGGGGGAGGATGGTGTCAAATAATTAGGTTCCCTCTCTCTGTCAAAATTGTAAACTATTTGGTAAAAAACAAGAATGTTTGCCATTTGAATTATTTTAAACCACTTATTTTAAACATAATCCTCAGATAAAATTCTGCATCCTCTACTGCTCCTGGTATGATTCCTGTATCATCCACAAAAATGTATTTCAGCAACATGCTGTATGTAATTGGGGAACAAATTTACTATTTACCTCTTTGACAAAAGCATTTCAATTTTGTTTCAGCATTAAAAAAAAATCACTTTCAAAGTCAAAAGAAACATTATTAAGTGTTATTCAAGATTGGGACCATCCTTTAATGAGCTCCTAAGTTTTAGTTTACCATCCATTTTGTAAGGGCTACAGCACATGTCAAAAGAATGGTACTTCAGAGCTTAAAATATTCAATTAAACTGATAAGGTAACTTAAGACATTTTTAAATATAACTATTAGAGAATGAAAAGAATTAGATGCAACAACCTCTGAACAGTTGTTGAATTAGATATGCAAGAGGAAAAAGATCCAAAGAATAACGGAAATTAGATTAACAAGCATGCATGTAACTTTATAATCTTGTGACCCTATTGTCGATAACTGATGGCACTGCATTGATTTCATTCATCCAATCATGGAATAAGTATTCAAGTTTTTGTTTTGCCTTTGCTGTGATAAAAATAATTGTTGTGGGGTTCCTGCTTAAAAAAATTGTGCATTAAACAAACATGTGAACAGCGGCCATGAGGCAAATAATGCTTGCTCTAAAAACTTGAGGCAAAATGGCATTAGTTAAACTGGATATTTCTGTTGTTTTTTTTTTTTAATCTGAATTGTAGTACAAATTTAAATTTTGTTTAGTCAAATATTTCTTAATCATGCTAACTGTTGCTGTTGATAAAAGGTAATGTCATCAGAATCTCAAAACAAGCATATTTTGAGTTGAAAGAAAAATGGCACACCAACTTTGACAGGCATGAAGTTAGGATGGTCTAGCTATAAATATCAGCATTGATTCTTAAATAGGTAGCATGAAAAGGAGAGAAGTGTCCTCCCTTTGTAGCATTATATAGTACACGTATGACAAGTAAATTGTAAGCAGCCATACAAGCCCCTGTGATGATGAATAAATTTGCACACAACACAAGCCACGAACTGTGTCTTGATCTGGAATACTTTTTTCTTTTTAAACAGGTGGGTAGTCAAGTACCCAGGTACCCTTTTGGCATCTTTACTCGTTGCATCTTTACTCGTTTTTAAGAAGTGTCATCAGATTAGGTATTATGGTTCTTACAAAGTTAGAAAAGAAAATGAACAAGTTAAATTACAATACTGTATTAGTACTACTTGGGATATAAGTATATTAAAGTAGTACCAGTATGTTGATAGAGATAGCGAGGTTAATCATGAAGTCAATTGTATCTGTACCAAAACGGTGAGGATTTGAGTAATGGAATACAATTGGACTGGAATGACGTTGGAGTAACCAGTGTTTGGAATTCAGGAATTGTGAATAATCTGGACCAGAAATATTATTCTTTCTATGTTCAGATTGCACTCTTTTTGCCTCATAGTAGTAATAATTTCATGTGTACCTTGGGGGTGGTGTGGAGAGTGGGGGTTGGCATGGATGAACTTACAACAAAGAAATTCAATTTATGTTCAGTCAATATAATTTCGTTTTGATGCATACCTGGTTAACTTTTCCTAAAATTATACATATTTACAAAGGTTGAACATAAATTGCATGGGCTTATAAAAAAGCAAATGCATATGTAATGGCTTCTCTCTGGTATGTAGTCATACTTTTCATGTTAAACTTATAAAGCATCCTTTTGAAGTCAAAGCCTGCACCATTTTGGGCTGATATACTTGCACCACTTACACACTATTAGTTAGTTGGCATTGCATACCAAGGGAGGCAACTAGAATAAGGTGATGCTAGGACAAAGCACTAAATTGTCTACTTGATCTGCCAGAACTTTGGCTTGCGAAAATGGTCATCTCTTAACACAGGTTTATGTCTACTACTCCTAAACTACTTTGAGGATTTTGCCATGAAACTTTACATGCACATTCATCCCCAAGGTCCAGTTGGTCCTGAACAAAAATGGTGCCAGTTTGACATCCAGTATAGCCACTACAGAGACTATTTGAAAAATGTCATTATCTCATGTCTTCCTGAGGTTTCCAAAGCATGGTTTCTTCCTGAACAAAACTGGCACTAAAATGTACAAACAATATAACCACCATTGTAACCATATTGAACATTTCTCCAGAATAGATGGTCATATTATAAAGATATTTTTTAGTTTTGTTTGGATGGTAATAATAGCAGAAGGAATAACAATAATTGATAAAATCTGTCATTGTTCTTTTGTTGCAGGAACTGATGCCATTTTCATCTTATCAGGTTTTATTGGAGAGACAATAAAGCTGTTTCCAAGTGCTTCTATAGGTAGCCATGACAATGCAGTGTTGATCTATGTCAATGGACTAAGTAATAATCTTATTGCAAAGTGGACTTTAAAAAATTGTACTGGTAAATTGGAATCAATAATCCCAAGCTATGAAGAAAAACTCTTCATGGATACATCTAGAAATATATGGATTCATGATGTAAATAGTTCAGATGAAGGAATATATATCATTTATTTGGGAACAGAACAAGAAGCTCCAAAATTTTATCTGAATTTAACTGTATCAGGTGAGTTTATGCAATTATTCATCATTCACACTTCGCTTAACATCCACAAATATATTTATATACATGTATTTACATTGCAGGTTCAATAATGCCTTGAAGCCATTGTAGAGAAATTTTACTACACAAATTATTTTTGCTTTGAGACAGCAGGTAAAATTTACCAGTACTACATAATCTTGGGTAAAACAAAATTGATATGGCAAGTTATAACAGGTATGGGCAAAATTAAAAAATCTGGAAATCAATCTTATTGACTAAACTAGCCAGTAAAAGTCACATAATATGAAACTGCTTCAAGACATTGTTTTCCTTCTTATGATTCATTTATATATACATGTACCCTAAAATTGGTAATTTTACCAAATCTGAATTTAATTGCATTTGTTCTGCATTTCATTGGCATGTGGTAAGCTTTTCATACATATTTGCTATTCAGTATTATATGTTCTACTGGCATAGATCAGAAGATCAAATAAAATTGCCTGTTCATCCATCAGTAGTCTGTCTGTCCATTAGCACCAGATTGTTATCACTATTCTGCCATAACTGCTTAGAGGATTGCAATAAAACCTTACCCATATATTAATTCAAAGATCTGGTTGATTCTAAATATAACTAGTGCTAAATGGATGCCTAATATGACCACTACATTAACATTCTTGAAAAAAAATCTTACAGTTACTCCTGAGTGGATGCTCATATCACCATGGAATTTAACTAAAAGACCTGTGATATCTTTTTGGACTGAAGTAAAAATGGTACTAATCTAAATCCAGAATGACCATTAACATAAAACTATATCTCTGCCAGTATAAATACTCTTCACAATACACAGCCTACAATATCAGGGGTCATGCTACCAGGTGAAGTGGGCGAAAAAGTTGCCTTAGAGCTGTAAACTTCACCTTCTGCTGTTAGGAAAACGAAAATGACTTCGCCCTCGATTTTTTTGGATAATAAATGGCTGTAGATTAAGACTTGTGAGATGCCTCCTGGCAGTAGCCTGTAAGTTCTGGCACTGTTTTAATCCAAGGTGAAATGCATCAATATATATACATAGTAATTTGCTTTTAAAAAATGTGATCTGTGAAGTGTGTTTTCTAATGTATTTCTTATTTTTATTAATTGAGATTTTAATGGCCATATTTGCATATTTTCTTGATAAAATCAGTTTGAAACCGTAAATGAACTTGTAATGGCAGACATCGCTACATATATGATATACCATAACATTAAACTGTCTTTATTCATATATAATTGGGCAAATAGATTCAGGAAAATATATAATATAATGAAAACAAAGTTTAAATATTATGTCATAGTAGATTTAGCCTAAATATTTAATAATGTATGTCAGAAACATGTGACATTCTCTTGTGAAATTCGAAACAATGCTGCAAAATCAAGGTTGTTTCCTGACCAACCATAACTTTTGCAAAATTACAAAAGAGATATATAGTAGCGAAGCAAATACTATTTAACCGATTTATATCGTTAATACCAGTAGGTAGACAAATAATTCAACCATAAATATGCAGTCATATTAATGAATTTGTTGTAACAAAGCAAGAAAGTGAATAGTTATATTTAGAAAAACTCTCTTCCTAAAAATAGACGCACTCGCTCGGTGCAATACATGTTGTTGGATGTTTCGGTTTTTGGAGCCCAGTTTAGTTATCTATTTACTTTAGTGCTTCTTTGTGTTGTCTGTGAATAGTTACAGTAATGTTTTATTAGGAACAAAGAAATCAGGATGAAGAGTAATGTTTTAAAGTCGCTTGTGCATTTATTCCTATAAACATGAATTAGGGGTTGTTTCAAAGAATGCTAGAAATCTTTTTAGACTGCAATTTTACACAAAACTTGTACAAAATAAAATAAGATAATTAAGTGGTAGTTTATTAAGCATTTTTACAAACTTGAAATTACAAGACTCTAATCTTGTTCCTGATTTCAGTTAAAATTAATTACAATGTATAGCTTCTGCTGTGCCTTTTAAGTCATATCGCTAATTTGCCTGTATCTCAATCCAAACACATATACTGCAAGTATGAATAGAATGAGTATCAATATAATAATTTGTATACATGTACAAAATGGGTTGATAATAAACATATAACATATTTTTAAACTTGAAAATAAGGCATTGTTTAAAACTGATAAAAGCATACTGAGAAATGGAGCACATAAATAAGATAATGCAGCTATATATATATATATATATATATATATATATATATATATATATATATATATATATATATATATATATATATCTTCTCCCTGTTTAGCTCCTTCTCCCTGTTCTGACCCAAAGGAGAAGTTACTTCTCCCTACAATTTAAGTCTAGCTTGACCCCTGTAATATGATACATTATCACATACATATGATCTTGATAGTCTGTTTATCAGTGTTAGTCTGTGGTAGGCAAAAAATGTACTGACAAATTTTCATCTGATCCATACTTTTTCAGCTGAAATAGGATACTGCAACTTGCACAACATTCTCTCTCTCTCTCTCTTTCTCTCTCTCTCTCTCTTTCTCTCTCTCTCTCTCTCTCTCTCTCTCTCTCTCTCTCTCTCTCTCTCTCTCTCTCTCTCTCTCTCTCTCTCTCTCTCTCTAAAGTATTAATAAACCAACATGCAAAATTAACAAACAAATGTATTCTCTCTTCAAAGGATAATTGTATTAGTTCATTTTACTTTTAGTTTTAAGTCATACTTTTAACAGTCTCTTTATAACCTTTTTGTAGCAATATTATAGACCAACATATTACATATAAACCAATACAAAAATGCATATAAATCTTTTTAACCAAATGACAGTCAATTTACTGCCATAAAATGTGTAGTATCATCGGTTTCATTGTACTTTGTCCTAAAGCACATTTATCCAAAAATCAAGAAGGCTAATAATTCATATTCTCCTTAACAAGTTACACTTGAACTTTTATATTTTTCTTTTGTTGCAGCAAAGTTTACAAAATCTGCAACAATCGAATGTATTTGTATCTTCAAGTTTAATTATTTCTTTGTTTTGAAAGAATGTCTTAGGTAATGTGTTCAAAAGATATCTTGTGGTGGTCAAAGGCAGATTTTTTAAAATTCTTGATCACTGTCATGAAAGGATTATTCGCTTGTGCAGTCTTCACAATCGCGAGATCAGAAGTCACACTGGTAATCCCAATGGATGTGTCATATTCCAGTCAAGAGAATTATTTTCTCCATTTTTCATTAAAGTCAGATCCACATTTACACTTTTGTCTTCTGCTTCTTTCACTTTCTTTGCTAATGATTCTTAGTGCAAGCATTTTAATCTGGAGATTACATTTTAGTGCAACAAGCATTGAGGAATCATGGCACTAATTAAGTTCCCATAGTAAACCTATGCAAACACCATGATATTAAAAATTCAATAACTTAAAATTTCTAAGTGCCCATGATCAGTCCAGAGTGTTAGCTTCTGTGTAGAGGAAAGGATATGAGCCACAACATTTTCTGGATCTGCGTGTGTTTGAAATGTGTGCTTTCAATTCCGCACCAAAGAGTCTGCTGCTAATTTTAGTAATGAGTGTTCCAAATTCAAGACTGTTAAAGGACAAATTCCATTAATAAAAAAAATATTTGCATTATTTTTATACTTACAACTAGGATAAGCTCTCAAAAGATTCTTTTTCATAAAACATAACTTACATTATTAACCAATGCTGGCCACCCAAACTCATATATACTCTATTAGATGTTCACCCATTTCCAGGTTGGTTTCCATTTTTCCATACCATTAGTACCAGTGTCCTTGAGGTTAAACATCTGGATAACATCTTGCTGAGCTTGATGGAATTGCTTGAGAACTTTCGAAATTAGGGGAAGCTAATTCTCTCATGACATTGCCTATGCTAGACTGGTTCTCTGCTTCATATGCTCAGTATAGCAGAGTGCAACTCAGGGAGCATACAAAACAGGAAACAGAATATGCTTAGATCAAAGTATACATGATGCCATCCTTAATCCAATGCATTGGATATTAAATAAATCCTGATTGTATTTTGCAAATCCTTTGCGACCCCAAAAAAGCACGGCAAAACTTGTGTGCTTCAGTTTTCTCCAGTGTACGTACCTGACACACAATTGTGTGTAAAGCGAAACACTGCTTCAGGCTGCCCCATTTGATCAAATGCATAACTTGTCTTGATCACTACACTCTTTGTTGTGTACTGCATGTATGCATGCTTTATCCCTTTAACTCATAGAGTGTATAGCTTTTTAGCCCTTCGATACTCATGTAGCAATGTTACTCAATTCAGAACACCTGATACCTATTCTACTCCATACACATAAGCCTGTTAAGCAGTGAAGTGTATTACATTTAACAGCAATTTTAACCATTTTACATTTTTGGTACACATATGTATGGAAAGGTTTAAGAGTAAAATCTGATCATTAGAGCTTTATAATTATTTTTCAAAGAATTTTTTATGTGCATTAAAATCTTGAGAGAACTCATTCACCGTCAAGTCAGTAAAGCTGCGTGACCAACCATAGCTGCCATTTCACATACTTGATATTTACAAGTTCTTGGCGTCTACATCACTAAAGCGGCTGAATTTGATAATTTAAAAAAACTAATGGCTTATTACATCAGAATCTTTACCTTGGTTATCGTGGCTTTCATAGTTGCGATTCTAATTATGAACTGAACTGAAAGTACTGAATGAAATCCACAACCTCTATTTTGGAGAGTGAAGAATATAATTCAGTTACTTTAAATAGCAGATTTTGACCAGATTTTGTACATTGAAGATTTTAACTTGTGCTGAATGAAGGACAACTCTCTGTTTTGAATCACCAGCACCACTGCATTGAAATTCAATAATGTCACCAAAAATATGATAAAGAAGTCTCAGAAATAATACTTTGAAAATAATTGCAATAATTAAACAGTGGTAGTTCCTTTTATGTTAGAGACCTTGAAGTAAGCACATGTTTGCTCAGCTACTGTAATAATGCTAATACTGTATAGTAAATTGTTGGGGTGAATGCCAAATTAAATGAAACAGATGGGACAGCTCATTCAATAGGTCTCTCCAGTATATTGCATGTAGTGCCAACAAATGGTGCTTTTTTTCACCACAGTTTTTGTTTAGATTTTACTAGCACAAAACAAATAGTAAACACTGTTTAGTATATTGCTTCAAAGATTTTATGTCTTTTCTCACACAAATTTTCATGCTCAGACTGTTCAAACTGGCAAAATATATATACAGATGTGCACAATGATGTTTGAAACAGGTGACAAAGCTCACAGAAATGACTGTTATTAGTATTAAATCAAAATGGATCTAAATGTTTAGTTAATCATTATTCACATAATCACTAATTCAAATTATCTCAATTCCAAAAGTTGTCTTGCACAGTGGAAAAAGGTAATAGTTACCACACATTTGTTATTTTGATGTATGAAAGTAGTGACAATATTTTAGTTAAACAATGGTTTGGAATTAGACTGTTTATATTTTAGAGCTGAAATGGTAAACATAATGGAACCTGATGTCACCAATGTGTTGTGTGGGTTGGATGCAACATGTTTTCATTTTGTAGTGACACTTAACAACTGCATTTCAGTAGATTGTCTTCTGTTGTGTAGATAATTTTAATATCTGAGTGACATGGAAATTACAAAAAATATTGAAACTTATGATATCACTTGTTACATGTAATTGATTTGGAAATATGATAATGCCAATAGGAATACAGATTTTTCAATGACTAGGAATTGGCTGTGTTAATGATACAGTGATGGCTGTGTTAATGATACAGTGATTGTCCCTCAAATTCCACTTTGGAAACTTTTATTTGATAGGATGACAGAAAATATATTGATGCAACTTAAGAGAAGTATTATAGTCAATAATAGTAGTGTGTCTCTGACAAAGTTTATTTTGGAAAATGACTTATGAAACATCCTTCTCAGCATGTGGTCAATGTTAACTAACAGGTAGTTGATGGTAGATTGTAGCATTTCTTAGCATTATTACTGCTGTAGTTTTTAGCTGCAGTGTCAGACTGTCGGCCTGTCACTATTTTTTAAAAAATTATTTTGACTGACCTTTGCATGTAGATGGTAATAAATTCCCTCTATTTTTTTCACCCATGGCATTATATCCTACTGAACACTGACTTTTTTAGTATTCTTCCCAGTGAGAACAGAACGTGTGTATCATGGTTATTGACCTAAAATTTTAAATAAATTGAGCAGAATGATACTTTGTGATAGCCAAGCCTGAAAACTCCAACACAGATATGACAAAGCACCATTATTTTATACCACCAATAATGTAATTGTTGGTTTATTTTTTGACAGTGCACTGAGTGTGAAGACACTTGAATGGTCAGAGCTACAAATTTATGTATGGATCTGAGCTATTGATAATACACTTTTAATAATTGAATATAGTGATGGCAACTACCTTGTTTTATGCTTAGAAAAAATATTAAAAATCAAGATCAAAGAGATTTTTGTTTATTTGTTTTAAGTGTAACACAGCTAAATCAGGAGTGCCAGAAACAGCATATCTCACTGCTATTTATAGGTTTTGGGAAAACACATGGGAAGTCATTGACATAGTTTTAATGAATATTACCAAATACAGAAGACCTGAGAAAAATATTAACATGAGCACCCTCTAGTGGAAAGCTGAATGGCTAGTAGTAATGGCCAATAGTAATAATGGCACCTGATTATAAACAGTGAAAATAGCACACATTTCACAATAAGTTCTAAGCAGATTAAACATTTAACATGAACAATTTCATCACACTGGTGAAGAACAATTATGAAAATACAGGAGTATTACATAACCCTGAAAAAATAATGGATACAGTTGCTTATTTCTTGACTCAGTACAAGGTAATTGAAGACCATTTGCATAATTATCATGTACCAATTGGTCATCAGAAATATTTCTTCAGATGATGAATATTTGAACAAAGCACTTGCATCTGATATACTCATGCTAAAATAACATTCTTGTATAAAAAAAATTGATCTTTCAAAAACTATTACTAACAGTCAATATTTACTTAACATTCCAAATAACAACCATTTTAACAATAGTGGAATGTAAAATAGAAAAGGAGATAAACATTATCTACATACATGATAATATATGCAAATGCACTAGTTATGAAAACCAGGTTTGTTTCAATATTATGTAGTTAAAGCAAGAAAAACATTAATGTTACAGAACAAAGAGTAATAGCATTGCCTTTGGACAGAATTTCCTCTTTACCGTAAGCTAGTTTCATGGTTTAAACAACTACTGGGCTTAATCATTTCTGTAAGAAAATGAGAAAAATTCAGCAGTTGTAATCAAACAGAGCAGTCAGAATAAACCAGCATGCAGGTGATTATGATTTTGGCACTCTATTCTTAAAATATTTTTATCTGTATGTCAGTGGTCCTCTTATACAGCCATTGTATAATCTGGGAAAGTGGCTGTATAAGATGGGTGGCCTTTCCAAAAGGGGACAATATTTTTGGAAAGTATATGTAATTTTGTGATGTAAGAAAACTACTTGCAACTTCATAGTATTTATTAGCTTCATTTAAAGTAACATTAATTATTAAAAGGCTCTTCTTGTCTTAAAAAAAGACTTATTTACAAGGAACATTAATATTGTTCCTAAAGCACGAATTGTGAGTTGGATAATATTGTAAAACTATGCAGAAGCATTGTTTAAGTCTTGGTACAAACATCACTTAGAATTTAGACTCGTCCTCTTGCCCTTTATTCCAGTTTCCAAAAGCTGCAGAACATTCTCCTTATCTGTTACAATGTTTTTTTTTTGAGTCTTTCTAAGATCATTTTTTTTGGCAAGAAATCTTTAACTCTCCCCATTGTTGTTGAGTTGAATAATATTTCCATAAAAATTAAGAATTTTCCATATGATGATATGTTAAAATTTTATAATGATTTATTGCTATGTTGTTAATTGTACTGCAATTTAATCATGTAGATAAAACTTGTACAGAAGATGACATGCCTTGTTTATGAAGGTAGTGTAATACATGTGCTGTCAGTTGTTTTTTTAGTCTTTTGCCAGGTATTTTGTTGTATTCAAGGTTAATTTCATTTAATGTTTGAATCTACAAAAAAATTAAAGATTATATTTAGCCTATGTTGACCATTTGATCAGTTAAGTGTGGTTGTCAACATCAGAGCAATTCAACATTTGTGTGAAGCCCCAGACTCTGTTACAACATTTTTTAGTCCATTTCCTGTAAACATTGACAATTGTTGATATAATGTTAATCTTTTTAGATCAGAAAAACTTGTTGACATGATTGAACAGACTGCTCTGTGACATAACACTGTCTTTACAATTTTATCTTGACATTTTGTATGTCTATAGCACAGAAAATATTATATTTGTTGCACCCATATATGTCTTGGAATACAAAAAGTTATAAATTATGATTACATTTTCCTGTCATGAGATGAATTGTTATTACTCTGATGAGGACTGATCAGGTGTTAGAATTACCTATTTGGTTTCCAAGCTTGCCAACATAATATTAAAATCTGCTTATTAAGTGGTTTATTATAAATATTATAATTGAAACAGTTTATCTTTGATTTGAAAGAAGATGCATGTAATTACCTCTAATTTTGCAGAAAGGAAAATAACAAAGGAACAGATTCAAAAGTGGCTTGATGATCAACCAGACTTTTCAAAGAAATACATTGGTAATATTTTATTAGTTTTTCTTGATCATACTACTGTTCATTTTTATGTATTTCTATGAATGTTTTACTGCCCTATTGTCTTTTTGCCACTCTGACAGTCAGTGAATGGACAAGACTAATCAAAAGAAAAAAGATATGGGGCAAGTCTGGCAGATTTGGTTACTTAAAAGTATTTGTTTTAGTCATTGAAATATTTTAAATATTTTGTTTGATGTGAATAAAGTAGCATTACCAGAAGGGAGTACATAAAAACTGCAGAAAATCTCTACATCCAAGCATAGAAAATTAGATGATAGACTTTTATATATCCAGTTAAATGTTATAAATTAATAAACACTATGGTGCTTAGTTTGAAGCCCTGTCATCCATATGACACCTTTTCTATAGGTTCTTTGCCATTCATCAGTTGCTAACATCTCTAGTTAGCTGTACTGGTCATAGATCTGAAGAGCTTATGGGATGTCCTGTTGTCTGTCATCTGTTATCCGTCTTGTGTCATTTGATGTCTTCATCCAGTATCCATCAACACATGTGTTTTGCTGGTATTTCTCCTAAACTACTTGGATTGCCATGAAAATGTACACCAACATTCATTGCAGCTGGGCCTAAATGAAAATGGGTACTGCTGTTACATCCAGTTTGGTTGCAGTAGTGGCCAAGTTTTGCATCTTATTGGTACTCTTCTTGAATGTATATGCATCAACATGGTGTTTTTAATTAAAGACTTCCAATAAAGTCTAATTGGTTTCTTAACAGAACTGATGCCAATCTGACATCTTGTTTGTATGACACAGTAGTTATCCTGTTATTTTCTTTTCTAAATATGTTTCTCAATCATAATACGTTAGGAGAACCACTATCACTTTAAAATCCTGGCCCCCCCATCTTAAAACACTTTAGCTAGAAATCTGAAATTGTATGCCCATGCGGGTTTTAGTCAGGAAGAAGAGTGATCTTCCCTTGATATAGTGATTGGCAGCAAATCTTATGAATATCTGTTTCTACATCTGCTTGTGCAGGGAATCTTTTTTTTGACATGAGACATAGATGACAAGCATTATGCTTTTAGCATTATCATTATACTTTTTTTTGTAAGTAAATTATATCTTTCACTCACCTGTTTATGGATCTTTTTTTGGATATTAAAAAAAGTAAAAAAAGTTGTTTTTGTCATTTTGATTAAGATCTGATCTGTTTAATTCCACTTATATAATTGAGAATGTTCTTCAAAAGATGGCCGCTGTGTAAGAATACCATAAGAGTATTTTTTTTTTGTTGCTATTATATGGCAACTGTATATGACCTGTTACCAAGAAAACATGGGTTTCTTCAAATATGAACTGTTCCTGACAGATTCATTACATGAGCTAGTTAGGTAGTGGATTAGTGTGTACATCAAACCTAATGGCATCAGATTGGAAATGTAAAGCGTTTATGCTGTGAGTTGTGAACACTTCCACATCCCTGAAAGGTCATCACATGACCAAGCTATGATCACAATCATTATCCTTTAAGTTTTAATGGCAACATCAACAATGTAGGCAAACAAACCACTAAGGAAATAACATTTTCAGCCCCTCAACATTGATGCAAGGAAAGTTTGGAAAATCCACAAATAAACAAAGGAATACAATTTGAACAAATAAACATGGGAATACAATTTGAACACAAACCTCTGGTAGGTCACACTATCATAGTTTCTCTTGTTGAAAACCACTGTTCTAACAAACAACAGTGGACAAAATACACAGCAGTGATCACGTGCAATAGAGTTTTTATACATGACTGCCTTCATCTCACAAAAAGTGATTTTATCTCCACACCACTATTCCCACAGATCCCATTAGGAGAAAGACTTAGTTCTTTGCTGCTGAATGGGACAAGATTTGCCAAGACAATCACTTGACTTTGCATCAGTTTCAAAACACCTTGTCTGTGCACAGTCCCATCAGTTACAACTGACCCATTCAAAATGTCCCCCTTGCAGCAATAAATAAACATTCTCCAGAAAAGTTGGTAGAAATCTTGCAAATTATAAATTTCCAATGAATTTATTCCAGAGGTTTTTTTTTTGTGCCCAAAGGCAAATGGCAGTGTACATCTTTTCATCAACCTAAGCACTCTCAATCAATTCATTTCCACTCTTTGAATCCTGATAGAAGTATTACAATTGATTTTGGATGCCAGACTTTGCAATTAGCATGGACTTGAAGGATGCTTATCTTTGTGTCCCCAATTCACAATGCTTCCCGATGATTCTGTATTTCACCTACAACATAATTTACCATTTCCAAACACATCCATTTGGACTCAACATCAGTCCCTGGGTCTTCACTGTTCTGATGAAACCTGTTATAGTTCATGTGCAGACCACCTCCAAGGTGGCAACATCAAGTTACATGGATGGACAACTTCCTGCAAATAAGAATCAGTCGAGCTATATATCAAAACATGATGTGATAACCCTTGTCACACTGCTTAAAAATCTGGGTTTCCTTGTCAACAAGACTTGGTGCCATCTCAACAATTTGTTTATCTAGTTATGGAGTTCAACATACAGTTAAACAGCATAGGATTTTAAGGTACATAAGATGTCTCGTTAGACCTGGATGAAAATGATGTTGATCTGGCATCTGATCTGGCCATCATTGGAATTATATTCAAAATCTTGATATTGCTACTTGATGGACAGTCATTTCAACACAGTTTTTCATTAGATGTCACATATAGTTAGCTTGAAACTAAAATGGTGCTGATCTGACCTCCAATATGGTGTCCATGTTATCCATTTTGAAACTTAAGCAATTGCTACATGTCAGTGGATGGTCATAGCGCTATGGGTTTTTCACCCAATGACTTCTTGTGATGTTGCTTGGACCAAATTGAATAACATAAGTCTAAAGGTACTTAAATGAATTCACAATAATTTCAAAATAATGATTTAGTCCAAAAATAATATTGAGGACATTGCAATTCCAGTGAATGATAATTTGAATAAGTAAATCAACCCACATTCAAAACTGAACATAATTGAGACTGGTTTAAAATTGGATGTTAAAGTAGAAATGAGTTATTTTTCAGTTCAAGAACATTGACATAAATAACTAAGACAATAATAGAGCCACTATACAGGTCAGTTTTATTTCTAAAACATTCAAAGTTGTCAATAAGCCTAGCAATTTGCAAGCGGACAACTAATGTCCTAGACTCAGATTCAGATAAATTTGTTTACCTCCAGTGATAATGAAATGAATATTTTAATCTTTAATCATAGAGATTTATTAGCTATGTATTATGTTGTTATAAAATAAATGTTGCTAGTCATGTAGACCATTAACCTGAGTTTTGACTAAGGTCAGTTAGAAATAGAGATATACATTATCTTGGAGAAAAGCCAACACGAAATAGAAATTAAACATAAACAACAATTTCATTGTCTTGTTCAATGCCCTGTCACTCATACAGTACATTTACACTAGTTCCTTACCATTCATTGAGCAGAATAAGACATGTCATATATTCATCAAATCACACACACACACACACACACACACACACACACACACACACACACATATATATATATATATATATATATATATATATATATATATATATATATATATATATATATATATATATATATATATATATATATATATACTATGTGTCTAGGCATGTGCAAAAGTAACAGAAAAGAGTGAAGCCAGGAAGCTTTGCAAATTTAAAAAAATTAAAATTAAAATAAGAAAATTTAAAACTAACACAGCAGTAATTAAATTACATATATGTAACACTTCACCAATAAAGAAATATAAAGATTTATATAATAAAGCTTTCTTTTTACCATATGTTACATATACATGAGGTAAAAAATTACATAAGAACACTTATGAAATATGCAAAGTATACATGAAAAAATATTTTTATACACTACTGTTATTACACTTTTAATAATTGAATATGATGATTGCAACTAGTCTACCTTGCTGTTATGCTTAGAAAATTTTTTAAAGTCAAGGTCAGAGATTTTTGTTTGTTTGTTTGGTCAGTAGAACTTAAGTGTAACACAGCTAAATCAGGAGTGCCAGAAACAGTATATCTCACTGCTATTTATAGGTTTTGGGAAAACACATGGGAAGTCAATGACATAGTTTTCATGAATATTACCAAATACAGAAGACCTGAGAAAAATATTAACATGAGCACCCTCTAGTGGAAAGCTGAATGGCTAGAAGTAATGGCCAATAGTAATAATGGCAGCTGATTATAAACAGTGAAAATAGCACACATTTCACAATAAGTTCTAAGCAGATTAAACATTTAACATGAACAATTTCATCACATCATTCGATGATGAATATTTGAACAATTCTAGATAAGAAAACAAGCTGAGAGTTTTTCAGGTTTGATTCAGTGTTATATAGTAAAATCTAAAAAAGGATTAATGTTACAGAACAAAGAGTAATAGCATAGCCTTTGGACAGAATTCCCTCTTTACCATAAGCTAGTATTATGGTTTAAAGAACTACTGGTCTAGATTTATATCAGAAAGTGACAGAAATTTAGCAGTTGTAATCAAACAGAGCTGTCAGAATAAACTAGCATTCTAAAATCAAAAGTGGAGCAGAAACAAAAACCTAAAACAGGTGATTATTATCTAGGCAGTTAATACTTAAGTTGTTTTAATCTGTATGACAGTGGTCCTCTTATTCAGCCACTGTGTCCTTTGGAAAAGTGGCTTTCTAAGATGGATGGCCTTTCCAAAGGGGACAATAGATTTGGAAAGTATATGTAATTTTGTGATGTAAGAAAACAACTTGTAACTTAATAGTATTATCAAAAGGTTCTTATTGTCTTATTTACAAGTAACATTAATAGTTATTGTTCCTAAAGCATGAATTGTGAGTTGGATAATATTGCAAAACTATTCAAAAGCATTGTTTAAGTCTTGGTTCAAACATCATTTAGAATTTAGACTCATTGTAATGATCTTTTGCTATGTTGCTAATTGTACTGCAATTTAATCATGTAGATTAAACTTTTGGAGAGTAGATGACATTCCTGATCGAAACCAAAACACTTTTATCAAACATTCTATTTTACCAAATACTGGATGAATATATTTTTTATTTCTTACTTTATTAAAGAAACTTTTGCCTCAGAAACATTGTATTTTCTGGGAGGTTCAAGCAATTCATCAATTTTCAAACAATCCAATTGCTTCTGAGTAGGACTAGAAACAAAATTCTCCACATTTGATGACATTGAGAAACAACCTGTTGATTTCACGAAAGATTTCAAACAAAATGTAAAATGATACTTGAGATTTAAAAATTTCTGAAAACAAGGGGAATTTAAATTTCAAAAAACTATTATCTTAAATATTTTAGGGTAAAAATTCATATATCCCAAGGATGAGAACCCCAATTGTCTTTGTTACATGTCTAGGCTCATACAAAAGTAATAAAAAAAGAGTAAAGACAGGAAGGTTTGCAAATTTAACAAAATAATTTATTTCCCTAGAAAACAAGATTAAAGCATAAAAAAAGAACTTATGATTTATAAATCAAATCCAAAAATTATTAAAATAATTAAAAATATAAGTCCTCTCACAGAAAAGTTCTAAATGAATCAAAGTTTGAATCCTGATTAAGTTCCAAGATGGAAGGCAATAATGTCTTCCCTTCTATAATCTTTTTGTGTTGATGTGTCAACAGTTCCTTGTTGAATCACCAACAATAATATCCCAGCTTTAGAATTCCAAATAATTTCCAATAAATTTTTTTGTCCATGAAATTTGATGAGTACAAGATATTTCCAGGAAAAATAAATTATTTTAAACAAAATAATTCAGTTCAATCTGGTCACAAAAAATTTACGATTGACTGAAATCACTATAAAATGTTAGTTTAGATCGCGTGATGGGGTGATATAGTCACTTAGTTCAAACAGTGCAGTAACACCACAGGTTGGCTGTCATGTATTCCATGGATGAATTTAATTCTACTGAATGAATCCATAAGATTGAATAAAAATGAAAGAAAAGTTGTTGCATAGAACTGACACAAAAACCAAGTATGACCTTGATTAAGACCAATGATTTTCACTCTCAGAAAGAAATAGAGAAAGCTGTTTACTAGTACTGAATCAAGGTCAGGAACTAGGTCAGCAAAAAAAAAATACAATGTAGCAGTACCAGTTATTTACTGAACTGAACTGAATTGTCAGAAAAAATGTGAAATCCAGTGAATAAAGTTATCATTGCAAAAACATGTAATGAAATAAAAATAAAATAAAAAGTTGGAACCTGAAACACAATTAAATTACATGTAACAATATATATATATGTGTATATGTATATATATATATATATATATATATATATATATATATATATATATATATATATATATACAGAGAGAGAGAGAGAGAGAGAGAGAGAGAGAGAGAGAGAGAGAGAGAGAGAGAGATGTTTATCTCTTAAGCTCTGTTTACACTAGAATTATAAAACTGTTAGCATTATGCTTTACCACAAAAGAATATCATTGTGGTCTGTATTTTACATTTTACTGACTGGTATTAAGTTTTGGTTTTTGCTCAAAATTAAATGGCTTGATTTTGCTCAAAATTAAATGGCTGTTTTTAGCACCCTGTGTACTTACTATCATACCAAGACTGAAATTTGATGAGGTGATGTTCCTTGATGAGTAAGTACTTAATCGCACAAGTATGTCACGTGATCCATATTTATTATTTTGCTCCCTTGGTTCCAGTCTTTAGAACTTTTTAAGACCAGATCTTCAAACACAGTGATTGTACACAGTCCTATTCGTACTACATGCATTCAAGAATTGAAAGTCATGGTGACTAACATTTAATATTTTATTGGCTTATGTCTTTGTAATAAGCTCATAACCACATTGATATTTTATCTATCATATAATATTGCTATACATGGAATTATGAAACATGATGAGTAGGTGCATTTATATAAGTAATACACACTCATCTTAAAAGTATTCACTGCATTCCATATTTCACATTTCACAGACTTTGGTTCAGTTTAACATTTTTTTTTACTGTTCACACTATACTCCAAAAACTTTGTGATTGTATTTCTCACTTTTACTGTTCACACTATAAACTTTGTGATTGTGATTGTATTTCTTGCTTTCAGAACCACACCCTCACAAAGAAAACTCTATTGTGACCTAAATGTCACACTTTTCTGTATTAGGTAAAAAATATTGAATTTAGCTTTTAACCACAGGCTTTTGGCATGTGTTTTGAATATTATTCGGTATGAAATCATGAAACTGGAGAATGCATCTTTTTGAGCACTGTCAAATTTCAGAGGTAGGTCAATATTGACCATATTTTGTGCTTCACTGACCTGGTTTAAATTTTGTGTCGGATATTCATTTCTCAGGCATGCTAAAGCTGTAATTGAGACATTGATGCATCTCTGTTTTTAGCACACTCTTACAATAAGTGAGGTTCATTATTTCCTATATTTTCATCTTCTTGCTTGGTTTAAGATTTTGCATTCAGCTTATTATCACCTGCATTTTGGGCTAGTTATATGCATACAAACTTTCCAAGAATCATGAAACTTAGTAAGTGGATGCATCTTGATAAGTTCTACATATTTTTTGCCAGAGAATGTTTCTGTGACCTAGATTTCCTGTTTAGTGACATTAAACACATTTTGTGTTTTAAGTTTATGTCTCTGATACTGTTTATGTTCCAGGCATGAAACTTGATAGCTGTTGCATCTGCTTCTGCAGTGTTTATAGAACCAAATAAGATCTGTGTGATCAACATTTTAAACTTTACTAACATGTGTTAAATATTTATATTTGCGATGATATTTAACATCTATGTTAGACCTATATACATCTTACCCTGCTCAGAAGGCCCTTACCATCCAAGTAAGAATAAATGTTTATTTAGAATTTTAAACTTTTGGTATTAATGAATATATATTGTGATATGTTACTGTTACTTCAGCAGTTTATCTGTGTTGTGTATATGAATAAGTATCAGAATTAGGTGAGTGAAGTTTTGAGCTGCACACACACAAACACACATTGCCCCAAGTCTAATATGTTACAGTATAATTCTTTGTTACCTTAAGATATATAGGTCTTTTTTTTTCTTTTTTCAGATTATGGGAAAGCAGTCTTTGTGAATACAATATTTTTATTGGCTTATGTTTTTTGTAAAGTTATTTTGTGCCTGTGGAAGGAATGTAAGTTCAGTTTCTTTCATAATATTCTTCACTTACTTTGCCTTACCCAAACCAAAATTGCAAGCTTATTTTTAATGTTGTAGCAAACTTGCCGCAAGCTTGTTTTGTAAGCTTGCAGCAAGCTTAGATTTGAAACCGCAGATAGGTTGTGCAAGCTAATTGCAAGCTTGTGGCAAGCTTAGATTTGAAGCCATTGCTAGCTTGCGCAAGCTAGTAATAGGGAATCTTGCAGGCTCACTGATTTGAAGCTTGCACAATCTTCCAAACAAAGCTTACCTAAGATGCATTAGAAGAATTGATATGGCATTGATTGAATTATTCTATACAATGTCACATACCTCCATTTTTCTACCTCTTGATGTACAAAAAGTATGTAATATCAAATACAAAAATGAAAATGTTAATATGTGGTGAACATCAATTAGAATGACATCTTACTGTTACAATAGAAAAGGTTGAAGTCATCAAATCATTTAATAATCTTTAATCAGATGAAAATAATAGCATATGAATGGGATCTGTGTGTGCAAACTCCTTATACTTTTGTTATATATTGCTTTGGAAATGTTACAATAATTTACTTCCATGTGGAAATCAATTTGGGGGAGGATGGTGTCAAATAAACTCCCTCTCATCTGCCATGATGATAAACTATTAGTTGAAAACAAGAATGCCATTAGAATTACTCTGATTCACTTGTGCTAAACAAAATCCTTAGAATAAAATTCAGCATCCTTCTCTGCTTCTTGTGTGAGTCAGGTATCATCCACTGAAATGGATTACAGGAACATGTACTATGTAATCAGTAAAAAACAAACAAGTATTTACCTCGTTGGCAAAGCATTTTAAGTTTAGATCATTATTCCAAAATCACTTAACAAGTCCAGGAATCGTCAATGTTATTCAAGAACATCTTTTAATGAGCATAAAATTCTAGTTTTACTATTCACTTTGAAAGGTCAATGGCACATGTCAGATGATTGGTACTTGTGAGTTTTGAACAACAAAAATCTGATGAAACTGATTACTTTTCTTAAGACATTTTGAAATAAAATTACGGCCATCTTCTTTGAGGATGAAAGGAATTAAATATAACAACCTCTGAACAATTGTTGATTAGATATATCCTAGAGGAAAAATACCCTAAGAATAAAGGAAATGAGATTCCCAAGCATGCTTTTAATCTTGTAACCCTATTATTGATAACTGATAGTACTGCATTGATTTGGCAAGTGTAGCAATAAATAATAATTATCTGCAGCATTGCCATCTCAATCATTGGGTGAAGCAACATTACAAAGTAATATTTTAACATATTTAAATCATAAAAGTGATAAACGCTTCCTCTGAACTAAAGTCACGAAAAACTGGCAAAGTAAAACACAATTTTGAATTTACTTACCGATATTGTAACTCTGTGATTTCAGATGATCTCTCTGATTATAGGATAGGTTGCTGCACAAATAATAGTTCAGCAGGCAATGAAATTTACCAAATTAAATAGGTAAATTGTTTAGGATCAACCTTGAAAATTGTGCCTGCATAAACGGGATGCTACAATGGTTGTATTATGTTTTTTTGACTTAAATATGTTGTGAATATTTACAGTTTGTAAACCAGTCTACAAAAAAAAAAAATGTAAACAGGGGACATAACCGCTTTTTATGACTCGATACCAAATTAAGTCTCTGTCACGGCAAGCCAAATTTCACCTTGCATGCTTTTATTTGATTTCTTTTTAAACAAGCAAAGTTCACAAAGCTCATTTATTTATAGAATGTTGGCAGAATGGGATGCACCTCTCTCAAAGAAAAACAAAAGCTTTATATTTGTAAATTTTATTTAGTAATTAAATAACTGACAATTATTTCTTTTCTTCTGGCATCAGATTGTCATTGAAACAAATATATGACAGTTCTTTCATAAACTTAATGCCAGAAGTTAATATTACAAGATTTGCTGTAACTATATTTGATGGTGCATACATTATTGGTAAATAGATTTACAAGTGCTTGTTATCAAATATCTGGCTGTATCAAGTTAATCTTTAATTAACTTTGCAATCAGTACTATGTCTTACTGTTTTCCAGGATTTTACTAAATGGAATCTTTACCCACTCTTCCATTACATCACAAAATTACTGCATAGCTAATTGAGTGTTTACCACTTAAAGAATTTCCTTTATGCCAAAAATATCATATTTTTTCTTTAACATGTACAATATTTGTAAAAATTGAAAAGGAGAAAAAGACATTTGTAGAAAAAGTAATATTTCATATTTTGCCATGCTCAAGAAATAATTCAGTTTATTTTGACATATATTAATAATGTTCATAGTTAATTTGACCATAGAGAAATGTTGGAATAATATATTTTATTTATGTACCAGCTAAGCACAAGTAATACAAGTTCTTAGCATTTTGCAATACTGAAAAGATGATATAAATAAAAACTAGATCGCCAGTAACATCTTTTAATTTGATAGTGTAGTTTCCTAGTCACAACATATATTCAACATTTCAAGAAGTACTGATCTCATGCAGAACTGCCCTTAAATTTCATAGCTGATTATTGCAAGCATGTACAAACTTACAAGTACTTAAGATTTTGCAAGCTTGCAGACTTTGAAAAAAATTCCTTTTGCAAGCTTGCAGACTTCAAAAAATTCCATTTGCAAGCTTGTGCAAGCTTGCACAAGCTTGCAGACTTTGAAATATTTCTCTTGCAAGCTTGCACATGCTTGTGCAAGCACCATTACTAGCTTGCACAAGCTCACCTAGCTTTTCGAAAGCTTGCTGCCAGCTTGTCATTAGCATGCATTTTTGTTTTGGTAAGGGCAAATAATATTAAGTGCTGCCTCATGTCCATTGTTTATTGTAATTGGTTTATTTAATGGAAACTTCTTATGATATCTAGTTGGTTGCATCCATTAATTCTACCACAGCAGCAATCTTGAGAATCTTGATATCACTACTTCTCCTGAATGGATGATCATATCAGAATGATGCTTTTACTGAAAGACTTCTTGTGTTATCTGACTGGTCCTAATAAGAAAGGTTGCATCACAGAAATTATAAATGGCTGCAACTGTGGTCCACATAAAAATGTTGTTCCTAATATTTTGCATAAACAAATGGAATTATTTTTGTAATGGGTTTTACTGAAAGACATCTTATTAGGTCTAGTTATCTTGAATTAAAATGGTGCCAGTTTTGACCTCCAACTGAGCTGCTACAATCTCAGCTTGACAAACTTCTTATTCACTAGAAGGCTTATAATGATGTCTGAATTGGTCCTAATAAAAATTGTGCCACTAAAACATCCTTTATGGACACCTGTGACATCTTGAATATCTTATTGCTACTTCCCAGAATGGATGGTGGTGTCAGTGTCATCTCTGTATTAAATAATTTCTAATGCGGTCTAGATTTTATAAACGAAAATGGTGCTGCACAGAAATCCAGTATAGCCACCACAGCAGCCAGCTTCAAAATCTTTTTATCACTACACCTCTTCCTCGATAACTTGTGCACAACGTGGTCCACAAACATAGTCTGCACTATAAGCAAAAGTGTGAGTTACCGATGAGAGACCTCCAAAAATTTAAATGATTTGCTTAGGCTATACTTCGAGAAAACTGCAAAAGGAGGGTAGGGAACTGGTCTGTGTAAAGACTGAATCCTCGTTTTACAATCATGTTGATAATATTTGTTAATAACATGCTTTTCTAATGAAGATTTTAGTTATTCTGTATAAATAACATTTATTTTCAAAATGTCCAACATGTGAAAGATAGTTCCAACTGGTTTCATCAATCATTACATGTATGCAAAACCATCTGTATAATAATCATTGCTTTTTGTTTTGTTGATTAGTGCTTTGGCACATTCCGTGTTAACTTTTTTGATACAGTGTTTCAGATTTAGGCTAGCTATGATGTCAGAGAGGGTCCTTACAAATAACTTGCAAGCAATAAGGTATAAACTGTCTTTAGCTGGGAATAAAAATGGCAAAAAATATACTTACAATTTTACATCCTGAATTTCGAAACTGTGCTGTAATTTTGACTATATTCCAAGTGCAATTACATTCTTCTTACTGCACTCAAAATAAAATAAACATTAAATTTCATAGCGTATTACCAATAATTGCAAATGTAAGACTTCATATTATTCCTACATTATGATTTCAAACAATCAATGACAGAAAAGAAACATACTTGCAGATGCCATCACACTTCTCCCTAACTGCTTCAATCCAATATATATTTCATGTAGAACTGGCACAGACACTGCTGAAATCTGATGTACTTGATGTAGATAAATCCAGTCCATAATCACAAAATTTAGTCGAATCGACAAAAATACCAAAATCTATTCATTCCAGATCAGATGGTAAATTTGTTGTAATGCGCATTCATTCACTATATAACTCTGAATTTCAATTTTAATTAGACCAAATGCTATCTTTTTTAAGAAAAAGTTATGTCCAGTGCACGACCATGTTCAGATTTATCTGGGCAGAATTATGTGCACATTAATAATGTTGTGCAATGATGAATCTATGCTTGTGTATTTAGTTTTGAATATGGCATACATTCCGTTACTTTGTTTCTTGGAGTGTATTTTTGTTTATATAATTAAGCCTTGGGTAGAATAAGAAAATGAGCTTAACTAGCTATGTATATGCCTCATCAGCAGGGGCATCTCAGCATAGAACAATATTCATATGCTGGTGAGGAACAGATTCACTCAGAAAAATAAACAGATTGATGTGTATTCAACTAGAGGTAATATGTTTTAAAGATTTTGATTTCATTAGAACTGGAAGAACTGTAACTGGAAGAAAAATGGATATTGTAGTGTTGTGTATATAGTGAACAATGGCTGTTTCCTCCTCTCCCTCCTTTTTATTCTACTCCCCCTCCATATTTTTATAACAAAAGTGGGTACCCCTCTCCCATTAGATAATATCCAGGCAGCATCTCTGATGCAAAAGCACTGGCGTTACAGCTGGAGAAGAAAGTATAGAAGCTGAAGGGCAATGGTTAACATCTGGGTTACAAGGACTTTCTTTCAAATATCATTTCCCTTTCGTATTACATTTATTTATTTCTGTATTTTTTTTTTATTTGTTTATTGTATTTAAATTACTAACTAAAGCAGAACACTTGATACTGTGAGTAGTCACTGAAAACTGTTATTGAAAAATAATTGAATTTCAGCTCTCTTGATCTGTATTAACTCATTTTCATGGATTATTTCATTAAGGTTTGTATTGTGCTAGTGAGTATCCATTTTAATTTCATTTAATTTTATTTGATTTTACATTCTTGGACTGATCTTTTAGTGGTGTGCCCGTCTTGACCTGATATTTAAAGAATGTCAGGACATGCAGTTCAAAAAACTAATAACATAATTTTTATTTTTTATTTTTGGCTCTGGAAAATGTCTTAAATCTTTATTTAGATTTGTAGCAGTAACTCTGTATGGATAATTTTACAATATCTTTATCAACCTCTACCACCATGGTTCTGAATTCATGGAAATCAGGAGAGCAAATGATGATTTATAGCATTTGTCCTAGAAATCTGCCAAGCTCTGAATTTTTGTGATTTGTCACTTTTACATATTGTATAATTTTCATCCAACTTTTGCATTTTAGGTAGTAAAATACATGCATTATTTAAAATTGTAAAGATATTCAAACATTGATCAAATGTTTTTCATGTGAAAATTAGATAATACAATATATTTTATTGTATGTCAATTCCCATATCAGAATAAACACTTTGCTGCCTTTTCTGTCCATTGGTTACATTTGTATAGTTCAACAGGTGTTACAAAAGATGGCTTTGATGGTCTTTGTTGGTATACAAAATGTGCTGAACAAAACCCGTCACTAATTTATTGGAATGTAAGTGTGATTATTTTGTGCCGAAGTTTATTAATTTAATATCATTTTGCTGTTACTTATTGCCATCTATGAAGTGTTGTAATGAGCTGAATTTCATCCAGACAAACTGATGGAAGGTATTTTTATATGGTATTTTGTCTTCAGATGAGCTGCTGATATCTGCTTGAATAACTTAAATAGCCATAGTGTTCAGAATGACATGTCATCAGACATAATGGTATCAAAGTCTGTGTTTGCAATATAATTGCGATATACAGAAAGATTATGTTCAAGATTTTAAAATCATTTTATGCGAAGCTGTAGCTCTATTTAATGGAATTATGATGAAGATAGTATTTGCAAAAGCTTTGCATTATTAAGTAACAGTTTGCTATCCATGTTTCACCCAACTTAGTTGGTTGTAGATTTTGCAGATACCATGCACACTGATTTTAGAAAGAAATATATATTCTGGGATTGGTAGGGATTAAAATGTTTTATTACAGATTTTATAAATATCTTAGTGAACTGAGGAGAGCATCAGACTGGATAAGGAAATTGTTTTATGCAAAGTATGTCAAAGCATCACATTTTAGCAAACTTCCGCTGCAAATCAGGAAAGTACATATTTTAAGATGTGTCCACAGTATGTCAGTATTTATTTCTTGTGTCCCCATTTTGCAAAGTTATGCTATTGTAGATTTTATACCTAATGTTTGGTCCATCAGAGTTTGATGGATTATTGTGTTTAGATTTTTTTCTTCAAAAAATTATTTTTTCAAATTGTTTTAGGGGGCCCCGAGTGGCCGAGTGGTCTAAAGCGCTGTCCGTTACGGATCACTGCCATCTCACCTCTGTCTGCGTGTGTTCAAGTCTAGGATTCGGCTAATGTAGATATGTGAGAAAGCTTGCCAGTAGCTTCTCGTGGGTCGGTGGTTCTTTCGGGTGATTTTCCGGTTTCTTCCTCCACCATTAATACTGGCCGCCATGAATAGCCTATCGTGTGCTGAAAAATGGCGTTAAGCCCAACAACAAACAACAATCAAATTGTTTTATTTCATAAGCTGTGATTGAAAGTGATAAGTCTGGTGGGAAGTTATAAATTGCTAAAAAGTAAATTAAAAGCTGCACCCTTTGTCTGACTTGTTACAATTTGCAGCAAATCTTGGACTCTATTCAGTATAGGGAGTGACCGAAAACCGCTCCGGACATTCACCCCAGCCGAATAGTGAAGTATCTGGCAATATCTGGAATTGACAGTTTCCTATAGCCAAAAAAATCTGGATCTGGATTTCTGCTTAGTAAAACTGGGGCCTGACTCGTAATTTGTGAACAATACAAACTGACAATACAAATTTGAAACTTACCAGCAGTTCAGCACTTGGGAATGCAAAACAACTAATTTCAAATTTAGTCAACAAATTGGCACATTATTTTTTAATTGATAGGTGGCGGCATGCTGCAAATATTTTTTCATTGACAGATAGCGACTGAGCAATGTCTTGCAGTGTTTTATACAGTCGCCTTTCTGTCGGATTCTAGGAAATAGTTGAAACATCATCTGATTACTTAGAATACTTATGTAGACATTTTTGACAAATTATAATAATAAAAGTTAAACAATTTACAAATCTTAAATAAAAAAACTTACTTTGGCCAAAATGTTGAAGTTAACTTTCGGAATATGGCATTATTTCGCTATTAATGATGTTGATGAAAGCAAGGCTGTATCATTTGCAATGCCAAGCTGAGTCAAGGTGGCCAGAATACACGTTTGTACAGAACATCATCACTAATCAACCATCTTTGCTCTGTACATCATCGTGAGAATGACGAATTTTCAAAAACTAAGAATCTTTTGAACAAGCGCAAGATAGATGATGTCCATGATGAAGACACTTCTACAGCGACCAAACAAGGTACGCTAGACATGTTTGTTAACCCTTTCATCACTGTGGACCGCTAAACCGGTCAGGGGGAGGTAAGTCCGTAAACACTATGGACGGACTTTTCGGTTTGGGGCAGTGTTCTTTAACGTTATAGTACCTGACTAAATATCTTTCACGTACCTCTAATAACTTCCATCTGGTAATGTAGATGTTATATTTGGATGATCTCGTGAGTTTAGCTTGTATACAACTAGAAATATTGAACAAAGTGGGAACTTTTAACGTGTTTTCTGAATTCTGAAATTTGTATCCAAAATGGCGGCGTTTGAAGGAATTTTATAGGAGAGTTTTTGGAGGAGTTAAATAATTTAGACCTGGTAAATTTGAATGAAAATGAGAGAAGACATATGGAGAGACAATGGAATGCACTTGTGGGTGACAGTGATGATGATGAAGATGACTTTGAAGGTTTTGAACCAGAGGAATTGTATGCTCCACATGGGTTTTTTTTTGGATGAAGCCAGAAAACCAAACAGATTTGTTTCAGTTTTCTGACAGAGTTGGGCACACCCGAGTGTAAGATGGCACCAGGAAAGCTTCAGATTATTTTCAAATATTCTATTCAGATGAAGGTTTTGGAAACATTGTCTGTTTAACAAACTTAAATGCGACGATCAAATGTGGCAGAGACGATATAGGTGTGTGGACAGATCTCACATTGGAGATCATTTTGGTTCATTTTATAGATTCTTATATATTATGGACACCATGAAAGAAAGACTTGTGTTACTA
This sequence comes from Potamilus streckersoni, assembly GCA_016746295.1. Classification (NCBI taxonomy): domain Eukaryota; kingdom Metazoa; phylum Mollusca; class Bivalvia; order Unionida; family Unionidae; genus Potamilus; species Potamilus streckersoni. The sequence continues at coordinate 655,428 of JAEAOA010001447.1, forward strand.
CTGTGATTATTCACTAGTACATCTAGGGTCAATTGAACAAGTTTTGAGAACTTTCTATGTTTTTTAAGAGGTAATAAAATAATTACTTGTATTTTACCTGTTTTGTTACCTGTTTGTACCTGCATTTTAACAGTTGTAATAGATATGCATATTTTATTGAATTAGTCATACAATTTGATTTTTAACCTTAATTTTGACACCTAATCCAGCCAGATATCTTTAACATTGGCAAAGTTATGTTGTTTCAAAGTCCACAAGTCATTTTGCTTTACAACTCCAAAGTTACTTAGTGTTGAGGACTCTATGCCTACAAAGTTACTTAGTGATAAAAGGGTTAATAAGCTCAACAACATACAATAACATGTGCCATTGCAAAAATGATTGCAACTGACCTACAACCTTTCTGCATAGTTTCAGATGATGAATTTGTTGCCCTTCTGAAGGAACTTGAACCACATTATTCTTTCTGCACATCATTTTTCAAGAAAAGTGATACCTGATCTATACTTGTCTGTTAAAACTGAAGTGGAACAGAAAGTTGCAGTCGTAGATTATGTGTGTATAACAAGTGATGTGTGGACCAGCATGAATAATCTAAACAAATTTCTCAGTGTAACAGGTCATTGGATTGATGAGGAGTGGAATCGACAATCTGCCTTTTTGCAATTGCGTGCACTTGAAGGGTGGCATACAGGAGAAATGATCGTCAAGCAGTTGGTGAACATTCTAGGCACTTGGCGCATAGAAGGGAACAAGAGGGGTGTGTTTGTACGAGACAATGGGTCTAGTATGGTAAAAACTGCTCTTGTTGCTAATTTGAGAGATTTTGGATGCTACATCCACACCTTGCAACTCGTTATCGAAAGTCTAAAGACACAATGAGTTGTTATTGATACCGTTGCGATGGCACGTGCAATTGTTGGTCACTTCAGACATTCATTCAAGGCTACTGAGTGCTGAAAAAACCCAACAGTTGTTGAATTCAGACATTAATCCTCTACCTGCTCATAAACTCATTAAGGATGTTTCCACAAGATGGGATTCCATGTTTTGTATGCTGAAGAGACTCCAAGAACAAAAATGGGCTATAGCTATAAAAAGCCAGGAGAACGAGTTTTCAACATTGACAGCAAGCCAATGGAACATCGTTGATAAAGTTATTAAAACTCTAAGGCCATTTCAACAGCAGACTAAAGAAGCCTCTCTGTCATCTGCAACTTCCGAAATGATCTTTCCCGGATACTGTCTGTTACAGTGCTTCCTGGAACACTTCTGGATATGATGCTGGGATCCAAAAGATGAGACATGATATGATCATTGATTTGAACAGACGTTTTGTACACTCCATCTCGAATAAGGTGTGTGCTCTAGCAACTGTACTTGATCCAACTTGTAAGTTGCAGTTCTTTCTCAATGGGGAAGTTGGTGCAGTGATGAATATGCTTCTCACTGAAGCATTGGATGATATTTAACAAAGAAGAGAAAGACTTGCACAAAGTAATCCAACTTTTGCAGCAAGAAAAGCAGCAGCTACTGTTGGAGAAAATGCAGATACTGCCACTACATTTTCAGATATAGAGCCAGTACCTTCTGTTTCATGTTCATCTCACAGCTCTCAGGCTTCATCATTAGTTCTGGAAACATTTTGGTAAGCATTTGTTCAATCTGGTCCGGCTAGGGATTCCGTTGACGAGGTTGCTGTCTTTCATCACGCGCTGTGTTCCTATCTAGCTGAACCTCTTCAACCTCATTCTTCTTCTTCAGTTGATTCAATTGCTTACTGGAAGATCAAAGAGACCACATATCCCATTCTCTCATGTTGCACAAATAAATTTTTGACCACCCCACCATCGAGTGTTGAAAGTGAGAGAGTGTTCAGCACAGTGAGGCAGATAAATGATGACAAGCATTCTCGCTTGTCACTAAACAAACTTGAAATGTTATTGTTTCTAAAAAATTTTTGGATATGATAGAAAAGTAAGTTGAAACTGAGTGAGTGACCTACTTTTGATCAGTAAATATTAAAATGATTTCATATGAATCATCATTTTTCATTTTTCATTGTTAAAAAATTCTATTTGATATTTCAAATACCAATTTAGTTTAAGAACTTTACTAATTGGTTAATAATAAACTAAGGGCCTAGGGCTGGCTGAGTTTTTGGCACTTTTTATTTTCTTTTAACATTTTTAACTTCTTTGCCAGTATGACATAACAAAGACATTAACTTAGCTGATGAATGATTTTATTCATTTAATTTTTTTTTCCTTATTTTCAATATTTTGAATAATTTCTTATTTTTTCTTAATTTGTTTTCTTCCATCTTTGCAAGCAGCGGCTGTCAATTGTAGGCTGCAATTTGTAGCTAATAGACAGTGATTGTGAACTTTAAAGTTTGAAAAACATATTATGCAGTGTTATACTTGTGTCACATAATGTAATAAATTAATAGATGATATTCCTAGTTTAGCATAAGCTATTTTCAATTCTTGAAAACAACTTGACCCAGACAAATTTAAATGAATTAAGTTAATTCATTTAAATTTGTTAATTAACTCAAGGTCTCAATTCTGGTTGATTTCTAGAAAAAAAAACATTGTGTTATGTCACGCTGGGGCCAGGGGTGGTAGCCACTGGTTGCCTGACTGCAGTGACTGGTTGGGGTGGGTGGGAAAAAATGGCTGTTTTAACTATTTAACACAATGTTCCTAATAAATATATATCAATGTCATTGTGATTTTTCAATTTTTTGAATGTATTGTGGAGTTTTGGAGCAAATTTTCTAAACAAGTCTTGAAACATTCAAAGCAAATAGCAATGCAAAACACAATAAATTAAAAAATTTCAATATGCGAATAAAAGATTAAAAGTTTAAAAGTATAGGAAGAAAACTAGCAAACATCTTTCAATAATTGTTATTATAAGTCATATTATCATAATTTATGATTATAGAATCAGCACTTCTTGTGCATAGTTCATTCAACTTGATTGCTTCCAGAGCAGAGTCCAGACTTCTAATTCAATGAATTCGTGCACTGCAAATGCAATATCAATTAACATTGTTAAAATAAACTTACTATTAATAAAACTTAAAAAAATTAAAAATTATACAGTTATAAATGTTATACAATATACGCAAACAATAAAAATTGTTATAATAATGTTGTACATTGTATACACACACACACACTCTGGTCTGTGAGGCGGAAGCTTCTATTGATCTTTCTGACTATTTAGATACTTTGTTTTTAAACATACACAGTCTATTACACTATTCATTAATTATTAATTGTTTATTCGATAGATGGCGACTGGTGAGTATCCACTGTCTGACAGTGTGAATGAGTGTATCATACTGTCGGACAGTGGAGACACTCGCCATCAATCGAATATGCAAATCGATTTATAAATAATGCAATAAATAGGTAATTAAAAGTAAATATTAAATTAAATTTAAATTAATAAAAGTTAATTATTAAATAAAAATTACACCCCCTGGGCCTCTGGGCCCTTGCTGGCCTTGCACTAAAATATGGAAGACTAATTGAGGCTTGCAAGCAGTGATGTTTGCGTATAAGCAGTGACATCCGGATCCAGCAAATAGTGCCTCAACTATCCAGATTCTGTATCCGGCCTATTATTATTATTATTATTATTATTATTATTATTATTATTATTATTATTATTATTATTATTATTACTTTATTTAAAGAGAGTAACTCAATTAGCTAAGAACTAATCTACCTTGAGGCCCTGATCATTCAAAGGAATTTATTTATTTTTGCTGCATTTCTGAAGCCACTGTATATACTGGGTATGGAAAAAGAAAATAGAGTGAGCATTTCTAATCTCAACTGGAATACTATTCCAGAGCAAAGTTCCATAGTATTGGAAACTTTTTTTTAAATAATTCCTTATTTGGTTTGGGAATTTTTGTAATGTTTGGTAGACATTGATCGCTGGTGGGGAGTATTTCCAGGTAGCCTATACTTGAATAGTGATTGTAAATATTCAGGAGCACTATTATTGGCTATCCTGTATATTAATTTGGCTTTTCTCAAACAGATTCGGTCTGTAATAGGTAATATTTTTAACTTAGCTACATTCTCCTTGCTTTTTTTCTGGATTGATATTAACTGAAAAGTTTTTTTTTAGATGTGCCAGCTTTGCTAAGTTTTTTCAGTTGAATTACCCCATACTGTATTACAGTAGTCTAAATAGGGTTGTATGTAACTATTATAAAATAGTTTTCTGTGCTTGTCCTGGAGAAAGTGTCTTATCCTACTGAGAAGCAATAAACTTGAATTGAATTTTTTTACTGATATGTTTGATATGTTCAGTCCATGATTGATTAATATCTACCAAAACACCAAGTAGACTATCATGACAGACCATTTGCAACCTTTTATCCTTCCATGTCAGACATAGTTAATCACTATCAAAAGTTTTGTTCTTTTGTTTTGTGTTGAGATAAGTAATATTTTAGTTTTACCAGTATTAACCACCATGCAATTGCATGTGCAACAGTTGTTCAGTTTGTTTAGGGCATTCTGTAGAGAAATAATGAGTTCATGCTTTGTGTTTTGGATGTCTGACAATATTGTGTCATCTGCATAGAGATCTGTATATGATACTGAGTCCTTTAGTACAAGTGGTAGGTCATTAATAAATAAAATAAAAAGTAACGGACCCAGAATTTGAACGTTGTGATACTCCACATCTAATTGTTACAGGTTTAGACAGAACATTACTTATATAAACATGAAGTAAACCATCTAACTGTGCTTTCATCACATTGGTAGATTTTCAGTTTTTTTAAAAGGATTTCATAATCTACCATGTCAAAAGCTTTCCTGAAATCTACAAATACAGAACCTATTATTTTACCTTGGTCAAGTGCTTGAAGCCATTTATCAGTTAGGGAGATCAAGCCAGTCCCACATGAATGTTTCTGTCTAAAGCCTGATTGATTAGAGTATAACAGAAAGTTTTTGGTTAAATATGATATGAATGAATCATGGACATGCTTTTCAATCAATTTTGACAAGTTTGGTAGTATTGAGATTGTCTGGTAGTTATCAACATCATCCTTAGGACCAGATTTGTGCATAGGAGTTACTTTTGCAGTTTTCCATATTTTGGGGACAGATGAGGATGCAATACTTGAATTGATTATGAATGTTATGCTATCTACAATAGCAGAGGCAGAAGATTTAATGAGTCATGGACCAATCTGATCAATCTGATCTGATCAATCTAATTCAGTATTTTGCAGTTAATTGATAGCAGAAAATGACTGGTTATAAATTTAGGATTCACTTATTCTTGACTGAGAAAGGCCTCAACCACCTGTAAATAACTTGCATGTTGTTTATAAGTGAAAATTAGGTGAAGTATATTTTCATGTACTTGCTCTTGTACTGACATAAAATGATATTTCACTTTTTTTTTTACTTTGTGCAAATTATAACTTAAAAGTGACCTTTAGGTCCCCTGCAAATCAGCAATATCACAATTTTTATTCTTTTTACAAGTTTCTGTGCTCAGGGATGTAGGGATAAACCATCAGGCACACTGTAAGAGGTGGCTTAAGGAACCAATACCTTAATGATGTTCAATCTGAGAAGATCTTGTATTTTTTAAAAATTTTACTGTATTTTAAGTATTTAAAACAATTTCAACTTCATCTTGCTTCTAGATCACTAAACTTTTGTGCTGATGTATCATTAAACCGTATGTACAGGGAATGAAAATTAAAGTGGTCTGAGGTACACGACTGATCTTGTTTGAGTATAGACTGTAATATATTACATGTATTAGTGGAAGTTGCTTGTTTGATAGTGAGAGACTGGAAATGTAACACATTACCAGAAATCAGCAAAGTTAGCAATTAATACAAAGAGAATATCAGACAAATCTTGACCTTTGGCCATGACACTGTCTCTCCTTTCAACTATTGGTAAGGTAAAATAAAATGTTTTCACTATAACATTAGATTCCTGATGCTAACAGGCAATGTTTCATTCCTGATAAGTGTGACAGTGGTCCTATCTGTTCAAATTTCTGTTTGAATAAAATAAATTAATAACATTTGCTGACAAATACTCTGCAACTGTACACTGCCATTGCGGTCACATTTTTATTTATCTTAAATTTAGTATTGTGTACTTGACACTAAAGCACACATTTCATATGACATGGGAAAGCAGCAGTTTCTCTCTTTAACACTGATAAATGGTGAACCCTACCTAGGTAAATAGATTTCAGTTTTGTTCCAAATGAATGAAAACAAAAGAATACTACAGAATTGATAAGCACAAATCATTATGCATTTTGGATACATGAAAAATGATGATGTTTTTGCTGAAATACAAATTTGAATGGAATGCAGATGAAAGGAAGAAAATTGCAGTTTGGTAAAAATGCTTTTTTTGTGGTTTGCATGAGCAAAATGCATGCAAATAACGTGATTGGATATATTGGCTAAGCTTGTCTGATCTCTGGCATTTATGTTTCTGAACAGATATTAACTTTAAATAGTCTTGTATGATTACATTTTAGACGAGTTTAGAATGATTTTAATTATGAAGAAAATTTAAGTGTATTTATTGAGTAATCAGTTATTGGCTAAGTGTGTTACCTCTCTGCAGACCAGATTTGGCTTAGACATTTGTTTAAACTTAGCAGTAGAGTTATATCTGCAGTGTTTTAGACAGGTTATTTAATAAGTGAGATCTAATGATATTAATGATATGATCTGATTGGTAGAGCTGTTCACTTCTTAAGATATAGAGGTTACATTTCTCATCCAGCTTCAGTTAAACTTCATAAATAGATTTATAGTACCAAGATCTAGGATGGGTTTGACTATGAGCAAGAAGCTATGCATTACCGTTGTACCTTTATCTAATGGAAATAAATTATATCAGACTATTATAAAATGTATAAAATCAACATGATAAAGAGTTTGAGAGATTTTATTTTACACAGGATGTATTTTTAAAATAATGCATGAGCTTGCATTATGAACTTGTCAGCTGTAGTTTTATATTAAGCCAGGTGAGCAATATTAGAACTACATTGTATATTATAACTCACTTTAGTTGTATGATTATAATGCTATGGTCATATGTTAACACAAATAAGCAAAACCAATATGTTTTATAATACTTAACTAGTAATTTAATTATGAAAGTTATAATAAAAAATGTGAGAGGAATGTAAAGCGTTATAAAGTGAATCGAGAATAATAATTTTATGAAAGTCCAAAAGTATGAAATGTTTCTAATAAATTTCAAGACCTAAAAATGTACTGGTCCAAAAAGAATTGTGAAATTGACATTGTCTAGAACTCATTTGAATAATTCACAAAATAATGAGAACTTTCTGTTAGCACTGAAAAGTCCAAACAAATGTTTTTTTCCCCTATCAATTAATACCTAAGTAGAACATAAAACACATCTGCAGACATACAACAGGAACACTAAAATAAGAATGGCTCAGTTTTCTCCTTATGTACACCTTCTATTACAACTTTACTTCACAACATACCCCATAGGACAGATCTTACTGCTCAATATATTTAGATATTTTCCCAATTCAAACAAATTGGAAATTATGTAATTTCTCCTAAAACCATCTAGACCCCACCAGCCAGTGACACAGTGAGAAATTAACCCAAAGTTGTCATCAAGTCTTATTATTAAAATTATTAGTAGTAATTGTCAACACATATATAAGCATCTATTTACAGATCATATGTAATTTTCTTAATATTTCTAAAACATTATATAAAACTTTATATACAACTATGTACCAAAGGGTTATATATATTTATAAGTTACTGCATTTGTATGGGAAAATATGAACAAGTTTTTTGGATGGATATACTTCACGACTTTGGGAGTGCAGTATATCCTTCTGAGAAAACGAGTTCAAATTTTCCCATTCAAATACAGTAACCTTTTTATTATATGCTCATTTCTTATTCTTCCCAAGGCTTAAATATATAAACAAAAATGCACTGAAAGAGACAAAGTAACTATGCCGTATTCTGAACTAAATACTTAAGCATTGATGGATCATTACCCAACATTATTAATGAGTGCATAACTCTGCCCAGATAAATATAAAGTTGGTCTTGTGCTAGATGTAAGTTTGGAAAGAAAATGGCGCTTGCTCTACATAAAATCGAAATTTGGAGTAATATTGTTAATGAATACGCATTGCAACAACTTCCATTTGATCTGGAATGAATAAGTTTAGGTATTTTTGCTGATTCAACGCAATCTTTTGATTATGGTCTGAATTTATCTACATGAAGTGACTTGCATCGGTTTCCAGCAGCGTCTGCCAATTTAATGTTTTGAATTGTGTTGACATCGGCATATGTGTTTCTTTTCTGTCATTGAATGATTCAGATCACAATGTGGGAAAATTATGAAGACTTTCCATTGCAATTATCGAAAAGATGCTGTGGAATTTAATGTTTATTTCATTTTGAGTGCAGTAAAGAGGATGTAACTACACTTAGAATATACTCGAAATTACAGTACAATTTCAAAATGTGTAATCAACCTTGAGAACCCATGAGATTGCTCATCTAATTCAGATTTGCAGACCTACAAAAGTTTTTTTTTTGTTGAGGAAATTCATGATGTAAAAATTGTTAGTATATTTTTGGCCATTTTTATTAACAGCTTAAGAAGACAGTTTGTGTTTATAACTTGCGCTTTATTGTGAGGAACCTGTATAGCATCTATATATAGTAATATCTGAAACATTGTATCAAAAAAGAAAACAAGGAATGTGCCAAAGCAGTTTGTATGTGTCAGTTTATGAAACATTTGCTGGTATGTGGCCGTCTATGAAATAGCTGCTTTAGTTCATTCATAAAAAGATGTTTTTGTTAGAAAATAGTTCCTTTGCACGCAAGACATAGTATGAAGGTGTTCAATATCGGTGAATATTGCATGATTCTGACAATGTAAAGTTAACAGAGAAAAAAGATGAGTATACACACACACACACACACACACACACACACACACACACACACACACACACACACACACACAGTGTGACCCCATTATAACGCGAATTCGGATATAATGCGGCTGTGGCATGGCTCCCGAAGTTTCATTCACCTTATTACCGATATTTTAAGTACGAAAAGTAAATTGTGTACAGTTTTATTATCATGTTGGAAAAGAGATTGCTTATAAATTTGAATATAAGATGTTTGTGGCATGGCTCCCGAATATCATACATGTACATGTATTGTTCTCGTACACAGAAAACATTTATAGGTGCAAAAACTAACTTGTAAAAAGTTTATTATCATTTTGGGGAGGAAATCATGCATGGATTCTAAATAAAACGATCGTGTGGTGGTTTGGCATGGCTCCTGAAATTTCATTTACCTTCTTACTGGTATTTTTCTCGTTAAAAAAATTAAGTACAAAAAGTAAATTATATAGCATTTTGTAATTATTTTTGGAAATAGATTGCTTATAAATTTGAATATAAGATGTTCGTGGTGTGCTCCCGAAATATATACATGTAAATGTATTATTTTGGTATACAGGAACCATTTTTTCTTAAAAGTGCAAAAATTAACGCGTAGAAAGTTTATTACAATTTTGGGGAGGAAATCACGAAAGGATGTTAATATAAAACGATCATGGCATGGCTCCCAAAATTTCATTTAACTTATTACCAGTATTTTTCTCATTTAAAAAATTAAGTTCAATAAGTAAATTATGTAACGTTTTGTTATCATTTTAGAAAAGAGATTGCCTATAAATTTGAATATAAGATGATTGTGGCGTGGCTCCGAAATATCATATACATGTACATGTATTATTCTTGTTCACAGAAAACATTTCTTCTTAAAGGTGCAAAAACTAATGTGTAGAAAGTTTATTATCATTTTGGGAAGAAAATCACTTTTAAATTCTAATATGAAATGATCGTGGCATGGCTTCGAAATTTCATTTACCTTATTACTGGTTTTTTTTGGCATAAACAAAAAGAAGTAAGTTCGAAAAGTAAATTAAGTAACGTTTTGTTATTACTTATTTTGGAAAAGATATTGCTTATAAATTTGAATATAAGATGTTTGTGGCATTGCTCCCAAAATATCACATACATGTATTATTCTCGTACACGGAAAATATTTCTTCTTAAAAGTGCAAAAAAATAACATGTAGAAAGTTTATTATCATTATGGGGGAGAAAATCACATATGGATTTTAATATCAAGCTATCATAGCTCCATTAACTTTTAAATTTAACAAACAGTTTTGTGCTAAAATAAACATCGGAAATATGAGTATATGAACCTATGTCTGGGCCTTTTGAGAACTTTGGTCTTTGTTTATTGTTGAAAGATGACAGCTCATAAGTGTTAATGTTCTTATTACTGGCTCATGAGCAATGAAGCCATCAAATCTACTTTGTGTTTGTCTACAATGCATTCCCTATACAATCATTGCTCAAACAATATCCAACATATGTTCTATAAGCTGCATTCCCAACTAAGCAATAAACAATGGGGCGGTTGATAAAGATTCTCATCTGAATTTATAAATCAGTTAATTTAAGTATGTTGCTCATCATCAAAGTCAATTGCCAGGCTACACTTGTTCAAACAAACGCAAGCCACCAACATGTGCACATGGCTTGTTGGTGTCGTTCAATGCAATCAGTTGACCAATGAATAATGTCGTCCATTCCCTATAAATATAACCTCCTTGTTTATTGCTGTAGTCAAAAAGCAGCTGCAAATTGCAGAGCTTTTTAAACAATAATAAAGTATTACAAATCAAGGATGCGGAAATTTAGCAGTGTGAAATTTATACAGACACTGTTATTTAACCTTTTTCACATACTGTTTATCATTCATTAGATACTATTTGCTATTTATTTTTTCCCATTGTATTCAGTCGTATACCGCCGATCTGTGACAAAATTACTGAATATTTTAAATATATGTGCAGATATTTTCGATGGAAATATTTGTACTGTGGATTGAATGTATCTGATGAGATTCATGGGTGAGTACACGGTGTTGATACACTATTCATGCTATAGATTAAACATGTATATATAAACTATACACGTGTATATGCACCAATGCATATGCACCAATGCGTGGTTCTCTGAATAAAGTAATATTTTGTATATGAATATTTTATATATGGAATCTGTTATCACTGTTTTTCACAATTAATATAGATTGATTTAAAATGATAACTGCCAATGAAGCACCTGATTTTGCACCCGATTTTATTACACACCCACCCCGATAACCCAGCAAATTTATTGGTAACATGCATGGTTGCTTATAACATGATTCAGTTTATAACGCGGTATGGTTTTATGGCTCCCAACTGCCCCATTTTAGCGGGGTAACACTGTGTATATATATATATATATATATATATATATATATATATATATATATATATAGATATATATATATATATATATATATATATATATATATATATATATATATATATAAAACACCTCTCCTCATAAATAAAAGAAAGATTTATACAATAACCTGTCTTTTTCCATGATAGAAATAACACAAATGATAATAATAATGAAATTACATATTAGGATGTATAATGAATGTACTAAAATGTGTGCAAAATCAGGCATTATACAAATCCTATACATGAAAAGTGCCTCGGTGATTACATTTTCTCTTCCCTTGACATGCTGGATGTTGATGTTGTTGTCTTGGAATATCAAACACCATCATAACACTCTCTGATTTCTATATTTTTCATTTTTGAAAGTAAGTGGTTTCTGATCATTGAACACAATAATCGAGAAGAAGCATAATTAATATACATTGCAAAGTGTTGGAAAGCCAAAATTAAAGCAAAACACTCTTCTTGATAGTAAAATAATTTTTCTGGTGCTTATTAGATTTTTTTTTCAGTAAACAACTCCATTGGTCCATGGACAACAGATCCCAAGAGATAACTAAAACTGCCAATTGATGAATAAAACAAGATCTACAATATTTGGAAACTTGCTTTTAATTTCCATCCAATGAAAAGTGATGTAATATCTTTTGCTGAGTATTTTTTACTCCTAAAATACCAGCCAAATGAGTTTTATGTGTTATACTTAGATTTTCCTATCTATATGACTTTGGTACCAAAGTTTGATAAATCTGACTACTCATCAGAGGGTACCTTGTATGGTCTCATTTTCTCATAAGGACCCCTTTTTAAAAAAAATAGCAATAGCCCTCTAAAACAAGGAAGAGCCCTCTGAAACAAGCAAGAGATCTCAGAATAGTGTTTCGGTTCGACGACAAATGATTGTCACTTTGGGCTCTGATTAGAAATAAGATAATGAATAGTTACAAGAGAATTACAATGTTTAGTACTTTTAAATTGATTAGTAAGAGGAGAATAAATAACCTCATCAAAATCCTGACCAATGCATGTATTAGCCAAAGGAATAATTTCCTAATCAACTTCATTTTAAGAGTTCTTCTTGCCATAGCTCTGGTAACTGCATCAGCATAAATCAGGGGTTTCATTTTCATTAGAATTAACTTTTTGATCCAAACAAGGCCACAACCTTGTCACCAGCAAAGTCATTGCCTTGCAATAAATGAACACCTTCAGTGGACTAGGAATTTACAGCGCCAGTAGTCATTGGTCCAGAAACTACGTTTCATGACAAATTAATATTAAGGAGTAGAACTTGAACACTTTCAGAAGGAGAATACTTTTCAGGCAAAGGGAAAGTACCTGATAATAAAAGACTGAACAGATCCTTTTTCCCTTAATATTTGTTATCATGTACTTGTAAAACTTAAGGTTAAAGCAATCTCTGAATTACATTTGCTTGTCTGTAAAAAGCAACTGATACAATTTTTGGATATCACTGGATATTTTTGTAAACTTTACAGAATTTTCCCATAATTGCTATGTACCTTGACTAATTAGTTGAGTTAAAGAAATTAAAGACCATACTTAAGAGTGTATCAGTTGATCCTTCTCCACAATTCAACCAATCATTTAAAATATGTTGATACAAGTGATGTAGTAGTGGGTGGCATATTAATTCAAGAAGAGAGAAATGTTGGGGATGATCCAGTGTGCTATTGTCTAAAAAAGAAAGATTAAAGGAATAGGGAACATACATTTAAAGTTGCAGTTATATTACTTGGTTCTTGCCCAAGATAAATTAAAAAATAGTTTGGGGCAACCTAGTTACACCGAAAATGATTTACAGTACAATATAGGGAATAAATTGTTTGAGCATTCCGATATGCATATTTGTTGAGTGGAAATGAGGTTGAATTCACGTGACATCACAGGATCTTTTGCAGTTATCGGCCATTGCTCAGCATCCTGTTCATTATTTGTGCTTGAGAGTAGGCAACTTATTAGCGCTTGTAATCGCGTTTGTTTTCCAAAAATTTCCAAAATGCCCCACTGTGCAGCGTTTGGATGTGACAGTAATTTTACTGGTAAATTTTTTCCGATTTATGAAAGACAAAATCCAACGAAAGGCTTGGATCCATTACTGTCTCTGTGAGAACTTTAAGTCAGTAACTCTTTGCAGCTTGCATTTTTCAAAAGAGCAGTATAAAGTTGATCCAAAAGGATGTGCAGAATTAGGACATTTAAATGCTAGGGCAAGAATGAAACTGACTGCAGTACAAGACATTCTTCTAACCCTGGGCTGGGGTGTTTTGATCTACTGACAGATCTGAGTGCCAGTAGTACCATGTCTGTCAAACAGCAGTGGGTAAGAGGAGCCTATAACAAGCGGCGGAATGCAGAGGTAAATAAATATGTTGTATGCACTCTAATTTCCATTAATGTAGGGTTTATAATGTAACTGAGGTATTTAGCCAATAATATCTGCATAACATAGAGCTATGTTCAACTCAGATTCTCATGCTTCTCCATCATCATATACAGTCCCCACCCATGTGCTGCGGAGTATGAATTGTTGCATACATTGTATATTCCTGGAACATATATATCCCGGAAAGAGTTGTTTATGATGCTAACATTAGAGCAATAGCATTAGGTATTTAAAATAAATTGGAATGTATAATTTCAAGTATTTTCACCATCACCTGAGAAATATGAGCCTTTGGCTATGACATGCGATAAACTTCTTTGCGCCTCCCCCTTCCTTTTCCCCTTGTGTGTTATCATAAACGTAATGTATCAGTTGTTGCCATGTGATTACTCAAATGTTTCAAAAATACTTTGTAGATGCTACAAATGCTCTTTCTTGTCATTGATACTCAGGGTGGGGGTGTAGATTGTTTTACTGGGTTGTTGTTCTTGTGAGGACAATAGTAAGCTTAAAGTTGCCAAAGGGGAATCCCTGATAAACTACATTACAGACAAGCACGAGGACCATCTTATACAAATGTGAACATGGCTCCATTTGGAAGAAAAACAGTGGCTGAAGGATGGTATGTGATAATGTGTACAACTAGGAGGATATGTATAGAAAAGTTTACATATGCTTACATTGCAATATTTCAATATCCATTTACTGACACTAGCTGTGTGTGCACATATGCAGTATATCCAAAAGGAGAATGAGATTTGGACATAATTGGTTAAGAAACCAAGTGCTATTTATATTGTGGGTTTATTCTAAAGATCTTAAATCGCAATAGGCCTTTGATTTAACCAAACATGTTCACCTTATTTAACAAAAACTGTAAGCACAGAATTGTACGCTTATTCATATGCACAATCATTTTTCTTGATTAGGCTCCAAAGCATACAAACTTATAGATAAAGTCGCTTGCAGTCCTAACTCCAAGACATCCAGAAGCTATCACCTATATTTCAGATATGGCTTAGAAGTGTTGCATAATGTTGAGAATCAATACACACCCAAGAGTACACACTTCATTTATGGATCCATGCTTGCACGGTAACTGATATAAAATTATACTAGGCAACTATGAGAATGTTTTTCCAGTCATCTGGTCCTAGCACTTGTTTTCACCATAGGTATAAAAAAAACTGTTGCAGAAATTGATTATTACATGAAATTGAGCCTGTTTTGCCAAGTACTTTGAAATGCTTAGATAATCTTTATATTCTCTTTATATATATAATGTTTAAAAAATAAATTGAAAAACCCTACATGCCTATCCTAATTGTAAAACTAGCTCATTAAGTAGCAAGAATCACTGACCATTTTATTCTGAACGTTTTTTTTTTTAAAATTAAATTTTATTACTTCAGGTTGCTTCTAGCTGACCTGCACTATAATTAAAATTCAAACCATGCACATGCAATAACCATGACTGGCCAGGAGCAGTGGAGAGTTGTTTATCCAAAAAACAAGTAAGCGACAAAGGCTTTTGTAAAGCCCTGCAAAGCAGAGCCAACCTTTGGTAAGATTTTAACTAAATATGTTGGTGGCATGTCTGTTATGTGTTTTATCCTCCTGTCCTACACCAATGTCATTGAGCATAAGCTGTTGTCACAATTTCTCAGGGATAATTGATGTCAATTGTAGATTGACAATAGCTAGTTTTGATGTATAAATGTAATGTCCAGTTTATACAAGCAATCTATGATGGATTAAGGCCTTCTAGAGCCCTAAGCACTGAAAATATTATGGTACACCCACTCCCAACCTACAAAATGGGAAATTTGAAAAAAAGCACTATTAAAAGCTAAAAACAAAAATAAATCAAAATACTCGTACATGCAGATAAAAAAAGTCATACAATTCATTAATTTCATCATCAACACTTAATTTGAATTTATTTTCTGTTGCCCGTGTTGGGCTGGTGCCCTAAGCATGTACTTAGTGTGCATAATGGGTAATCCAGCCTGCAACTAATTAGAAGAAATAAATTAATCTCTAAACATTTATAGCTCATGGAATAAATTTTATTAAAGTTCATGATGTTGGGACAAAGGTTACTCTCATTTTGAAAAGTGTAATAGTTCCAAATCTAAAAAGTTTATTGATTTCATATCTTGGTGCATTTTTATTCTTTAAGGTTACGATGCACTCTTGAAGCAGGTGATGCTGGACTTAAAGCAGGATTTGCCTACATCCACAGAAGCATACATGTTTATGAAGGGGACATCTCAATATACACCACTCACAGCATCATAAACAGTTTTCAAGAGATGAAATCATCAAATAACACAAAACACGCTTTTTGAAATCCAAGAATTATTTTGGTGTGGCATATCTGAAGTCAACATATTCCTCTGAGGAAAAGGATTCTCTGATTTTTGAAACCACACAAGATGGAAGAACATTACAGCTGTGTCTTCCTAGCCAATGTTAAATCCATGTGACAAAACTTCAATATGCTATATGTCGTTATTTTCTGAAAATAAACAACACATGTAAGATTAAAACCATACAAGAGTTAGATAGTTATTCATTGGTAACTCTTGTTACTTGTACTTTTAGTACTTATGGTGAATTACTTTTGATATGATTATTTTTATAAAATTGTTAATCTTCATTGAATACATAAAGATTTGATATATGACATCATACATGACCGATATCATCATAAAATTGTTCTATTTATTTCTGGTACATTGTGTGTCTAAAGACTCGTTAAGGCTAGTTGATAAGCAAAAAAACGTTTCTTGTGATGATTGCAACATCATAGTAATTATTACAATTGATTAAAAAAAACCCTGGTATTCTGTTCTCAAACCAAGCATATATATATATATATATATATATATATATATATATATATATATATATATATATATATATATATATATATATATATATATATATAAAGTTTAATAACATATGAACACAATCCAGGCTCTATAGTATACAATAAGTTTATGTATCAGCCCAAAGTTAATACTATAAAAAAGAGTAAAATCTTTAAAAGAGAAGCTACATTTTGTTCTTAAAAACTGCATTCTTTTCATAGGTTTTAGGCCAACATGGCTTGAACACCATAATGGAATGCATCCCTCTGCAAAAATGTTGCCTCAATGAGTTGTAAGCTGAAAACACTTCAAAGTTTGAAAATCTTGTGTATAACTTTGTTTTGTAAAATGTGTCCCAATCATTGTCACAAGTGTAGGAAAATCTGATAAAATGTTGAAGAAATTTGTATAAGAACAGGAAAATTACTTGTGTATTGGCTCATTATCAGCCAAAGGTCCATGATGTTCCATGTATAATTCAGTACATGTTTGTTACAGCAGTTTGCAATGAAACATTCATGTAGGGTTATATATGTCAGGTCACCCTTCATTTTCTCAATTACCTCCACCTCTCCACAGTATCAGAACTCAATTGCAGATTTCACCATTTGGCAAGATCCACAATTACGCCTATAAGTCAACTCCAAAACAAATTTTTGATCATCCATGAATGTTTAAAAATAACTTTCAACATTTTTTTAAGCATTGAAAAGGATAGATGCGGATTAGAAATAGCTTGTTGGTTCTGCAGCTGAAATAAAGTTTGTCTAAACAACATTAGGTCTCGGTATGTTGCCTGTCAAATAGAGTACGCATTATCAAGCCTATTTTATATTATGAGTAGAATTGTACTTAACAGGTTAATATTCAGTGGAACTTATGATAACTATTGACCTGTGTATATACATTACAGAAGGCATTAATCTTTTTACCTTTATCTACTGACATTCATTATCATAGTCCTGTATTTTGAGTGGGTGTGTATTCTTTATTTGAAAAACAAAACATATACTTCACTGTGTGAAGGAATAAATGTAATTGAATTTTAAAATAATGAACAACAACAAAATTTGTGATTACAGCGTACAACATGTCATTATTTCCACTAAAATCAGTGCTCTGATACAATGCAGCAGTTTCAAAATTACAATATCTTCATGTGTATTTCATTGCTTAAATTGATACTTAATATTAAAAATGTTTTATTTAGCAAGATATAAATACTAGGATACAGCTTTACAAGCATATAATCTGATAACACACAGTATTGGTTTATTTTTAAAGTTTCAGGCAATTAAGGAATGGCGTATCAAAAAATGGGTCCACCCAACTTTACAAATTTATACACAGGAGTTTACAAAATTCCAGGGGGGCCCCGAGTGGCCGAGTGGTTTAAAGCGCTCTCCGTTACGGATCACTGCCATCTCACCTCTGTCTGCGAATCTGATTCGGGGAATGTGGATATGTGAGAAAGCTTGCCAGTAGCTTCTCGTGTGTCGGTGGTTCTTTCCGCGGATTTACCGGTTTCTTCCTCCACCAATAATACTGGCTGCCATGAATAGCCTATCATGTGCTGAAAAATGGCGTTAAGCCCAACAATAACAATAACAATAACGAAATTCCAGGTTTATTTTAGAAATTTAACGTGTGTGTTGCTCATTTTTTAATATGAAATGCATGCTGTAAATTGGTTCAAACCACTGTATGTTCTCAAGTTCTACTTCACACAACAAAATATCCTCATCATTCGAAGAACCTGACACCGTGACATCATTATTGTACTCTCTTTGTTGTTAGTGATTAAAATGTGGCTCAAACTGATAACATAAAATGTTCACGCTTACAGAAGTCAGGGAAATTGTTCTCGCTATTTTCTATGATGTAAAAGAGAAAATAAATGATAAGAATTATGCTAGCAGTCTTGGTGTTTAGCTTGCTTGGGTGGTTGCTATAGATCCTATGATGTCACTACCAGTCACGTGATACTATCTAATTATCTCTCAAGGCACTTGCACGGATAACCTAAATATTTCCTTGTAGTAACTAAAAGGCTTGAGAATGGTGTACGGAAATAAGTTAAAATATATTTTTGCAAGACAGGCAATTAAATAATAATAAACCATCATGTACATTCCCTATTCCATTAATCAAGCACCTACAAAATTATTCTACTATTGAGAACGAGTGCTTGGCTTGAATTTTGGATTTGCAACACTTTGAAGTGTATATCAATTCAGCTCTTTCTCTGATTGTTGTATTCTCTGATCACAACCCCCTTTCTTTCATCAATATACTGATTGTTTTAGTTGAGTTTGATGATACAAGAATACAATAAAACATTAGGCATTTGAAAGGAACAGAATATTTATTGCAGTTGCAGTGTAGATTTCATGTGATCTTTAAATAGATGACTCATTTCTAATAATAAAACTTGTTTACAAGTTGTGGCTTATTTCCCTTTTGATAGGTTGTTTGGGTGGTTCTTAATAGAATAGTTATTTCCCATTGGGTTGATTGGTCAGGTGAGTTATTTTACAGCATGGGGTATTTACTAAATGTCATGTAGCGAAAAGGAGAAAAATACATTTAAGCACCATTTCATTTTATAGGAGAGGTCTGATTAATTAATTTCATTCCAATTTCAGATTCATTTTTCCAGTGTTCTTGTCTGATATTGCATAAATCTTTATTTTCTTTAAATTCCATCAATAAAGAAGATATTACATACTTAATTTTGTGTAGAGTGTCCACCTCAGTTCCAACCACAGCCAAGTCATACCAGACTTAAAGTATTTGCAGCTGCCTCCCTTGGCACTCAGCATGAAGAGGTTTGTGGTAAGATGGGTTGGCTGAGTGGCATTATAATGTGACTGGATGTGACATGATGCTCCATGTCTAATGCATGATTCCCCAGTAATAGACATCACTATAAACTGCCAAAATGCATGACTGAACAATTGTTAAGCAACATTAAAATCCAAATCACACACACATGCACATGCTAATTTTGTACAATGGTATAGATTAAATTTGAACTTATTAAGAGTGCTTATAGATTATATTGGATCTATATTTAGCTATTAAGTTTCTACTGATAAAACCTGTTTATAAGTTGAGGGGTTATTTCACATTGATAAGTCATTCCAGTGGGTTCTTAAAAGAATTGAGATAAGATATTTCTCATTGGATGAGTCAGTCAGGTGGGTTCTTTTGCGATGTGAGGTATTTGCTAAATGCCATGTAGTGATAGGATAAAAATAAGTTTTAATGTTGTGTGCTTGTATATAAGGACAGACAGAACTTAGAAAATGATTTCATTTCTATTTGAGAATCTTTTTTCTTTTGTTCTTGTTATAACATCAGTCTGCAGATATATTTATTGTTGTGTTTAGATATTATTTGAGAGGAAACATTCGTTTAGTTTATTCATTGTAATTGCATGCAGAGTCCTCATTGGACTGAAATATTATTCTGTTAATTTATTCAAAGGAGTTCTAGACAGTATAAATTTGATACATCAGAACTACTGGCAGACCAGCACATTTGAGGATCTAAAATTCATTTGGAACATTCAATTTTCTTGGACTTGACTAGAACCTTTTAGGATTATTATTAATTTAATTTATAGTACTGCAAGCTCCTCTAAAATTTCTATTTTATAACTTTGATAATGAAATTTTTTGTTAAGTTTTACAAACCTTGCTTTTGCACCTTTCTCTTTAGAGTCTTTCAGTTTCTTGGTTTATGACCATAGAGTCATAACAGTATAGTTCCCTGTTTACAGTAGTCTTTTGTTTTTGTTTAATCAGTTGCCAGAATGAAAAAGGAAAAGAAGCAGTTGATTCCATATATCTTAGAGAGGCTTTGTCACCAGCTGAGGAGACATGAACATGCGGAACTAATAACAACTCCTGCACATGAAACAGGTATGAAAATGAGATCAGGTGCATTTAGATAAAGTTTCATTGCATCAATTAATATTTTAATGTATTATGATCAATCATAGTTATAGTGTCCAGGTATAATTCAGTTCGTTTTATGCCCTGCAGAAAAGAATGTACTGTTTTGTTGTAGTCCATCCATAGATATGCATGTCCATAATGTCCCCAAATCCTATAAAGTGCAAAAGTGCATAACTGTTTGAGCCATGAGGTTTTTCACATAGAAGGCCTAATTAGAATTTTCAGACAATCACTGCATTTTTATGATTGCTTACGTAGTTGTAGACATTGTAAGAATCCTTAAGTCCCTTCCTTCATGTAGTACATGGACTTATTGTTACAAATAGTCAGTTTTTAGCTCAACTGGTCATAGACCAGATGAGTTCATGCAATGGCCTTTCATTTACTACTTGTTGTCTATCCTGCATCATTAAGAACAGGCTTGTTGCATGTTATTTCTCCTATTAAACTACATCAAGGATTGTGATGAAACTTTGCAATCACATTGTTTCCTTCATCTGAAGGTATAGTTGACCAGAAATAAAAATGGTGACTCTCGGACAATGGAGCTATTTTGAAATATTGTTACTGCTGCTTCTTCTGACAGCTTATCATATTGACCTGGGCTTTTCACTATTCATGACCACAAATAATCTAGAATCGGTTTTGTATTTAGTTCCAAGATGTTTGAAAGAAATTTCAGAGCAAGCTTTTTTAAAATAAATAAATATTCAGTTACATCAGTCTTCACATGCTTTAATGTTTCATGTTGTCAAGTGTCATGGAAAATATAACCATCTATCTGTGTAACTGATTGTGCAAGAAGTATGTGTAAAGAGCAAATGATTGTGGTATTATTATTTTACCCTTAATTACAGATGTTGCAACACAATATAATAAACAGTTACAACATAGTTATTCAAAACATAAGTATGTGGTCAGCATAAGAGTAATTTTGAGACATATCACAGCATGTGTTTGAGTCCCACTATGAAATTTTGTTTGTTTGATTGTGTTTTTTTTTCCACATGAATTTTATGTTTTTTCCTAGTTGTGATGAAAAGAAAAAGATGATGGTTCTCTTGATTTTGAACTGTACTGGTGTTTGACCAGAGGAGCTTTTGGATGGTCTTTTGTCAGTCATCTGCTAACACAAATTTGTTCTTTTTATTCCTATTTAATCAGCTTTGAAGATTGCTATGAAACTTTGCACACATATGGATAATGGAATTGTTTTTACATTATACAAGCCATTTGCTATTTCTACTATTATAGAATGTCACGATCCAAATACTTTGTATTAATATCAATGTAGATTGCACATTTAAATAAATAGAGGTGAGTTCAATTCTTCTCTTTGCAATTACAAAATAATTTTCCAAAATATGTGCATTTAATTTCTTGGAAATAATGCCTGTTTCATATATTCATGTGAAAGAATAGTCACAGTATATGCTTTAGAGGGATTAGGCAGAGAGACTATTATGATCTAATATTCATTTACCTTTACTTGCATATTTTTATTATCTGCCACGCTTAAATCCTTGAACACTGGCTAAAGAAATGTCATGTAAAAGTCAGTCTTACTTATACATAGTATTACATTTGTATTTGTAATTATATGATAATTGCTAAACAGTTCAGTAACAAAAATAATTTCACAGAGGTGTATAATTTATTATATTGTGTAGGAATATTCTGAATTCAGCAAATACTAACTATTCTATACAGTTACCACCTATGAATCACTGGTATTGACATATTTGGCCGTTCACATTTTCAATAACTGTAAACTTCCTAATGGGAAAAGTAAATAATAATGGTTTACACAGAATTTACTGTTAAAAGGTATTAAACAGTAACTAAATCTGATGGACAGCACATAGATACTGCACTTTCATTATGTTTAATCTGTATTTATTACTTCAACACAGTTTAATACATTGTTGTTTTGTTAGCCCCATTTTCTGCTGATGCCACTTTTACTCAATAGTAAATGTGTTTGGTGTGGGAAGTATTGTTGAAGGACTGCAGAGTTACATCGCTGGGGTCATTCATAAGCACATTTAAAAAAGCAAACGTTTGGGAAGTCTCTGAGTGTAATGTGAAATACCATATCGTGACAGTGCAAGGCTTGCTACAGTCAAAGAACATTTTTTTTTTCTTACAGCAAGATAAGGCTTTCATAAATGATTCTCCTTAGAAAACTCGGTTAAAGTGAAAATTTTGTTGAAAATTTATAGTGGTATGGTTTCATTAGGATTAAATATAGTTCAGCAACATTACTCTTTTTCGTCATATAATTGTACTGCAGTATTTATTCCAAAATGGAGAGAGTGAGGCCTATTGACCCAACCATATCAAGAGGTCAAGTAATTTAAAAGAAAGAAACATGAAGCTATAAAAATCATTCCTATTTTATTTATTTAAGAAATTGGAACACATCATTATCATTGAACTTTACATTAGAAATGATTAAATTTCTGCAATAAATATTTGCTTTTCCAGCATGATATGCTTTGACTTAGTCCTTGATCCATTAGTCTAAAACATGGTTTTCTTTAGTTTTCTTGCTCCATAAAGTAAAAGTGTTCACTGCTAAGGACAAGGTTATTTTGGTTGATATGGAAAATATAACAAGCCATTGCTAAAAATTGGTACCACAATGGCTCAAAGTATATTAAGCTGGAGTAGTGAATATTGGCTGCAGAAATTAATAAATCCAGAAACCAAGCATATGTCAACATTTTCAGCTTTGGCTTTTGCAAAACTCACATACTGGGATTTTAATTCACCATGTTCGAGTAACATTCAACTGTAGATTTTTTTTGGAGATTTTTCTGACAGAATTTTGTTTCCTTTGTACATTTTATTTCACTAATCATTAACCATGTGCTCAATTAGTGACCAAACTAATTAAAGTCTGACATTGCCATTAGCCAATGAAATTGATTATCTTGTGTTTCTTTGGTAGCAATTGCACTCTATTCAGTAAGAGTTAATTTGTTTTGATTCAGGTAGTCTGAAGTTGACCATAATGATCTTATATCTTTATTTTCTTGGGAATTTTGTATGTGTCCAGTGTACCCAATGGAGGAAATATTCTTGTGCCAAAGATGAAAAATAAGGGTTGTTCACACAAGGGTGTAGCCTAAAATAAACCCTGGAACTAGGTTGCTCTGTCACTTGTTCAATCCAGACTTGTCATTTGCTTCATCAAGATTAGAGGGATATAATCTTATACACAGTTATATTATCTGATAGTAAAACAAATATGAATATATTTAACTATGACTTGTTACATCCACAATGCCTGCGTTAATGAAAATTGTTATGTTGATATGTCCCACAGAGAGATTCTTAGTCATACCATAAACTTAGTCATGGTCATTTAATGTTCATGTTTGAGTGACTTGTGTTATCCATTAATTACCCCTGCCCTCAGAACATTTTATTTTTGACAAGTCCAGGCCAAGTAACTTTTAAAAAAATTCACAAGCACCAAATCTAATTCCTCTGGTCTTGAGTCAGATTCCATGTGGCTATAAGGGCCATATTTTTGGATGTAAAGTTGAAACTGCTGTACCATTAGATAAAATAAATTATTTTTTTCTTTTCTCATAATTTATGATGACTCTTTTTGTTACCTAGATCATATGTCCCAGAACTATCAGACACAAAACACTTTGTGCTAATTTTTTTATATTCAAAGTAGGCTGACTTACGGAAGCCAACTTGGTTTCCTGTTAGAACAGTTTTAGAAATAAATTGAAACAGTAGAACATTTGGGGCTCTGTAAGTGCAACCTTGAACATACATTCAGTGAAATCTATTAAAGCATATGCTGTAACTGACTAGGTTTCAATTATGCAGTATGATCAAAGTAAGTTCAAATAAACTGTTGATTATAGGACTACTTGGCTCTGAGCAAGAATCAAATTCACAGCTAAATCAAAAGGTTGAGAAAACGAGTGCTGCCATCACATGTTAAGGACTTCATGCTGACAGATAACTAAGGATATACACATGGGAATTAGTCCTGGCTTACAGGGAAGCAAATATGAATCAAATCAGAACCTTTTTGCATCAAATACCATATACAGCACAAAAATATAATACAAATGAGTTCTTCATACTTATATGAAAATAAGAGGCAATTTACTAATAAATACATGAGGGTAAACAGCATTGATGGACAGCTCACTCTGTAGCAAGTAATACTTAATATAATATTTTAAATTATGAAAATCCTAATAATCATAGATATTAGTATCATGTAATGAATTAATGCAGGTCATACTGTAATCTATATGCATTTCTTGATGAGAAGAGTGACACGACATAGTAGAAATATTTGAACTTAAGTAATCTTTACATACTTTACATACTTCAAACCTCTAGGGTTTACAATATTGTACCTTGATTTTTTAAAAATTTTTTTCTTCAAAAGTTTCAGCTAGGAATAAATGTGTAAAAAAAATTAATAATTTTTAATTTTTTTTATTATTTTTAATAAAATTTATGCTTGAGTTCATTTTTGGACATGTTAGTTTTGAATGGTTTTATTTTGATATCCTACAGTTATCCTACCCTTATTAATCATTCTACCAGCTTAGCATCAATATTATGTCTGAAAAGATGTCCCAAAATTTATGATTAAAGTCAATGATCTATCCCAAAAGGTACACTGCACAAAAAATTACTTTACAAATTAATTGATTGAGTCCTAACATAAATGGTAAATATGGTACTTAAATATGGAAATAGATAAATAGAAGTAATATTAAATTGACTTGATATGTCAAGTGTGTTTATTTGACTCTCCAAATGCTTGACATAATTCAATGTTCTGACATCATTGTCCAAAATATCCAGAGCTGAACAGATTTTTTAAATGCAGGTCCAAGGCAAGTCTCTTTAAAACAAAAATTACTTGTCCTGACTTGAAATTCATTTGCACAACACTAAGATAGTAGATAGTTTGTACAATTTGTTTTAGAAGGGGGACATAACCAGCATGCCCAGAAAAAATTAAATGCATGGGGTCTTGTACTGGTCATAGTGATCAATTAACACTTGTTCTTATTCTGCAGAAGAGGAGTTCACCACTAAGAAGACTTAAGATAATGCACATAAGAGCATGCTCAAGTGGTAAATTCTGAATGCACCTCTGCTCTGCAATTTTAGACTGTGCCTTTAAGATGTAGTTTATCATAATTTGTATATATGGATCCCTATTTGTGGACCTTGGAGTAATCAAATATTATGAATACAGCAGAGATCTTTGTCTTTCTTGATCCTAGTTGAAATTAGAAAAGAAAGGACTGAGTTTATTGCATGTATTTAAATCCCTTTAGTTCCAAGAGTTGGTTGCTGATACGGAGTGTTTTCTGTAATTGTGACACATACTGTCACATGACTCATGATCTTTAAGCTGCTGTTCCTTCTGCTTGATATAAAAAATAAATGCTTCTTCTCAGACCTTTTTTATTTTTGATTCCATCACTAAAGTGTTTTTTAAGATAGTTTGTATGACCCTTCTTTAAATATGCTTGTATTTCCTTTAGGCACTATAAACAAATTTTACCTTATATATAATCTAGTTTTACAATGTTCAGTGCCGTTGTAAAAGATAATAAGTTCAGTTTTGGGTGATCAAATCTTTTTGTCTTTATAATATACAGGTGATCTTCATATACAGGTGATCTGCATGTATACCTTGAGAAAGTGATAATTAAATGTAATCTTTTATGGATGTTTTAATATGATGGTGTTCAAACAATTAATCAATTAAGTTATTTTATTAAACATCAGGACAATTATTTTAGTTTCAGATGTAAAACCAGGGCATGGTGACCAGGAATCGGTTCATCAAGGTATGGTATTCAGTCTTTCATATACATCACTCCCTCGATAAGATAACTCGTGCCCATATAACTCGCAAACCAGTTTATAACACAGGGTCAGTCATGGATCCCTTTTTCTTTTCTTAACTAGAAGTGCCAAAAATTTGACCCATATTTGTTGAATATGAAGAAATTCGCAATCAAAATTATAACTTAAACTTTGATATATCACTCATTTTATCTTCAAAAATGGTTGACATGGCCCTTTAAATTTGAATAAACATTATGAAATTATCAACTTTTACAAAGAAATCATGTATTTTCTTAAAATTTCTTTCCAGGCAACATTCTAGGTAAACCGTAAATAACAGTATGCATCAAAATTTCTATCAGTGAAATTGTCACAAATGCCTTCTTGAAGCAGAATTTTAAAAAACAAATAAAAATTAATTATGTTTTTACCAAGTGAAATACATTTTTGTTATATCATTTTGTTTGGCACAAGTATAATAATCATAACTTCAGTGTGACCTGCTCTATTGAAATGTGAAATATATAAATCTACTGTAACAGCCATGTCTGCAAGCATTTCTTTGAGAACATAATTCAGTGCCAACAGTGATTTGGCATAGGGGCTTGTATCATTGCTTGCAATTTACCTGTCATAAATGTACTATACAATAACTACAAGAAAGGACACTTCTGTCTTTTCTCATGTGACCTGTTTAAGAATAAATGTTGTCATTTCAAGTGACATTTTATGTATCAATGATCACAACCACTTCATATGCAAGTGAAATGGAATACTATTTTCTCATTGGTTAAAAGAAAATGATGTCCTGCATTTATTATATTTTATTTTCAGTTGGCCATTGAGAAGGAGTATTCCATTCAGCACGTTGTTCATGCATATTATGCGGGCATGATCAGGGCAGTGTTGAGCAGTAGTGTGGGAAAATGGTCTTGTTATTATATTGTTATCGTTGGGCTTAATGCCATTTTTCAGCACATGATAGGCTATTCATGGCGGCCAGTATTAATGGTCTTGTAAGAATACGCATACAAAGTTGAATGCCTGAGCTAAACATTGGTACCAAATTTATTCTGCTTCGTGAAATGTAGCTTGAAATATCAACATTTATTCTTAAATATGTGTCACGAGAAAGGAAAGAAGTAAGAAATCATGGTATCAGTATTTTAATATAGAACAATACACAAAATGAATTTCAATGACAACGGCTCCTTCATGTTTTCCATTTTTTAAACAAAAGAAATCGTGTTTGATTGTGAATTTGAATCAATAATTAGTCTGGTTGGTTTCCTGCTTAGAATTTTCTTGGAGATGCATTCCACAAGAGTAGAGAGCAAAGCAGGAGAGTAGAGATCAGGGAACCAGACTGCTCAACAACAGCATAAAGCAGTGCATTAATACACAATATTTTCCTGTAAATGTGAAGGTTGTTGAAACCAGTTTGAACAACAATAATAATGATCTTGCATTAGTTGGACATCTTGAAAATAAAGGTCAATTTTACATAAAAATGAATAACTTCGTTAGGAAAAGTGCTTTATTGACAATTATCCCGAACGCAATTTTAAAACTAGTATTCAGCCATTAAACAGACCAGTTTGCTCTCCCCTTCCCCATGTGGTTTTCTCGATGTCCAGCAAGGTATGGTATCGTTTCATATTGTTATGGAGGTTCCCTTGATAATATGCACCCTCACTTATAGTGTGCTCTTTGTTTTTGGATCCCATTGTATGTGAGTTATCAAGGGAGAGGTGTATTTAGTTTCTATATTATTGACTTTTGACCATTGGTTCATAAGGATTTATTTCTTCGAAAGGTCTGTTTAGATTCTGCATTCATCCATCACAAGAATGTGTTCTTTAATTTTATTTTGTATATATATAATTTTCTAGGAATTTTAATCATCTTTTGAAAATACATTTTGCAATTTGGAGTAATTGAATTGATAGACCATACAATTTTTAATGTCAAATTCCCCATATTTTTTATATTGAAACATTATTTATAACATCCAGACATACCAATTTTGTGGAAACCATATTCCAAAATGATATAAAAAGAATAGCACAGTTCTCAAATAACTTAATATAACATGTCTGTAATGCCTTTTTTGTCCTAGATGACATGATATAGGAAATCAAAAAGGGAAAAATATAGGACATAGCCAAGGTGTTTTGATGAAAGGTATTCAACAGTAATTAATTTTGATAAACTACTGTGAAATTCAGGGGTAAAAGCTGATTGAAAGAGAAGAGAACCAAGTTTTTAAATTTTTTATTTCTTTAATGGTATGTATTGTTACAACTCCATGGCCATTAACTAGGTAACAGAAAGAAAAATAACCAAAAAGTTTGTAAAACTTAATTTAATTCTCTAAGTTAAAAACTGAAAATTTAAGAGGAACTTACAGTACTAGGAATTAAATTCAAAAATAGTCCTATAAAGTTCTACAAAAGTCTAAAAGAATTGAGTGTTCCAAACGAATTCCATGTCCTGGAATATTCTGATGTGTCAACCGTTTTCAGGTCTCACAATGCAATGTTCAAAATTCCTTTGAAAAAATTTACAATAATCCCAGATTAATACTTTAATCTAGTGAGTGCTTTGTAATTCCAGTTCCAATGAATAATCTAAACAAAGGTTTCCTCTCAGATTATGTCTAAACACAACATTAAACACATCTGCAGACCAATAGTTAAATCAAGAACATAGGAAACAAGAATGAAATAATTGTCCCTCTCTACCTACTTAAAAACACTATATAGCCTTAAAGTGCAATTGTTTCCTACTTGCTATGTAACATTTCACAATACCCCATGTCATAAATGAACCCACCTGACCAACCCATCCAGTGGGAAATAACTTAATAACCTACCTCACAAGCCAATGAGAAATTACTCCAAACTTGTTAAAAGGTTCAATATATGGGTTGAAATTAATTTGGAAAAACCTAATTGAAGCTCTATATCTTTAACATAAAATCTATATGCAATGACAAAAAAAGATCTTTTTAATATCTTGTTTACAATTTACAGTCATAATAAAAATTACACACAATATAGCTTAAGTCATGTACCAAAGAGTGTGTTTAAGGGTATGGCAGCATAATGTGTCCTGTTTGGTACTAATTAAAACTTAAAATGTTCAATTTCAGAAACATGAAAAGTTTAAAAAGGACAAATTTTAGTTGGAACATTGTCCAAATCAATTTAGTCTGACTTGTTTTCTGCGTGATAAATAATATTTACTGTCATTACTGGATACAATTAAAAGCTTTGTGGAGTTGAACTGTTGTAATTTTTGATTACACTGATTGCTCGCTGAGCTAGTGTATATCTAAGTATGATCTCTGTAATCATGGCTGAGACTCAAGATGTAGAAGCTTATCTTCGATCCTTGCCTGTTTTTATTGGTGTTAAATAAAAATGTAGAGCACAAGCCTCTTTATGGTGTAAATGATGTTATATCATTGTCTTTCCAGGGGAACATGCTCACTTGTTGGAAGATCAGAATGAAGGTCTTATGGGAACAACATTACCTGGTAAGCTTATCCTTTTTGTGTACATGACATGAGGCAGAGATTATTGTATTATGGTGTTGTCCATTCATTGATCCATTATTCATTTACCAGTTTCATTTATGCACAATAACTTGAGTTACCTACCATCAGCAACTACCAAATTTTGTGGATTGCTTGCACTTGCGATAGGGATGATCCTATAGATTTCAGGTTGGAAGGTCAAGGTCTCTGATTGAAGAATGGGGGTTTCCGTTTAATAAATTAAGTTCTCAACCATTTACAAATACCAAATTTGTGGATGACTTGGATTTGGGGTAATTAAGAAGCCTGTCAATTTCAGTTTCAAGAGGCCCTTGATATATGGAATAAAAAAATTATACGTTTGAAGTCAAAGAAAAATGATTTTTACTGAGCTTGCTTTTGTTTAAGAGCAAGATTCTTGACCAAACTTTGATGTAGCAGAATTGAAACTGAGTGGGTTTCCTCTATTTGGACTAAATGAATAACAGTAAACACAAAGGGATGAATGATTGGAATTTATAAAATGACATATATCTATGTGTGTGTGTGTGTGTGTGTGTGTGTGTGAATATCAAACAAATACACTGAATCTCACACTCCTATCATACAATTGATGTAAATTATCCCACACACACTCACAAAATGATAAAGAAAGATAAAAAATACAAAATATGATTCATTGGCCTCTAGCCTAAAATGAGGGGTACAAAAATACCTTGTATTATGTAAAATGAGAGTCATATGATATCTTGTAATACATTAAGCTTTGAGATTCACATAATCTCTTGAGATACAACAGACAAAGGAAAATGAGCAATACTCATATAATGTTATTACTATTGTTTCCACTAAACTATTATGCTGTAGGAGACTACCTGGATGATTGTTTCAAGAGTTATTGAGTTAAAGTCACTAGGTATCACAAACCTAAAATATTTTCATAATTGTGGTATCTGCAAATTCTGTAGAATCCTTTGGAACAGATCTGATTCACTGTTGGTCATTAGTGACCAGGCTGGTTTTTTTAATTCAGCATGGAGAACTTGGAGCTTACTCCTCTTTCTCGAGATTTTGTCTACATGGGGATGAAATTCCTCCCACAGAGAATTAGTCCATGTCCCTTTGGACAGAGTAGACAAGATGCTGCCCCAGTCGGGGGCGCTGAGATGAGAGCAAAGATCACTTTGGCAGCATGTCTTTTTTCATTTTCTGTTGGTGACCTTGAACACCTCAGCAAACCCCGGGTTCCTCTAGGCAGACTGCACCAAGACTTGGATTGTGTTCATTTCATCCTTTTGGTGGTCTGGAAACATGATAGGGACCATCAGAATGCTCAGATTTTTCCAGGCTAGGATTTCCACTGTGGTCATCTGATTTGGTGAACAAATCAACTAGTTTCTGGCTGGATTCTCCATGTATGCACCAGAACCTCGCTCATGTTTTTGTTCAAGATGTGTCATATTCTGGGTGCAGATGCTTTTTGAGCAGTATTCTTAGTTCTTAAAGGTTTCAGCAACAACAAAAAGAGGTTGTTGCAAGGAAGTTTCCAGTTTCCACTTAGGTGGTAGAGTACCTCAGAAAAGGCGGTATTCATGCACCTTCTCTGCAGAGAAGTTTACAACCTCAGAAAGAATTACACTCTGAGTTTGCACATTCCTGGTAGAAAGAATGTTTTGGAAGACAGTCTATCATGGAAAGGGAAGATAGTCTTTATGGAATGGTCTCCACATCAATCCATAGCAGATTCCCAGTTCTATCTTTGGAGAACTCCATTGCTTGCTGGACTTTTTTGCCACAAGTCTAAACAACAAGCTCCCTTCCTACTTTCCCCCAGTCCCTGACCAGAGGGCTTGGATAGTAGACACGTTTTGCTAGAAAGTCAAATTGTCTGTTGCATATTATTATTATTATGACTTTATTTAAAGAGGGTAACTAAATTAGCTAAGAACTAATCTACCTTGAGGCCCTCATTCAAAGGAATTTACTTATTTTTGCTGCATCTCTGAAGCCACTGTATATACTGGGTTTGGAAAAAGGAAATAGAGTGAGCATTTCTAATTTTAACTGGAATACTATTCCAGAGCAAAGTTCCAGAGTATTAGAAACTTTTTAAAAATAATTCCTTATTTGGTTTGGGAATTTTTGTAATGTTTGGTAGACATTGATCGCAGGTGGGGAGTATTTCCAGGTATTCTATACTTAAAGAGTGATTGTGAATATTCAGGAGCACTATTATTGGCTATCCTGTACATTAATTTGGCTTTTCTTAAACAGATTCGGTCTTTAATAGGTAATATTTTTAACTTACCAGCTAAATTTTCCTTGCCTTCTTTCTGGATTGATATTAACTAAAAAGCTCTTTTTTGGAGATGAGCCAGCTTTGCTAAGTTTTATTATTTGAATTACCCCATACTCTATTACAGTAGTCTAAATAGGGTTGTATGTAACTGTTTTATGTTCTTGTCCTGGAGAAAATGTCTTATCCTACTTGAATTGACTTTTTTACTGATATGTTTGATATGTTCAGTCCATGATAGGTTATTATCTACTAAAACACCAAGTAGACTATCGTGACAGCTATTTGCAACCTTTTGTCCTTCCATGTCAGTCATAGATCATCACTATCAAGTTTTGTTCTCTTTTTCCGTGTTGAGATAAGTAATATTTTAGTTTTACCAGTATTAACCACCATGCCATTGCATGTGCACCAGTATTCTAGTTTGTATAGGGCATTCTGTAAAGAAATTTTGAGTTCTTGTTTTGTGTTTTGGATGTTTGACAATGTTAAGAATAAAGTAGACCATCTAACTGTACTTTCATCACATTGGTAGATTTTCAGTTTCTTCAAAAGGATTTCATGATCCTCTTCAGGATGATCCCATAAATACTTCACATTGCAAGGAACTCCTCTGCTCAGCTCATTTTGAAGCCATTTTTGTGTCCCAATGTTTATGGTTTAACAATGTTCTCAGGCTGCTAATGAATCATTTTATACACCATTGAAGAAAGACCTTCTGTTGAATACAGTGGCTGTCTGCTACAGCCACAGATTTTCCACCTTCACACTTGTCTCACTCAGTTCCTACACAAAGGGAAGTTTATGAACAGAGAGATGATCTGTGTCTAAAGAGCAGGATACCAAATGATGAATCTTTTGTGATTGGTGTCATAGAAAACTTGTTAGTCCCAGCAGTCCATCTATAAGTAGTTGATTTTCTTCTCTTTCTGTTTGAAGATAAGCAATGGTCAGCTTTTACTGTCAAGGGCTATAGGGCAGTCCTATCCATTACTCTTAAAGTTTTTAAAAGCCCAGCCATCAGAACAGACTCCCACTTAGCAGACCTCAACAGGTATTTCTTGCAGCAAACACTAGTGTCTTGCTCAGTAATTCCTATATTGAATGCCTCTTTTAACTTGTGGTCTCTAATAAAACCCTCTACAGACCTTTAATGATGCTTGCTTAGACAATGCATCACCAGTTGAGCAAGGATGTATAAATTTAAATGAAATATATGAGTCATTCTCTCTTTTGCCATCCAGATTTTGTTAGAAAAAAATTCCAGTTTCTAGCAGCCACTTCACTCTCCACTGAAATCTGTTTTATCAGTTGTCTGTAACCTAGGAATGATCAGAATTGTCTTCTGTGTCCAGATTTCAAGCTGGGTCTTTATATTTCAATTTGGCAGCCACTAAAGAAAACAAAATGTACAAAGTGTCAGCTTCCACCATTTTTAAGATGATGGAATGCAATGATTATGAACAAAGATTTTTCAATACCTTCTTGATAGGCACTGTTCATTCATGGAAATCACAACCCTTGATGTTTGAGACATTGCTACTGCATGGGCCCAACTCATTTGTCTCTGGAGGATATAATGAAAGCAGCAGTTTGGCAATCTCACACAACTACCTTCAAGTACCTTCACATCTTTGCTCACCAAAGCAAAAGGCATATTTTCCTTGGGGCTGATTGTTATAAGTGACCCTTGCATCTGTGGGTAGTCTAATATTCTACAATGAGTGTGAGTTTACCTTGGTTTTTTTTTTGCCAGTTGTGAGATAATCAATGGATATAATCAGAGATATTTCAGCATCCATTATTTCTAGGTGGATTGCCCTTGCTATCAATAGAAAGATTTTCTCTTCCCTTCTAACATCATGTTGTTGAAGTTCAAGTAAAACATGTGGCAGGTATTCCATATATGTGTTGTTGCACCAGTATCAGACTGGGATATTTATCTTGTTTGTTTTAGAAGAACCTTCAATACTTACTGGAGGAGAACAAAGTTGGTTTGGACTATGAGTCATGGAAACATGATGCCAATACAATTGTAGTGGTTTAATGTTTACATAATTAAAATTATTTGTGTGTACCCTCCAAAATTAAATACATTTGGTAGTAGTACTGGACAATAGGTAAGTTGTCAAAGGTATCATTGCAGATTATAGAACCGGGCATCAAAAGGCATTATTGCACAGAAAAGGTTAATTAAATATAATTAGGTTACATATAACCAAATCAGTATTAGTTTTACTGGCCATAGATAAGAAGGGCTTATGCATTGGCCTGTTGTCTATTGTACATTGTCTCTCAGTCTTTCTGTTATCACAAGTTTGTTATCACTACTACTACTCACAATAAACTACTTGGAAGATTGCCATGAAACTATATACATGCATTCATCCCATGGTCTCTTTGGCCCTAGATGAAAATGGTTCTGCTTGAGAAGCCATTATGACTGCTGCAGTGGCTAGCTTGAAAATCATATAGCTATGCCTAATAAATATCAACTTGGGGTTTCACAAGAAGGCTTCTTATGATATTGATTTGATCCTAAACAAAAAATGTACCCTATCTGATGCCTAAATTTACCTCTGCAACAGCCATCTTGAAAATCATGTTATCACTAATACTTTTTAATGAATGGTCATATCAATATAGAATTTTACTAATTTACTTTTTATAGTTGGCCATAAATGAAATTGGTGGAGATTGACTTCAATGATGGCCACCACAATTGTCATAATGAAAATTTTGTTTTTAATACTTCTTCTAGATGACTGGTCATATTGGTATTATGCATTCACCGTAACATATCTTATGATGTCTGACTGATCATAAAGGGAAATGGTGCCAAAATTTTGCCCAATATGACCACTGTGGAAACTTATGTTACCATTAAATCATGTTATTGTTGCTCCTTCAAAATGGAAAATCATATCAACTTGGGATTTATACCACAAAACTCATTATGATGTCTTGTTTGTCCAGAATGAAAATGGAGTCAATTGGATATCCAGTATGTGCACCACAGCAGCTACTTTGAAAGTTTTGTTATCACTGAAGAATATCAGATGGTTTCAACTCTCAGTAGTTAATAGGAAGAAGTAGGCCTGTCTTGAATTCTTGGAAATTGTTTTCAGCCACGAGAGCATCAGCCCCTTTTTTGATTATTAATTTAATTTATGGGATTGCATTATTTAAGTACTTAATGTATTTAATTTTATATATTTGTCTATTTAGGAGAGACTAACTCCATGATGGATATTGTTGCAGAGATTGATTATGTGAACTTGGAAATTGAACGGTAATTTTTCTTGCTTAAAACTTTTTGTTAGAATGTTGTTCATATTAATGCACATAATTTACCTGGAGACCTAGAGATGTGTAGCTGTATTTTTTAGATTTTTTAGTTTTGGTAGGTTTGAAATTTTGTTTTTATTTGTAATTTAGGAACTATATTATATATCTCACTCAATCAATCCCTGACACACTTGATCCATTGCTTGTATCCAGTGCGCTTGAAAGGGCTGTTATTATATATATATATATATATATATATATATATATATATATATATATATATATATATAACAGTAAGGTTTCTAATGAATGAAGAAGATGAAGAGACCTTGAGATCAGTCTGCTTGAGACAATATGGATTCATACCAGTCTTGCCTTATCAAGGCATTATGTTTTGTCTACAAAACAATGATTCAAACTGTCTCTTGGCTAGAAAAGTTTGAAACTGAACTAAGGTTACTGTGATTGGGATTTAGACATATACTATTTAGGTTGTAAAAAAGCAAGATGGCTAAGCATGATTAAATCTTGAGGTTTGTCTCAATTTGTTACCTCTGACAAGAGTCACTGAAAAATCAGATTCACTAATTGATATGTTTATTGTACTAACTCAGGGTGTATCATGGAGGCACAGGTCACTTATTTCTCATTAAATGACAATTATTCAGTTTGTATTGCACACAAAGTAATTAGTAATTATATGGTGAATGTAGAGCATAAAGTTACTATCTTATATAGATGCTTAAAATATTTAACATTGATAACTTTTTATTTGATTTAGGAAATTCTTACCTCTTTTCTGTCGAAAATGAAGAAGATGCACTGAAGCACTGGAAAACTTGTACACTATTATGAATTGTTTTAGATAAGATGCTCCTTTAGGAGTAAAAGAATGAAACACTCTCAGAAACCAGAATGGCTTACAACAGAAATCAGTGAAGCCAGAAAGAATAGAAACTATTGTTATAAAATCAAGGATTAGCACAACTGCATCTTGGGAGTAACAGATGTACCACCATGATTGAGTCTGCTAAAAGAAATTTTTATAAAATAACTGCTCAAGAGGCAAATATGATATGGAGAAAATTTGAATTTTTTTTACTCCAAACAGAAATGTTAAGATCCTAGATCAACTAATAATTGATGGGACAATACATAACACCTGATTCCCCATCATCCAAGGTCAGTTTCTTCAAAGTAACTTTTCTATTGAATGTTGGAATTATAGTTCGAGCCTACTAATCCATTGGTTTGTACCCCCTGCCGATTTCAATAACGGAAACCTTTAATTTGATAAAAGAATTCAAAGAACTTAGTCATCTCATTCATTGATTTATATTTTCTAACCAGACTGTGAGTAAGATGGCCTTAACACCGTCGTTGTCTGTGCGCTTCATGCTTAACGGAAGTAGTCAGTATTATAGACTGATATGTCTAAGACCCATTTCCAGTTCCTGAAGAAGTCCATTTTCAGCAATTGGGTGTATGCGCGACTAAAGATGTACATACATATGTCATCTGCTTCCGATATTTACAGTGTCAAATCAAGCAAAGGAAAAGAATGAGAAAAAAGAATTGCCTTTCACGTGAATTTAACAAGTGGTTTCATTAATATGTTTATGTGTGCAAAGGAATATGATTCCAAACTCAATGTTATGGTAATTTACAGAATTGTCCGACAGTTACCGAATAGGATGAATTATGTCATTATGCAGTTGGATAGAAATAAACTACCCTATAGTGTATGGAATATGGCGCCGTGTTAGTATGGAAAGTCCATTAAGCATAAAAGGTACAAGGGGATACCAGTATTAGTGCCATTCTGGTGACAGCCAGGTTAGAAATTAAAAATCAATGATTCAGCTGCCTTAGTTCTGTGCACTTTCTATCACATTAAACTTTTTAGTTATTGAAATCGGTAGGGGGTACAAACCAACAGGGATGTAGCATCAGACTATAGTCAGATCTGTTTAAAGTGCAGTTTTATATTGATATCATTGACAAGTTTTTTTAAAACCATTTTTATCCCACAAGATTAATAATAAGGGTATAATGTCATTAAATATACCGGTTATTCTGGACCCTGTGGCGATAAAAGATGCAAAACCTGTCAACATATGATAGAGACCAAGACATTCACTAGCACAGTAACTAAAGAAAAACTAAACATACATGGTCCAAACAAAACGTGCAAAACAAAGAATGTGATTTATCTCATCACATGTAAGATCTGTGGCCTTCAGTACATCGGAGAAACTGAAAAGCTACACAAAAGGATAAACCTTCATAGATCTGATTGGATGACAAAAAAGCTGTACAGAAGCCCGGTCGCAGAACACTTTTCCTCCCCTGGCCACACTTTCAGTGATATAATACTTATCGCTATTGCTAACAACCACAGCTGGAGTTCTGAAACCAGGAAGGAAAAGGAATCATACTGGATACGCCGCCTTAGAACATTGAAACCAAGTGGTCTAAACCAAGAAAACTAGAAAATGAAAACTTTGCACTAGTAGAATTTAACATTTTCTAAATCTTCTTATTATCCTTCAATTTTTACTATAAGAATAACCGGTATAGAATCAAATATCCGGGATATAATCTGCGTTACATATGTACAAAAAGTAAAAATGTTGCTTTGGCTTGTAGACTTTTAGGGAATTATACAACATTTTCAGTTTCTGCAACTAGTCTATACAAGCTGGTTGTATTTATAGTTTTAGCACATGTGAACACAGCCATGTAGAGGTCTACAAACACAACATTTTTGTGTTTATTTGTTTGTCGTATATATGTTTTGTATTTGCCTTTGAAAAAGACTCATTAAGAGTCGAAAGCACTTAGGCTAGTTAGTTACTAGTTTTGTACTGTTCATCGTCAGTTTATTGCATCTATATATATATATATATATATATATATATATATATATATATATATATATATATATATATATATATATATATAGTCTTTTAAATTTGTTTATTAGCTACATATTACCCCCACAAGTGCAGATTAAAATGAATTGATATTGACTTTGGACCACTATTGGTATAAATGTTTAGTCTGTATTGAGAAGTATTCTTCTCTCATCTTTTTTTTTGCTCAATCAATGGAACACCACAGCAAACCCCGGCTTGCTATCCATGAGTTGCTATTCTATTTAAAGTTACCAAACTTTGTGTATAGCATGCACCTGGGGTAAGAAAGATATCTGTCAGTTTGTTGGTCAGAGGGTCAATTAAACACAGGAACATATAAATTAGCCAATTATAGTACTCTTGTTTATAAATATGCTGATCCTTGCATCTTAAACAGAGAAATATTTGGTGTTTTTTTTCTAAAACTTGTCAACAAGATAAGCTCAGTCTATCATGACATTACTTAGATTTATGATAATTCTTATATTTTCAGAAAAAGAAGAAATGCAAATGCAAAATTGGAACGCTATGGTATGTGCACAATTCTTTTTATATATACTTAGTTTTGAAGTTTAGTTTCATAGCTTAATTATCATCTAGAATGGTTTAAATTAACATTGCTCTTTCATGAGTATATACCAGCTCAGGCAGTCATTATTTATGTATGTTAGCATTTAGGTCTGCAGATGGACCAAATTACACTTGACATAGGTAGTTACTAATAGCGTTGCACCCCTACATTGTAGTGGTGAACTTTTTTCTACTTTTGCACCTGTTTGTGATGATTTATGATAGATCCTTAATATTAGCAACATGAAAAATTAATCAAAGCAAAACAACAACTGGGTGATGAAATCAAGAGAAAACATTGCTTATGAAACATAAATGAGCTGCAGCAACAACTGTTGGTGGCTTTGTATGTTGGGAGTCAACAACCATGACAACATCATAAACACACCAGTTGAATTATATTGATAGTAACCAGCATAGCTAGTGTTACAGGAAAAATAATTTCATTATGTTTACATTTGTGAATATGTGTAGAGTCAGAACTTCTTGCAATGGCATAATGTAGTCCCAGCACAATTGACAGGCTTTACTCAATAGTGGCCAACAAAAATTGAACAGCATGAATGAGTTTTAAAAAGACTCATAAACTGATGTGTGTTTATTAAAATCACAAAATATTCCACATAAAATAGTTTTCCTCCAGTCCTGAGATCAGCTATTGTCTAATTGTGCTATTATTGTTCTCCTTACTGGATCAGCATTATATATGTTTATTAGTAGCTGCATCATTCTTTATACAGTTTCACATTACACTTTTTACGTTGCTCATAGGTGCTGCTTAATATGTTAACGAGTTTTGCATTAAACTAGTGTAATTGTAAGCAATGGGCAGTTTGATTATTATTTTTTTAACTTTAACTTCATATATTGGAACAGCACAGTAACAATTAAACAAGACGATAAAAAAAATCAAAATACTCCAGTCATTTTTAATGTTGTCTTTCCATTTTATCTAGCCTCCACCAAAATATGGATCAGTTTTAATTAAACAATTAAAAGCCCCCATGTACCACCTTTGATCCCCTTTATGGAAAAAAATCTGCATTTGGCATAAAGATCCAGATTACAACACAGAAGTATAAACTAGAATGGTTCTTGCTGAATTCTGTAATGAACATAAATATCCAAATCTGTTATTTTGTCCTACTTAAAGTAGAATCACATGTATGTTAAAGCAAATTAGAACTAATTATAGATGACTAGGGCAATCTGTTCACCATTTATAGGTCACATACTTCACTTTGTCCACAAAGTTTATCACTTTCAGTAGAAGTATGATAAAAAGATGATCTTCACAAGAGTTAGGGTCATACACAGGGGATAAATATTTTTAATTTAATAGTTTTTCAAAAGATTACAAATAAATTTACTCATTTCATCAGCGCAAAGTTTTTGTTGGTAAATTAGATTTTTTTTATAAGCCTGACAGGCACATTACCTGGAATAAAGAAAAGGCTTGGTCTGAAAATAGGGTGGTTCTTGGCATTAGATTATCTGTTTCTCAGAACACTTTATTTAGAGATGGTGAAAATTAACCAACTATTAGCCAGCAGAGTTGTCCAATGCACATGGGTAAAAATCCAATGCTTTGCTATCACTGACTTAGCTTCATTCATAAACTGTGGGTTTTTACTTTAGAAGAAATTGTGTAAACATTGTCTGCAATCAATATTTAAGCATGATAGTAAGCTATGGAGTTTTCACTCTATAAGAAAGGAAATATTTTAAAGTATACTGCAGTTCACATTTGGTTAATTTTAACAAACTATATCATTCACAGCAGCTATCTCAAATTGGCTGTAACACAAGTGGCAGTGCATTGATGTAACTAGTTTGATTTTTTAATTTTTATTGTTTATTGTACCATAGTACATGCATTCACATGTAATGATCAA
Source organism: Potamilus streckersoni (assembly GCA_016746295.1). NCBI lineage: Eukaryota > Metazoa > Mollusca > Bivalvia > Unionida > Unionidae > Potamilus > Potamilus streckersoni. The sequence goes on from JAEAOA010001447.1 coordinate 696,481, forward strand.
GGTAAATGTAGTAAAGTCATAGGATATAGAAGGAGTTGGCCCTTCTTAGCTAGCAAAATCAAAAATCATTATTGTGAAACTACTTCTTGAATGAATTCAAAATTTACATTATCATTTAGAACAGTTAAAGTTGATTGCAAGTTCTTTCTTACTAGTTTTAGCAACAGTACATTACCAAGGATTGTTGGCTATCAATAAGATTTGGCACACATTTTGTTATTGATGAGACCTTAAAGGTTTTTATTTTGCAGCACCCTATATTGTCTATGAGAACAATTTATAGTTAGTGGTGTAGCAACTGTCCAAGCAACTCCAACAACTGCATTTGAAATTTTTTCTTTTTTTTGAATGGGGCCTTAAGACTAAGTTTTGTGGGTGGGCCTAGAACTTTTTTTTGAATGGGGCTTTAAGACTAAGTTTTGTGGGTGGGCCTAGAACTTTTTTTTGAATGGGGCCTTAAGACTAAGTTTTGTGGGTGGGCCTAGAACTTTTTTTTGAATGGGGCCTTAAGACTAAGTTTTGTGGGTGGGCCTAGAATTTCTGGCTATCCTACAGGTTATAGTCTCTTATTATCTGTCTCAGATTTGATGTCCAAAGCATAGGTTGCTGGAAGAGTAATAGATTTGCAAACAAATTTAGGATAAATTTTATAATAGTGAACCTTGCATAAGTTGAATTTCCAGCACTTTATTCCTTGGTTTAGAAGGGTTATAACCCTGAATACTCATCTTTTCCATCATTTGGTTTCTGAACAGAATTTTTCTCAAGCTCTGTGAAACAAAAATGTTTTGAAGGCAATTACATCATGGTTCATGCAACCTTGGAAAATCCTTGAATTTGCAGTATGTACAAATAATTAAATGCCCCCCCATTTGCTGGTGTACTTCACCAGGGGTTCTGAAATTTATTTTTGATTGGCTTTGCTAATAACTAATTGTCCTGAATTGACTTGAAGTGAATCCAACAACTGAAATAATCATGCTTTTCATTTTATATATATTGCATAAAATCTGACTTCAAAGAATGTTGTTGCTATTCACACCCTTGTCAGTAATCTTTACTACTGATGACTTATACATTCTTAATCAAGGCAAAGATATGTAATAACTTTTGTTATTCACCATGCATCACTTTGATTTACCAATAATGGGTTGTTCCACTTCATGAACTTTACCTATACAGAATGGGCTGACCTATTACAGTCTTCTACCTACTGAACACATCAGTCTAGTTATTGTCAGCCAGTTAGGCAATATGTGAATTGGTGGTTTATACCAGGTCTATTCACCATTTAATTGCTGCTTTTTAAACTGCATAAAGAATGGTTCTATAGCAGCTCAAATCAGGGCTGTTTATTGTCTTTAAAGCTACATGTTTCAGGTATATACTGAAGTGATATTTTTTCCTGAAGATTACTGAAAATCACATTTTGTAAAACACAAATTTGTCATGGTGTTTGGGAATAAAATATTTTTTTTGCCTATTACACTGTGTTATGGAAGGTATACCACTATCGCTCTTTTTATGACCAACATAAGTGTGCTGCTGATTACCAAAATGCAATTCCTCAGATCCACCAGTATCTTAATATGGTTCACAATGGGAGGTTAGACTAAATTCCCTTTCCATCAAGCCTAAAGTTTTTTTTTTCAGTTTCTTGACAGATTTAGGGCAGATATTGTATCCTGATAACTTTTTAGGAAGCTGCATTAAATACCTGAACATCAAGCTTCAGTCTGTTGCAAATATTAGCATGTTACTGATAGTATCTTTCCAAATGGTTTCTGCACAATCTGATAATATCATATTCTTTTTTTCAGGAAGGAAGTTGGTTCCCCGAAAGCGTAATGATACATGGTGATGAGACTTCTCTCATCTAGTCTCAAATAAAATGAAACTATTTTGAGCAAAAAATAAAAACCTTAACTGTTTCTGCTCATTGCGGATTTATTGATTTTGAGCACATTCGGTTTTAAGTTTTAGACCAATAAGATAAGTATTTTAACATAAGGCAAAATACAGCATTTTATGATGTAGTCCATCCAGTCATTCATCTGTTACAAATTTTGTTTCACACAAAATCTCAAGGTGTCCATGATATACAGTTGCCAGACTTTGTGGATAGCTTGCACAAGAGCTAAGATAGAATCTTGTTAATTTTATAACCAAAGCTAAATGTACCAGAGATTAAAAAAAAAATGGTTTCTGAACATACATACATTTATCAAACTCTGCATGACTTTGACTTGTGCTGATGAAGAACCCTTTTGATTTTGAAATTAGTGTCACTGTGACTGAAAGAAAAAAATGATTTCTAGACAACAGCATTAGTTCTGCATCACATACTTGGACCAGACTTAATGGATGGCATGCACATCAGTAAGTAAGAAGACTGTTGACTTTGAGGTCAAAAGATCCAAGGTTAAGGACATTTAACTGAAAGCAGAAAGCTGGTATCTCCACAATAGATCAGTTCTACATCACATACCTGGAACAAACTGTGTGAAAGGTTTGTACTTTGAGTAAGGCTGAAACATACATTTTTGGGTCAGAGGTCAATACTGGCTAAAAGAAGAACAATGATTTCTGCACATATGATTTCATTTTTTCACCAGGTATCTGCAACAAAGTTTGTGGATGACTTGTATATTGAATAGGGAAGAAATTTAATGATTTGGAAGTAAAAAGGTAAAATTTCAAGGTTACTGTGATAAAAAATCTAATCGTTTGGCACATAACTTTGGTTCTATCCCACATATCCTTGACCAAACTATTTTGAAGTCTTGCACTTGAAGTGTAGAAGAGGCCCATTGTTTTTGAAGTTAAAGATCTGGTCCAGGGAAGCTTAATGAAAAATTGACTCAGCAAAATAACTTTTGTTATAGCAAGTACCTTGACCAAACTAAGTGAAAAAACTTGCACCAAAGGTAGTAAAGAAACATTTATATTCTGGGGCCTAGAGGTAATGGTCATGGCAAGTCTAACAAGAAAAACTACATATTTAGTTCAAAACCACATACCTGGATCAAAAATTGAGCCCATTAGGACCAATTGGTCAGTAATTTCCAGTCAACCTTACCCTGCTAATGCCTGTGTCATATATATCTATTATATACACACTATGCTAAAAGTAGAAAATCCTGTGAACTTCTTATAAGAAACAAATTAGCTGAATTAAGTCAATTTATACAGATATATGGTTTGAAGGGCTTCAAATTCTATGAATTATGCCAGTCTGGCTTCAGATGTGGCTGCTGGTACTGAAAATGAAAAAAAACCCCCACTGAATAACTTGTTTCATAATGTCTATCTGACCTAGACTTTATTACAGTCTGACAGAAACTGTCTTAGGTTGTATGGCTTTCATATTTATAAAAATTATGCTGTTCTGCTAATAGAAAATGGCAGTGGTACTGAAGTAGAAGAACACATCTTTAAGTATAAAAAAGTGATGTATAGAAAGAATTAGACCAACTTTAATATAATAGACCAACTTTAATATAATTGAATATGCTTGTGTTGGACTTTTAGTTTATGTTGGAATTATTGTCATCATCTATTTCATAAACTGTAAACAGTTGACTTGAGTAACATTTAGATACACATTTTTTCTGACTGAAAAAGATTTCCTTGCACATGTTGAAAAAAATATTAGATAAACATGGTTTGATGTCTGTAATACACATCATGTTGCTTTTGCTTTACTTGCCTTTCCAGGATGGAAATTACCTTCATATAAGAATTCCTTCCTGTTTTTAGATGAATGTTCTAGAAAGATCTAAACAAGAGTTATCATAGACCCAGTTGAACATATTGGCTTCGTTGGAATTTTCAGATTGTACAGAAGTATTGCATTCCTTAATGTTTTTGATGTTCAGGCTTCCAAATACAGGTATCCATATTGTTAGTCTGCTCTTCCCTTAAACATATATGTGATTTTAGTTGTTTTTATCTTGTAAAGATTTAGGATACTTTTGTTCCGTATGTGAGCAGTGATTTTGGTGACCCAGTCACTGTAGCAGTGATTGAGTAATCTATAGTTGTTTCTGACTTTATCAGTTCAGTTAGATTTCATGTACTGGTTTTCCTTGACTCTTGTATTGGTTCTCCCATTTCATTCACAGTTTCATTAGTGATCTCTGCCTTAGTCTATATTACATTGAGATCATTTGTTTCATGATGATTCATTAAATAGAGAATTGCCATCTATTTATGTGAAAATATCGTGTCACACCATTCATGTATAATTTGGTTATAATAATTTGTGTTTGGTCGTATTCATAGAATTCTTTGTCATCAATGCTCATTTAAGTCTTGATATTAATTTTTGGTTAACCACAGATTGCACACCATTGTCATCTACAGTAAGTTGGGATTACTTTCATCTTTTTTTATTGAAAATAATATTGTGTTTTACGTTTTTTTAAAGGAAAATATTCATTGGCTGCACATTCATACTACAGTTGTAGTATGGTTGATCTAGCACCATGTTTGACCACAGGTCTCACACCACTGTCCACTGTGATAAGGCTTTGTATTTTGCATCTATGCTAAGGCAAAGTAAGGGAAAATGTGAGAATCAAACAGCTCCATCGGATACACACCCCACCTGTCTAATGGGTATGGATAGAAAAGGGACAGGTATGTGACCTTCAGCTGTTTAGGGTTGGATGAGGTCTGGAACATCACTAGAGTAGGTCTATGTTCAATATCTCTCCCATTGAGCAAAGTGTAGGGTGGAGAGCAAGTTGTAGTCCTGTGTGGGAGGAACGGCACTCTCTCCCATCCCACATTATGGTGATGGTAGTGAGTGGGTTGTTCCTTTCCAAAACATAATTGAGGAACAATACCCTCTCAGCCCATAGCCAAGGAATGGCAGCAAGTAGATCAAGCCACTCTGGTGGGAAAGAGCTATGATTAAGATCTACCAGATTAGAGGAGAAGGTCCTCCTGAAGATCAGTTTCCTATCTGTTCACCTGTCAATGGCTATTGGTTAGACACATTAGTGTTCACCATTCTGTGAATATTGCTCACTGTTCATTGGAATCCCTTCATTATGGGGACAGGTAATCGGGCCAATACCCTCCCCCACTTTCACCAGGCTACTACAGCATCCGTCAGATATTCCTTAAGGCCTGGTAACTGGGTGGCCTCCATCCTTCTCCAGAATGTGCAGCTTCGCATAGCAATTTTTCCTTCATATTAAAGTACCTCCAGTTTAGTCAAGATAGGAGGTTTTACAGTTTTATGCTATGCTATTTAACCTATCCTCTGCAGTTAATGTCTTCTCCTGAGAAATAGAAGTAATTTCCACACACTGAAGGTTACTTGGAAAAGTTTGGACACAAAATTAAAATTTTGTATCATGTAATGTAAGTCTTGAGACCCCTGAAACAATTTTTTCTTACTGATTGATTGGCATATTTTATTGCTAGAAAAGTGTCCATGGTTGTTAAGGGACTATCATGCATTATTTGATGCAGAATTTATTTATTAAATTATTTGTTTTATAAAGTCAATAAATATATATAATATTCTTCTCTTTACTCATTATTTCTTGTTATTTCAGATAAGTATAATTTGATGACAAGAATTGAATTTGAACAGGTGGTATTCCCATTTAACAGTAACAGCAAGCATTTCATTAGCACGATTACATCACTTCATAAACATTGAAGATTTTAACTCGCACTAAATGAAGTACATACCACTGCACTAAACTTTATCTCAAAACTAAGATGAACAAGTTTCAGAAATAATGCTTTGAAAATAACTGTAATACCTTAAAGACTCAGTTTGATGTAAATGACTTTAAATAGATACCTCTTTACTTGGCAACATAATCATGCTAATATTATGGAGTAAAGGGCAATTACATACCAAAGTACTAGCATTTCCACCAGATAAAATTCCCTTATTACACTCTCTGGGTTTTGACAGCTGTCCTAGATTGAGGTCAAAAATATAAGGCGAATTAGTAAAAAAAAAAAGGAAATAATGTTTGGAAAATTACAATATTATGTAGCTGAAACAAATAATGATGATCATAGTCTATCTATATTCAGACTTTTAAGCTATATTATAATTATTTCTTGATTATGTGATGGCTATGTCACTATATACTGGTTATGTGCCTTATATAATAAAACATAACTTTTAAGCGCGTAGATTAGAGCAAATGAAACAGCATGGGACATCTAGATGAAATGTCTGAAAGAATGCAATTAAAGCAAACTGCATCTATATTTTTGGGAATAAACAAAGATATTTAAATGACTTGAAGCAGAATTTTCACTGTGTAAGTAATGTACACTATAGTGCAGGTATCCAAGTAAACTCTTCTGTGGCCTTTGAATTATGGATTCTCTGTTTACCTTTATTTTGAAGTATTTTGGAGTAGTTGGAAAATTTGCATATGCAGAAAACATGAAATGTATAATAGTAGTTTAAAACAGTTTATTGCAATAGCAACATTATCAACTGTGCACTGCTGTGATTTATGGCAATTTTGTCAATTGTAAATTTTGTCTTCATATATTTTGTGTCTATCAGTGTTGGGGGATTAAAATGTTATGATTTTATTTTACATGCATATCAGTTTGTGATGCCAAATCAAATTGCTTTTGTGTTCCAAGACTTCCCATCATTACCGTGGTTGATCCCTAATGGTGAATTTAAGTTCCTCAAGCAAAATCCATCTTAATGATAGTCCACAGTGACTTGGCTGGGCCTTTTGCCAGAGTAATTGGAGCTATTTCAACCACAGGATTTCATTATGTCTGAGAGAATTTCCTCACAAGCAAGAGATTTGAATGTGATCCCCCAGACAGAGTGGACTGAGTAAAAGTCTTTAATAACTGATAGCCAAGACTTTTGCTTCTGAGGTGGAAGCTGCACAAGTATCCTCTGACAGCTCAGACTTCTCAAGGATCTGAATTTCACCAGCACTTGGGCAAATAGGGACCATTTTCTGACCCAAATCATCATGTGCACCCTTAGATGCAACTCTCATCTGTTCACAGTCACATACGATTTGGGGTGGGGCACTTGGAGCCAGAAGGTCAAATTCTTTAGGGTCTGTGGTTCTGAGAAGAATTTATCCACCACATAAACAGTTTGGACAATGGGACAGTATTTCATACTTACTAGTTTGCACCAACCAAGTAAGGAGTCATTGCATCGTGATCTCTGAAGATGACACATCAGTGATAGCATAAATTGGGCAACAAATAGGCGCACATTCCCTCTTGTCTTTATGAGGAAATTTGAAATACCCATTGATTAGCAGAGTTGGAAGGATTAACCCTCCAGGTTTACCATATTCTTGGCAAGAAAAATATTTTTGGTGACCAGTCAGTCCAGGAGAGGATAGTCATCACTGCACCAATCTTTAGCAGATTCCCTGTTCAAAAACCAGGGGGTGGGAAATATCCTTAGTAATCTTGGTTGGGACAAATCTAGACAACAAACTTCCCATTTAAAATTTCTGAGTCCCCTATCACAGGATCTTGGCAGTAGAGACCATCAGCTTGAAGTGGGATTATCTGTTGACTTTTAAGTTCTCCACCAAGCGAATATCTCCACTGCTCAGCTCATTCTGATAATATCTGAGTGGTGTCGGTGATAGTGATTCCTTGACTGGCTCACGGCATTGATGCAGAAGAGAGACCTGTTACAGTATAGGGACTGTCTTCTGCACGTCAGCCCACATATTCTTCATGCTGGGCTCATCTCAAGATCTCAAAGGATTCATGTGCCAGGATGTTTTCAATCATAGTTGTCAAATGCATCATTCAGGCTAGGATAAACTTCCAAGGTCCAGTGTCTGTGATGCCATTTGGAGATTATTTTTATGATTGATGCAGTAGGAAATGAACTCATCATAGCTGTTATTCTGTAAGTGGAGTAACTGATTTTCCTCTTATTCTTTTTGAGGAGAAAAAATGTCCAGTTCCTTCTATTACAGGTTGTAGGGAAGCCCTAACCTTTATGCCAAAAGTTTCAAAAGGCATGATTATTGGTTTTGATCCTCATATTTCTGTTCTTAGCAGGTATTTTGAGCTCATTAATACCCAGATCGAATCTGTATGGTGTGGCCTTTGACAAAACCTCCCTTTAAACATTTGGGTGATATTTCTTTTGAGAACATTACCCCTAAGACTGTTTTCATGTTTCCATGGTATCTGCTAGGCAGATGAGCAAGCATCATGTTCTGTTGATAGGAAAACGTTTTACCAGTCAACAACAATTATGAATGGGTTTCTCTCTCTTGCCAACTTAGGACTTTGAGCTAAATCCGACCTTCTTTTTGGTAGCTTTACATCCTATTGAGATCCATAGTCTCAGTTGAAAAGTTGATGAAGCTATGTTAAGAATTCAAGTCACACACACACACAAACACACACACGGATCACATGGAATGCATATTTTCTCTTGGTCCTATGATGTGGGACCAAGATAATTCTAGAACTTTCTATAATTTTCCATATAATGGGAAGATGGAATTTTTATGTACAGATAAGTGGAATTTCAATCTTGGAAGGGTAAGAAATGCAACAGCAACAGCAACAGGTAGGCAGATAAATAATTAAAATGTTTTTTTTTGAAACCCCACCTCCCTTGACTACTAGATTTAATTAATAATTAGGTAATAATAATAATAAACTTTTAATCAGTAGTGGTGTATGTATTTGTGTATATATACATGTAACATTGTTCTTGTATCCAGAGAATGTATAATTATTGCAAATTTAATTTCACTGGTGCATATGTCAGTATATTTGTAATATAGTAGTATCTGCTAAAATATGTTTATAATATACCCATTCTATATATAATTTTGTGTTTTATATTTGTGTTATGCAAGTAACTTTTAGACAACTGATATTGATTTTATGAGATTTTGTATTTATATTTTATAATCACTTTATATTAATGCTCAAATTAATTATTTAATTTGAATTTTTATAAATTGTCATTGTGAATCCATGTTTAGTGATAGTAATGATATGATTTTCTTTAAATACTGTAATTTACCTCATAATTAAATCAAAATGTATATAGATTGAAGTTCTTCAAAATAAATAGTTGTAGGCAAAAACTTTACATTCCTTCTTTTGCCACCAGCATCACAAGCTATTTTCTATTATAATTTTACTTCTCCTTTCATATCTATTCTATATTTAATCTTCCATATATTTTATACTCACTATGGCATTTAGTTTTGAGGTATGCAGAGAAACTTGCAAATTCTTGCATAATAAAATATTCACCTATGTTGCACGTTACTATTCAGTAATATGCTGAATCCAGAAAATCACTTTTTATAGATTATCTCAAAGTTAAAAAAGAGCTTGTGTAATGTATAGATTCTCACTATACATCACATATATTATCATGAAGCTAAGACAATTGATACAGCCTTATGCTTGGTTGCCGCTTAGTTTAAGGTCAGAGTCGGAGAAGATTGATATCAAGGTTACTAAGTTATTTCAGTTGGTTATATTTCCTAAACCTCATCATGATTAGCATGCGTCAGTATACCTGTAAAGCTAAAACCATTCTGCAACAAGTTTGCTTACCTCTGTGAATTTTGAGTCTAGCTCACACTCAGAAAAATTTGTATTATGTTGTCTAAACCCCTGAATGAATTTCCGTATAACTTTTTCCAAATCTTTATAAAGCTGAGACAGTTTATTTTCACATACTCTGACTCTGCTTTTACTGTATGGTCAGTGCCACAGTCATAGAAAATTAGAGTTACAGTTCTGGTTAAAGTATTTTCATTTACTTATATTTTTTAAACCCCATAATGGATTTTTCTTTTGATGAATTGTTATGAAGCTCAGATTATTTGTTTTATGACATGCTTGCTCAAGATTTTGACATTGGAGTCCAGGTCACATTTTTCAAATCAGTTCTTTATTTGTGAGCATGGTTTATAGACCCTGGCCTGTTCATTGTGTTTCACCATTTTTGTAGTTGTAACATTACAGTTGTAACATCATGTTTAAATTGAATACAGCTGCTTAAGAGAAGTTTTGAAAATAAGCAGCAAATGTTTATTGATTGAATAGGTTTTATCTTTAAATTACTGAAGCACACACACACACATGCGTTATCAGTTACACACAATACCAGTAATGCAAAGGCTACTTAAGACCAACCAAATGCATTTAACAATTTATTGGAGTGTGGGAAAATGTGATAGAAGCTACGTCAGCTTATTTCACCTTATGACTATTCTCTTTTTTTCTTTCTATTCATACTGTATCTTTTCCAGCTCATTATTTAGAATTCAAATGAATTTAGGACATGAAAAGAATTTTAAGAAATATTTTGAACCTCAATTAAGCTATAATAAATCAAAGAAGAGTGTTGAAGCACAATGGTAACAAAAGTATCAAATATGACTAAATATAATCCTCTAGGCATTGGGGGAGAGATTAATAAACAACATAAAAATAAAAAAAAATCTAGTGAACTGTGCATAAAAGTCTAATTTCAGCATTGTAAACAATATATGGTTCTCATGAATTTATTCTCTACAGTTCACAAAATGATAAACCAGTTTTATTGATAGTGAAAAGATGGAGACCTAGATATTTTAGTAGATGTAAAGCTGGAAAGAAATAAGGTGGTGTTCAAAATAATTGTTAAATGATCTTAATGTTATTTTTAATTATCCTGTTAAGCTTTAAAATGTTATTTCCAAAGTGTTCATGATCCAAATTTATAGAGTAAAAGCATAATACTACTTGTTCATAAGAAAGGCAGTATTGTTGAAGTTCATATCTGTAGTGTACTACACCTTTTAGAACATTAGCAAAAATATATTCCAATAAATTAAATGAAAGAATATGTAAACAGGTTGCTAAATATGAACAAATAATTGAAAAATAATATGGTTTCCAGAAGAAAAAATTGACGATATGTTTGTGTGTGTGTGTGTGTGGAATGAAAAATTTATGCAAGTGATATATCATTGATACTTCGTACATACCATACATATATTTTATTTATTTCACGTACAAATACATATATTTGCCCATTTAATGGAGTTGGATTTAACAGGCAACCTTGTATTGACCTAGTGAATGAACTCACATCCCCAAGTGTGTCCGCTACAAAATTTAGTTCTATGCACTAGGCTATTTACAATCACCTCTGTATATTGATAATTTGATTGTTTTTTATTTTCTTTCTTGGTTTCTATTTAACTCCCAATTTTTTTTATCAATATAATACACACTTATGATTTAAACATGAAAGATGGTTTTATTGATAAAAGTAAAGTTGAGCACTATTTACACTGGGATAGCTACATCATTCACATGAACTCCATTCACATACCTGCACATGGAAATTAATGTTGAATAGAAACTAAGTCAACTGATGAACCAACAAGAGGTAATTAAAATATTTTAGTATATTTACAGCTGATCTAAGTAATTATTATGCTTCAGCAACAGTAGAACCGACCATAACTCTCTCTCCCCTCCCTCTCCTTCTTTATTATTATTATGACTTTATTTAAAGAGGGTAACTCGATTAGTTAAGAACTAATCTACCTTGAGGCCCTCATTCAAAGGAATTTAATTATTTTTGCTGCATCTCTGAAGCCATTGTATATACTGGGTTTGGAAAGAGGAAATAGAGTGGTCATTTCTAATCTCAACTGGAATATTATTCCAGAGCAAAGTTCCAGAGTATTGGAAACTTTTTTTAAATAATTCCTTATTTGGTTTGGGAATTTTGTAATGTTTGGTAGACATTGATCGCAGGTGGGGAGTATTTCCAGGTAGCCTATACTTGAATAGTGATTGTAAATATTAAGGAGCATTATTATTGGCTATCCTGTACATTAATTTGGCTTTTCTTAAACAGATTCGGTCTTTAATAGGTAGTATTTTTAACTTACCAGCTAAATTTTCCTTGCTTTCTTTCTGGATTGATATTAACTCAAAAGCTCTTTTTTGGAGATGTGCCAGCTTTGCTAAGTTTTTATCGTTTGAATTACCCCATACTGTATTACAGTAGACTAAATAGGGTTGTATGTAACTGTTATAAAATAGTTTTCTGTGCTTTTCCGGGAGAAAGTGTCTTATCCTACTGAGAAGCCATAAACTTGAATTGACTTTTTTACTGATATGTTTGATATGTTCAGTCCATGATAGGTTATTATCTACCAAAACACCAAGTAGACTATCGTGACAGACCATTTGCAACCTTTTATCCTTCCATGTCAGACATAGTTCATCACTATCAAGTTTTGTTCTTTTTTTCCGTGTTGAGATAAGTAATATTTTAGTTTTACCAGTATTTACCACCATGCCATTGCATGTGCACCAGTATTCTAGTTTGTTTAAGGCATTCTGTAAAGAAATTTCGAGTTCTTGTTTTGTGTTTTGGATGTCTGACAATATTGTGTCATCTGCTTCTCTCTCTCTCTCTCTCTCTCTCTCTCTCTCTCTCTCTCTCTCTCTCTCTCTCTCTCTCTCTCTCTCTCTCTCTCTCTCTCTCTCTTTCTCTCTCTAATCAGATTGACTTAACTTTTACCATCATTCATAAGTCCGGAGATATCGTGGGAGGACACAAAATAAAATCTTCTACATTCGCCAATTCATAGATTTTAGCCCGTATCTTGCTATGAGAGAGAGAGAGAGAGAGAGAGAGAGAGAGAGAGAGAGAGAGAGAGAGAGAGAGAGAGAGTATGGGAGGCCTTTGGACATTTTCATATTTAAATAATGCTAATCAATTTTTTTCAGAACATAGTATGTTTAAGAAAAAAAAAAGCAACCTAACTTTAAATATATCACAGTATGTATACCGTGGAATTTACTGGTTTGCAACATTGTATCATTAATAAACATTGTAGATAAATCCTAGGGAAAGTGCACATGTATTGTTAGTACAAACCAGATTCTTGTATGTTACTTGGTGTAATTTCTATTTCAGGGTTTCAATCAAGCCCGAATTCCTTTTCTTTCTCATTCCACATTTGTCTGTTATGCATGAGAGGGGAGGAGAGAACAGAAAGCAGAAAGGATTGTGATGAAAATGTGTACCATATTAAATTAATTTAAAAAACGGGGATTATTAATACTTTTCATCATTATTTTTCGTACGTCACTAGTGACTAATGTGGGGAAATTGATCATTGATATAGAATCAACTGCAGATGCTCACAAGAATGTTTATGTTATGCGTATGATTGCACCATGGGCTGGTCACAATATTATATACAAAGAGTATTGGTATATCAAATTGTTTTATACCATCACTTTAAATGCATGTTATGTTTTTATATACTCATCAAAATTATTTCAATGCTGTTTAGGTCTGCTAAGAAATTATATAATGCAATAATAAGTTATTGAAAGCTTTGATAAAATCGACCATAATATGTGATGGAATAAATTAAACAATGATGGGGTAAGTTAAGTTATGGTAGAAGTTTTACGTGATATTTAAAATTTCTTACAAACTTGTATAATAGATAATAATTTTTCAGAATTTGTTTTATACACAGTATAGCTTGCAGCGGCTTGAACCACTTTTACCAGACTTGTTTACTATTTATTAAAATAAACACAATTGTTATTCAAATGCCATATAGAACAGATATAGATGTTGTTTTCATTATAAATGATTCCCCTCTCTTTTTGTAATTATATGAAGATGATACACTAATATTTTGAACAAATAAGCAGTCAGATATGTGTTACATTATGGATCAAATATATGAAGACTCAAACCACAAAAGGATATTCAACATCTCAATGAAACTTTTTGATATGATGTGTTTTCATTTCTCCCTTGATTTGACTGATCATAGAAGCGACACTGATGACTTTGTGACAGTCTTTCTCCATTTTGCCCTGTTTTTTTTTTTTACTGCTCTTTCAGACTTTACAAAGTCCATTCCGGACACCTCTTATCTCCCCTTCTTTTCTGTTTGCTTCGTTTTCTCTTTTGCCTCACTGATGTCCATCCTATACCTTAGTGATGTTTATTTGAGACAGTTCACTTAGGTTTTCAGTTCTGGTTCAACTCCTGCTAAGCCATCGATATCATCAACGCAGGTTTCTGATTATTCTGTCTCCATTACTGACACTGCTCTCGTGGTCTTCTAATTCATCGGACATGATCGTTTCCATGTAGATGTTGAATAGAGTGGGTTAAAGGAGGCATCCTCTCTTGAACTAATTTCATTATCATTGACGAGAACTGCGCTAGTCGTCTCGTCATACAGGTTTTCTGTGGTGCTGATTGGTTTTAATGCTGTATATCCGCATGGTGACCCACATTTTCAAAAGTCTTCTTCAAGTCACAGAAGACATGATAGAGGCCCTGTTGATGATCGAGGCTCTGTTGATGTTGCAGATAATTTTTACAGAGAATTCTAAATCTGAAGATATGTTCTATGATGTTACATTCTGCTCTAAAATCGGCCTGTTCTTCAGCAATGTTTTGTGTTCTCTGCTTGATATTTCAATCGATTGAGGACGTTTTTAAGTATAAGTTTGCTTGTGTGACTTTTGCGGCTGCTTGTTGGGTAGTTCTGGCAAAATTGCAGGATCTATTTCTTAAGATGGGGGATAATTAGAGACTGGGTCCATGAGGTGGGTCTATTGTTTGCCAGATTTTGTAGACGATTATTATGGTTATCAAAGCTACTGATGTGGATTTTCTTCTATTGTATACCCTTTGTAGGAAATTAGAAAAAGACTTTTAAAAACTTTGGATTCAGATATTGGCATATAGAGATAGTTTGATTTTTGAACTTGAAAGATGATAAAAGTAACAGTAAAGGTAAAATTGTGCATATTAATTATGACATTATCTTTCAAACATACATTTTCAGGTGAGTGAAACTGGTTAAGTAAAAAAAAAGTTTGGGAGACAGATACAATTGGTACAATAATACCAAATAACACTGCTTAGTGAGTGGGTCAATTGTTAGGATCTTTTTGCGAGGTGAACAATATCATACCCTCCTGAACCTCTTATTTAAATAGCAAGATATAAGGACATGTTGATTTTTATGTGTAGAATCCTTTATCTGTCAAGTTTCATTAAGGGTCAAGTTCAAATATAACAGCCATTCTGTGAGTGCCATGCTGTGCGCAGCAAAAGACATAGATCTAATAATAAATATGGTAGTATAATATACATGTCATATAATTGCCAAATTTAGTGATATTAGCATGTAGCTAATCAATCAATGTTGCCATAGATATTTGCACTGAGGTGATAGGGTTAGTTTTGTATAATGCTTCACTTGATGTGATTGTTAAACTCTTGCTTAACATTAATTTTCTTTTGGAATGAAATACAAATACGTGTCTGAAAATGTTTGGGTATTTTTCCAGTTTCTATATATTATGGTGATTTGTGTAATAATATATTCCCTACTGAATACCTTCATACACTGAAACTAGATTGAGAGAATTTACTTTGTGTTTGTAGTTGCAACACTTTAGAAAGTACTATTATCAGTATTCTGATGTATATAAGGTAGTGTTCCTTATACTTTATCTGTACAAAAACATAAAACTTAACTATAAATTCATTATACACAAGCTGCATTATACTTAGCAAATTCAAAATAACTGAGTATATTTTCTTGCTTTATCCTCCATGTCCCCCCTCACCATTACTGAGTAGCGGTTTTAATAAATCTTTATATTTTCTATGCATATAAAATGAATCTGTAGCAACTCTAACAGCACAGTGAAGAAATCTATTTATCATCGACAGTAGATTTATAGAAACAGGCAAGCATCGAAGATCTTTAATGAGCAAACTGCGGTGAGTCGCCATCAATATAGCTTGTTTGGTCCCATCCAATAAATAAGCATTACATCAGATTATAAATGTATTTTTCTCGGTTGTATCAGCGATTATAAAATCTAACACAGCAACATCCATAATCAATCTTGTATAGTGTTGTTTATAACTGTATGAACTGCCTTGAATAAACTTGCTGATTATCTTTCTACCAAGATCTTTTGCACGTTTTTCATCATGCTCACCCTGCATTTACATATGTTATTAGTAATTTGAATAATGTCATCTTCGGCAAGATCAGAAAATGTTTCCCGGCTTCTTCTATATTAAATCTATCTGGTTCTGGTAACCAAATTTGCTTTTGTGGACCATAGGATATAATTGCTTCATTTACCCTCGGCGATATTAACATTCCAGCATCAAGCATATATCTTAATAACACTATTGGAGTCCAACATTTTTTCTGAAAAACGTCTTCCAAACCAAACATAAGTAATTGGAAGATCTTCTGCGAACTCAAATGATACTATACATACTAATCTGGTTAAGTCAAAATCTGGTATGGGTCCATTTATTGAAACTCTGGTCATGTCATGTGTGGGATATCCAAATCTGTTAAAGTATTTAGAACACTCACCATATCCAAGAAAACTTCCAGGATAACATGCAGCCATATCGGCTGATATAACATCATTATAATTGTATTTAGTATTCCCATAATCCACTGTGCCCATATTCTATGCAATTGTTTTGTAGATCTTTAATAAATTCTGATTTTGTTGTTTTCCATAAATTTTTCTCTTGAGCGAAATGGGCTGTGACCGATATTACGGTAAAACAATTATTCAGTAGTTGTGTAACTTTGACATCCTCAGAAGTATATTTTAGAGCAAGATTTCTCATTTCTTCATAAAGAGATTCTGTACGGTAAATACCACCGTTAGGCCGTACAAATTGATCGTAATTGTGTTCTGAACTTTGAATTAACCAAACAGATACAGGGTCACTTTTACTGATATTTTTAATAAAACCAAATGTATGACCATTATTAAATTTAACCATTCTGTCTCGTGGAAATATTGTTACAGCATCAGTCCATGCATATGCATTATGATCGATAATCGTTATAGGGCTTCCATTTTTAATATATATCTTGGTTTGTATAATATCTCTCCTGTTAGTGTGTTTACTGTTATTGGAAATCTTAGTAAGTAACTTTTCTAGTTCAGCAACATCCTTAATAGATGCACCAGAATCTTTAACGTCTCTGCCAATTTACATATTTTTTTTTTACTGTGTAAATCTGTTAAGCCATTACCACATATCGCATTCGTGAAATGTTATGTAATTCATTCAGCTACACAGTTTATTCTTGACTCTGACGACCTCATCAGTTTGAGGTCCGCAGCGTTAGGTTTATCATTCAGCGGGTAAATTGCGTAGACAACAGCAGTTGCTGGGTAGCCTCGTTCAAAATATGGCCTATCAGTACCAGTCAGTATTCCTGGCTTGGATTTATTATTTAATAAAACCATATTATTTTTGACTGTATAAGAACGGGATCTCTTTTATCACGAACTATCCAAATATTAGCATCTGTTTTTATAATAAATTTTAACAAAATAAAATATTTTTAATTATCAAGGTGGTTAATAATTACTTTTCCTCGTTCGTCATTCATATTATTAATAGCAGTTCCAACTCTGAAAGTTGACCACACATGAGCAGCACCATCGTCACGAAATTCCCTTTTGGCTTCACGGATACGTATAGTTATATCCGCATTGTTGAAGCTAGATCTTGCATCGAAACACAAAATATATATTCTGGTATTCTGTCAAGTTTAAATATAGGAGCAGATGGTTCAATTGCATATAATTCCTCCATTATTATAGTTAAAACAAATACTCAGATTGAATTTATATATATATATATATATATATATATATATATATATATATATATATATATATATATATATATATATATATATATATATATTGTTGGCTTCCGTTAGTCTCGAGAGATGATGGAAATGCGCCCATGAAAGGTATCCCAGTTTGTAGTTGTCCAGCGTCTTCTGTGGCTATAAAGCCCCACACGGGAGTGGCAATCCTTGCTGCAGTTGCTGCACTTGAAGTTTGAGTCAGGTCTTGGTTGGAACTGTATCCTCTTCCTCTGAGATCTTTTCTCATCAGCGAGCTGTCGTAACTTTTCCTCGCTGGCTTTCAGACCTGTGAACAGAGCATGTCGCCAGCTGGACTTGTCGAGGGCAAGCTCTTCCCAGGTGTTGATCTCGATCCAATGAGCTTTCATATCGTGCTTGCAGACATCCTTGAAGCGAAGATATGGCCGTCCGATTGGTCTTCTGCCTGAGGAAAGCTTAGAGTAGAGAAGGTCTTTGGGGATCCGTCCACCATCCATTCGACACACATGGCCCAGCCATCTGATGCGATGTTGGCGGAGGAGCGTGACCATGCTGAGAGTTTTGGCCTGTTAAAGCACATCGTTGTTTGTCACACGATCTATCCAGGTGATCCCGAGTATGCGACGGAGACATCGCATGTAAAAGGGACTTAGTCTTTTCTCCTGAGAGGCATACAGGGTCCCAGTTTCGCCAAGCACGCAGGCACGGTACACGGAGATCTTAGTGTTCAATGTCAGCTTGCCGTTGTTCCACATTCTCTGCGACAATCTAGAGAGTGTTGTTGGCGCTATTCCAATCCGCTTGTTGAGCTCGGCATCGAGTGAGAGGTTGTTGGTGATGGTAGAGCCAAAGTAAGTGAACTCACTGACTACTTCTTGTTTGTAGTTATTGATGATTATGCTGGGAGGGTCCGCATCCTGAGCAATCACATTGGTTTTCTTTAGGCTGATGGTCAACCCGAATTCATCACATGCTTTACCAAAGCGGTCCATCAGGCGTTGTAGTTCAGCTTCTGTATGAGTGACTATAGCAGCATCATTTGCAAAGAGCATGTCCCTAATGGTTGCTTTTCCTTGCTCATTGCCTTCAGTCGTGCCAGATTGAACAGCCTGCCGTATGAACGCGTGTGCAGGTAGATCCTTTCTGTGGACGTCCCAAAGGCTTACTTAAGCAGGACATCGAAGAAGATGCCAAAGAGCGTAGGGGCAAGGACACAGCCTTGTTTCACTCTGCTGTGGATGTTGAATGGTTCTGACGACGAGCCATCGTACTGCACTGTGCCTTTCATGTCTTCATGGAAGGACTGGACCATGCTTAACAGCTTTGGAGGGCATCCAATCTTCGTCAAGATTTTAAAGAGTTCGTCTCTGCTAACCAGATCGGATTCGTTTTGCAACGAGCTCGACTCACTCATCGACAAAATTCCAAAGGAAGAGATCTTGATATTACTGGGCGACTTCAACGCTAGGATGGGTGCCGATCACGAGTCCTGACCTTTGTGTCTCGGCAAATTTGGCATTGGGAAGATGAATGAAAACGGGCAACATCTACTAGAAATGTGCTCGTACCATATCCTCAGCATCACCAATTCATTTTTTCAGACAAAACCACAGCACAAAGTATCTTGGAGGCATCCCCGATCCAAACACTGGATCAGCTGAACTTGATCATCACAAGAGGTTCAGCCATGAAGGGTGTGCAGCTTACTCGTACATTACATAGCACTGACTGCGACACCAAT
The DNA here is from genome assembly GCA_016746295.1 of Potamilus streckersoni. Classification (NCBI taxonomy): domain Eukaryota; kingdom Metazoa; phylum Mollusca; class Bivalvia; order Unionida; family Unionidae; genus Potamilus; species Potamilus streckersoni. Next base: position 715,942 of record JAEAOA010001447.1, read on the forward strand.
CACTCACTAGTTTGCGGTAAATTTAAGCTTCAATCAAAGAAGATCAACCACTCTAGGAAAGTGGGTAAACCACACATTGATGTGAGCAAGACGTCATATCCAGACATATCAGATGAATTCACTTACACCCTCTCCAAGGCGTTCAGTTCAGAACCTCCCTACGGCAGTGTAAAAGAGAGATGGAACAACATCAGAGATAATGTGTACAGCACACCCACAAAAATCTAAGGAAAGAAGCAGACAAAGAATATTGACTGGTTTGACGCCAATTCCGCCACACTCATGTCAGCAATAGAAGATTGTCGCAGTGCCCACCTAGAATACAAGCGTTCACCCTGCCAGAGGACACTACATGCATATAGGTCTACGAGAAGCAAAGTGCAGAGGTTAGCAGGGCAGTGCGCCAATGAATACTAGCTTCTGCTCTGTCAGAGCATCCAGTCAGCGGTAGACAACGGAAACATCAGAGGCATGTACAATGACAAAGAAAGCAATGGGTCCAACGAAGAAAGTGATAGCTCCGCTCAAGTCTTCTGCAGGCGACATCATTCACGACAAGGGCAAACAGATGGAGCGCTAGGTGGAGTACTACTCCAAACTGTATTTCAGAGAGAACAACGTGACCAACGATGCCCTCAACGCCACTGAAAACCTCCCTTGTTTGATCAAACTTGATGAGAAACCTACTGTGGCAGAACTAAATGCCTTAGAGAAACTGACCACAGGTAAAGCCTCAGGGAAGGATGGCATCCCAGCAGAGGTCATCAAGTGTGGCGGCAATGTGCTTTTCACACACTTTTATGATTTTCTCTGCCAGTGCTGGGATGAAGGTGCAGTGCCTTAGGACATGAGAGACGCCAAAATCATAACTCTGTATAAGAACAAGGGTGACAGAAGTGACTGCAACAACTACAGGGGCATATCACTTCTCAGCATCGTGGGTAAAGTCTTCGCTAGAGTCATCCTGAACAGACTGCAGACGCATGCTGAATAATAAAATATAATTGATATTTAAATTTTTAAAATTGACTTGACTGTGAAGCAATTGGATATATAGTAAAGCGACATAACTCTTGCCGGAAAAATCTTATCCACAGAGTAAATTACACGATTATTTCCCTTCATATAATGCATCATCATCATCATCATCATCATCATCATCATCATCATCATCATCATCATCATCATCATCATCATCATTATAATATTCCAGACATATTATCTCTGCATTTCTCAACATCTAATCTTTATGTTGCACACTGTATGATATTTGCCGTAAACTCAATGTATTTTGATCTCAATAAAGCGTATCTGTCTGTCTGTTTATCTCTAAAGGTTTATTAAGAACCAAATCTATTGATAGATTCCTGCCAATAATGTGAAGGGTGTGTTGATTCTTAAGAGAAAATCCTACGATACGTAGTCTAATAATTTTAATAAAACAGAATTGTAACATTGGATTGGCACAACGGTGCTTGTGCTTCGAGCTAACGTTAGTATTCATCTGATTTAAGTTTATGTTCTGATAGTAATTAAGCCTTAAAACGACAAATGTACATGTGTAAAAGCACACATACATATTTGACGTATACATACCTACCTATATAGTCAAACATGTGTGTGGGTTTCGATAAGACATAGCAATTATTGAATTTCCACTGTATGTATATTACTTGTGTCTATATAACTGAATCGTTTTACACGTACACGTGGTGATATATCTTAATAAAATCATAAATTTCTAGATTCTTTTATAAAAATAAGAAATGTAATGCTTAGAAATGTAATGCTCTCGTGTTAGTAATGGCTATATAATAGTTTCTCGAGCATATATTTGTAAGTGAATTTCGTAGCTAAGTGCAAGAATGCTGGATTCTGGTACTAAATGTCTCCAGTTCAGTTCCCATCACTGACATATGCTGGTGGATATGGCTTTAGATTGACCAAAAATTATTTTAAGGGTTGGGGGAGAGTAGCACCTCCCAAGGTTTCATATTCTCATCACGATAAACAACGTGATGAATACGTTTTGTATTTATCCGGTCGGTTTAAAGAGGTGGGTATATGAAAGCACAATACAAGAGGGTCTCCACTAAAATAATCAGTAGCATGCCTGAGCTTTCTATCTCATTGAATAAAAATATACAGAAAGAAAATGTTAGCCAAAAAGAAACAAAACATGTCAATAACGGTTTTAAGTGAGACATAGCAAACAAAAATTAAAAAAACTCCATGAAAGGCACACAAGAAACTCTACAATAATGAGTATTATGTATGTTTGTGTATTGTGTATGTATGTCTGCCTCATTTAGAAGAGCCCAAATAAAAACATTCAGAAAGAATGTTAGCCAAAAAGAAAAAGAACATATAGTGTCAATAACGGTCATAAGAGAGACATAGCGCAAGAAAGATCTCCATGAAAGACACAGGTTTTAAGAGGCCCCAATGACGGGTAACCGCTTAGGATGCTACTGATTATTTTGATATATTTAATAATAATAATAATAATAATAATAATAATAATAATAATAATAATAATAATAATAATAATAATAATAATAATAATAATAATAATAACAATAATAATATTGATTATTACGCACATATTCTTCTTCGAGAGCTGGCGCAGCTATGTCAAATGCGGAATTATTACTATGCGCGAATGCCAAATCAATGACGAACTGAATTACAAGATACGAGTAGATATTTTTGCCCGCTGAATCATTTATCGAAGCAAAAGTCGAAATTTTAAAAGCAGATAATACCGAATACGGAGAAAATGTTAATATTGGTTTTGATAATAATTGTATCATGGCATTGTTCGACAGCGCCATATATATGATCGAGTGAAGAAATTTTAGTCGATTCTAAAATATGTTGACGGCGCCACAACTATGCCTGCCTTGCAAGATACAGCTACGATTACTCAAAATCAGCTGGTCCATCGCTGATGTTTTCCAAGGATACTTCTGATCAATGTGATTGAATATCGCACAAGAATATCTTCCGCTGTCCCCAGTCAAAATTGCGGACGTGACGCTAATCATAAGTTGTATTTGCCATCGAGATTAATAATTATACTTTGCACATCAGCGTCAGCATTTATAGCAAAGGTTCTTGGTCGTTCTACTTTATACTGATTGCATTCGGCTTGATCAGCGGTATACTTGGTAAACATCACTGAGGTACCATCTCTTCTTGAATAATCGTCGCTGTATCTTGCAAAACCAATTAATTTTATTAATGAGAGACCAATAAATATCAATTTCCATAATGTCATCGGCAAATAATCGGTGAAAAATTGGTGAGATGTCGTTGATAATTTCAGGAGAATTATTACCAGCTCGTATTCCGCCAACCAGAATTACTAATCTATCGATGACAGCAAGGACTTTGTCGGAATAAGTAACATGACCAGTTCACGTTTGTTTGCCAAAAGATGGAAAGAGATCTCGTGGTTGAGTTTCTTATGGAGCTGGTTCACTAGGTTTTCTCTCCCTTAGAGATTTTCTTCGTTTCATTACATTTTCATTAAACTCATCAAAATCATCGTCATCTTGTATTACTTCGAGATTTCTAGAAAAAAGATATATAGCAGTAATCGAATCAACTAGTTCAAAATCCTTAACATACTCAGGTTTCTAATGTTTATTTCGTCCTTCGTAATCTTATGCAATACGTATTGGTCGGGCTGGATTTTTGATAGCGTCAATACACCTGGTTTTAAAATAATCATTTTACTTATATTTCTGATTCCTGTTGAGGTTGTTGTTGTTGCATTTCTTGAAAAGCCAGAGCAGCAGGGAGGGTGAACCCTACAAATTTTTGCGACAAAATCGATTAAAGCCTCAGAATGCCAAATGGAACCTTCCTACGAAATCTCATATTTCAACCAAAAAAAAATAAAGACCCCATTTTACAAATGGAGCCTTAGCGATTTTGTCGCAAATACATTGTCATAACCACCCTCAAATTGCTGCCATCTACGGTCGCAAATATGTTGTCATCTCACCCTTCCTGCTGCTGATTAATACAAATTATTTAACCAAATATTTGATCAAGTCCAATACGATATCGTGACCGAGGGTCGTGTAAATTTATTGTTATAAATCCATATGGGACTGACTGAGCATGACCAAAGTAATTTTTAAATCCATTGAAGTCCATATCGGAACACCATGTTTGCCAAATATTTCGTAGCGTATGTGTATCAACGCCATTGAATACAGCAAGAATATTGCAGTTATCGCGAATCACTTTTGGAATTTGAGTATATCGTTGAGTGACATATATCACGTCAGTGTTTTTATGCCTACCTCGGGAAAATATTCTAGCAGGGTTTTTTTGATTATCTAACATTACATCATCGTACACTACAAGATTGTTTATGTCTCCATCGAGATCTTCTACTGATGGTGCATCATTAATATCAGTAATAAAGTCGATTACACTTTCACCTTTAATTTCTGATGCATTTTCATTATAATCTTTTAGCACTTCATAGCACCGTTGATCATCTACGGATGGGGCAACTAAATATAATTTATCCCACTTCATAAATCGCATTATCAAATTAAGCAGTAATTGTGTTTTGCCTGATCCAGACGGTCCGATTATAATGGCACGGACAGAATTCGGAAGCGCTGCGTGGTGTTTTACCGGTTCTCTTCTTTTAGTCGCTGAAAAATCAATTATATTCATAACGCTATATATAAATTATGGATCTATATTGTGTTAAGTGTAAACAGCGTACTGATACAACCGATCAGACAACCATTACAACTAAAAACAATAGACTAGCGCTTACTGGTAAGTGTGTAACATGTGGTACAAAAAAATTTAGATTTTTAAAAAAATGCAACTCGGAGGTGATATTGCCGCAAAACTTGGAAAACTCCCCGGAACCTCATGGGCAAAATACCCCGGAGAAAAACACCTTCCAGGATATAGCTACTGTGGTCCCGGAACGAGATTAGATATCAGACTTGATGATCAAAATCAGCCCCGGCCTGGTGAGTATCCGATAAATGCTATTGATAAGGCATGTCATGCTCATGATGTTGCATATAAAAGCAATAATTTGCAACAAAGACATATCGCGGATGTAAAATTAATTCATGCGTTAAATGCTATTCCCGATAAATCCTTCAAAGAAAAATTGGCTTCATGGTTGGTCAAATCAGCTATGAAAGGCAAATTAGTGTTAGGTGCTGGTAATTGAAAACACCAGTGTTTTTTATAGTATGGAATCTATTTATTATTCTCCGAAAGGATACTGGAAGGGTAAAGCAGCAATCAGTAAACTCGCTAACGCTGCAAAAGTGAAAAAATCCACTGCAAAAGATTGGTTATCCAAACAAGCTATATGGCAAATTTATCTACCACCGCCTAAACAAATTAATTATTCTCATTTTGATGTTACCGTACCCAATGAAGTTCATCAGGCTGATTTATTGTTTTTACCACATGACCATGGTTACAAATACGCGCTAACTGTAGTTGATATTGCGAGTCGATTTAAACAAGCAGAACCATTGAAAACAAAGTCAGCTTCTGAAGTCGCTTCTGCATTTGAAAGGATTTATAGACGAGGTCCTCTAAGATGGCCAAATCTATTACAAGTTGATCCTGGCAAAGAGTTTCAAGGTGCTGTTCTATCAACAATGAAAACTCATAATGTTACAATTCGACGGGGACATACTGCGTTACATCGTGATCAGGCAATTGTAGAACGATTTAATCGAACTCTTGCAGAACGGTTATTTGGATATCAATATGCAAAAGAATTCATCCAAGAAAAACGATCTCGTGAATGGGTCCAAAGATTACCGAGTGTAGTTGCAGCGTTAAATAACGAGATTACTCGAACTATTAATATGAAACCAAATATTGCAATAAAAAAAGAATATATTCCCGAACAACCGCAGCGGGTTAGCACTCAGCCACTTCTCGGTGATGTTACTGTGAGATATTTATACGAACCAGGAGAGCTTGAAGGCGGTAAAAGAAGAGCTACTGATCCTATATGGAGTGTTACTACGCATAAAATTTCAACCATAACGCGATCAACTGGTAGACCTCCAATCTACAAATTGGATTCAACTGCACCTCAGCGTGGTTTTACACGCGAACAACTACAAGTCATTCCGGACGATACTCAATTACCGCCACATGGTCTTAACTAGCTCCGTTACGTCTATTACACTCAAGACAGGTCAACATCACATTGTTTCTGACATGACCAAGACTGTTATTTTTTCTGTCTACGGTGAATTGTCGAGGGTCTTTATCCGAATACTGCCAGTGCATTATACAATTGCAACTGGCGCAGTGATTATTCTGTTGTTCTTTTAATGCGATTATTACTTCAGCATCAATATCAAATTCTCGTTGTTTTTTTTTGTCCTGCTGTTTGTAACCAGAGAGTTTTTTTTATTAATGATGCTAATATCAGTGTTATCATCGTTTGCATTAAAATCATCATCGAAAACAATCCTTCGTAGTTGATTTATTCGTCGTACTCTGGACACTGCGAGATAGACTAAATTTGACCATTCAATGCGATTATCAACTATCCAAACAATTGTATCCGTGATGGTCAATCCTTGTGACGAGTGTATTGTTGTTACATAACCAAGCGTCCATGGTGATTTATCAGCGCATAATGCATCTTCTACAGTATTGATATCAACTAGCACAATATCATTTAACACTAGAATCTGTTTCTCCGTCTGGCCTGGAATTTCAACTTCAATATTCTGCTTTCGTGTATCCAATGGTCTATAACACAATGGTACTGGAAACGTTGGGAATTTTTTCTTGTGTAGCTCAAACAACTTTTTCTGAAGTGCGTCTCTGACTATCTTTCTACTTGCTACTACAAAATCATTTGGTTTCCATGTTTCCCAAAAATCATTCAAAGGTGTTTCAGAAATTATTTCACGCGCTACTTCACATTGAATTCTATCGTGTTGTAATCTAATTAGTTTTTTAAACTCACGTAACTGCTCATCGAGTGCTCTATAGTCAGTATCAATTTCTTCGTAATAATCAACAAATCCTTTTAACCAATTATGTGGACTTCTACCAACAAATGGTGGTCGTTGACCATGATCGCCGCACAATATAATTTTTGTATTATTTTGCAATAACCAATCAAGAAACATTTTTAATACATCTTCTGAAACAGTACATGCTTCATCCCAAATAATAACCGCTGGAATAAATTTCTCACCCATTCGCTCAGGAGTCCAAGCATCACCCTTGTATCGAAAAAAACTATGATACGTGCAAGCTTCAACATTTCGTTGTTTGATCTCTCTCGCTAGTCTATGGGTTGGTGTGAGTACAATCATGGACGTTCTCTCTCGATATAATTCTATCGCACGTGTTGTCTTTCCAGATCCACCACAACCGTTTAAAAAAACTGTTTTATATCTACAAATTGGATCTGATATCGGTGGTGCTTTAGACATAGAAAATCCTTCGGATTTTTCACTGATAGAATTATCGTTTTTCAGGTAACTGCTTTTAATCTCAAGGTCTGCTGATTCAGAATAATCGCATTGTATTTCACGTTTAATTCGCCATGTTCCCCAAGTCTCTTCGCTATTAGTAAATTTAGTTATCTCTTTGATATATTTTTTATCGACATACATTGAATCAATTGCAACTCTGACTGCTATACTAGGAAATCTATTTATCATTGCAAATAAATTGATAGATGCATAACCCAGCATAGAAGCTCTCAAATGTAGATATGCAGAGCTTTCTCCATCACTGTAAGTAACAATTCTACCTAACTTTGTTTTATTGGACAAGAAGGCTGTTTTACAATTTGCGTATCTATTTTTCTCTACTGCATCTTTAATAACGAAGTCGTATTCGGCATCATCTATAATCAATCGTGAGGATTGTTTTTGAAAGTTAAATTTTTTTCCACCTTGTGTAAATTTACCGATTATTCTTCGGCCGAGATCCTTTGCTTCATTATTTCGTTGATTAAATATCTTTTTTGACCATTCAATAATGTACTCCTCGTCAGCATCAATATGTTTTCTAGACTTATCGATTATACTATCAAGACATTCTGGTTCTGGTAACCAGACATTGGTTTGTTTTTGATATGAGATAATCGCTTCGCTGACAATCAACGAAACTAACATTTTACAATCAATCATATATCGCAATAACACTATTGGTAACCACATCCTTTCAGCCATGTGTCTACCAATCCAAACATAACAACACGGATGAAGTCCTTCAGCGAATTCAAATGATACTACGCAAGCAAAACCGGTCAAATCAAAATCAGGCAGTGGTCCATTAATAGCAACGCGAGTCATTTCATGTGTGGGATGTCCAAACCGTTTAAAATACTCACCAGCGAATCCATATCCTAGAAAACTTCCTGGATAACAGGCAACGATATCAACTGATATCATACTCTCACGATTGTATTTAACGTTCCATAGACCGCCATGATAATATTCCAAACAGCTGGATTGAACATCCTGTAAAAACTCTTTTCGTGTTGGTTTCCAATTATTTTTCTTTCTTGCAAAATGAGCTGCAACTGATGGAATTGTAAAACAATTTGTAAGTAACTGTTCGTAATCTTCGGATTTTCCATTAAAAACGCTAGCGTTTTCACTGAGACTTATTGCTAGATTTTTCATCCTATTATGTAGACTTTCACTGCGATATAATTCACCGTTAGGTTTCACAAATTGATTGAATTGACATTCTTCATCTTCAAAACTATGAAGTAGCCATACTGATACAGGGTCGTTTTTACACAAACTAGCAATAGCATCGAATAATCTTTCTTCAGTGAGAATACCATCCTTGGTGAATTCTTCTGGGATATACTTCACTGTTCTGTCTCGCGGGAATATTGTAACCGCGGATGTCCATGCGTGCTTGTTATGATCAATAATTTTGATTGGAGCTCCGTTTTTATTGTATTTTGATTCGTATAATACTTCGCCAGTTATCGTTAAAACGGTTATCGGAAATCTCAACGACTTTTCCAATCTAGCTATATCGGAAATAGTTGCTCCGTTCTCTTTCACTGTTAGCTCCCATTCATCTATTTTTTTATGTCTTAGATCGGTTAATTTATTCCCACGGAGTGCATTTGTAAAGTGTTCTAAGACTCTTTGTGCCACACAGTTGAGTGGCTTTTCCGCTGACGTTGACTGTTTCATTGGTGCTAGTTTTCCAATGTCAGGGTTCTTATTTAACGGATACATCCCATAAACGATTGCTGTTTCTGGATACGCTTTTTCATAGTATGGTTTATCAATTCCAGTTAACAGCCCTGGTCTGGAATCACGGCTAACAATGACTGTTGTCCTATCTTTGAGGATTGGCTCAAATTTGTCTCTTATAACCCATTCGCCCGATTCTAAATTGATAATGAATTTCACTCTGAGAAAATACCGTTTATTGCCAAGTTGTGATAGTATCATAGCTGCTGTTTCATCATTCATTCTAGCATCAACAACACCATCGATTTTAAATGTTGACCAGGTGTGTGATGCACCGTCCTGTTTAAACTCATGAACACAATCTCGTATTTTTCTAATCAGACTTCTATTATTTATTCTCTCTTTTGGTACATCTTCGAGAGTTCTATCAAGATTGAATTTAATATTTTTCTGAGGCTTGATTGTCGATAATCTCTCGAATTCTTCATTCATATAAATAAGACAAGTATTTAAATAGAAAAGTTTGTTTATATATAATGAATCACTGCAAATGGCTTATGATCGGATCAGTAACTCCATGCAATAAATCGTGTAGAGGTGAATTCTGTGGATATCACTTACAGAGTGTCAGAAATAATTCGACAGGCCCGTCCCCATGTATAAATTGTGGGGTGGGTGTGAGAGGAAAATCACAATTATGTATCAATTGTGGGGGTAAGCGGTTTAGAGAATTGAAACGTTATTATGATAAACGAATAAAAAACGCCATCATTGACCCTAACCATGACTCTGTCAAAGACAAAATCATAAAAACCCCTCAAGACTCCATTAATAGATTTATAATTAAAGCAAATAATGAATTAGACAAATAGTATTATTATATAAATGGAGCAAGAATTCAGACCACATCCAATACTCGTTAATTATGAAATATCTCGTAATGGTGTTGTTAGACACTATAGACTAAAGAAACCCGTGGGACATGTTAATAGTCAAGGATATTTGTGTTTTACTGCTGGAGGAAAGGGATATCTCTGTCATAGGGCAGTCTTTGAGTGTTATATGGGACCGATTAAAGTTGGCTGTGTTATTGATCACATTGACTCCAATCCCTTAAATAACGCGATTTCCAATTTACAATGCATTTCTCAAAGAGAGAATATAAAAAAAGGAAAGACAGGGACTTGTAAGTCAGTTGGAAAGAGACCAGTACAGTCATTTGATACAACGACGAATGTAAAAAGAGTTTTTCAATCAATGAATGCTGCGGGAAAATATTTTGGAATATGTATGCCTTCAGTACGAAAAGTTGCTGAAGGGATTTATCAAACAGCTATCTCAAAGAAAAATGGACATAGAATAAAGTTTTCATACGCATGAAATGACTCTCAATAATTACTATTAATAAAATCTATTTTTTTTTTAATTTTGTTCCGTATTTCCCCTCATTACTACTGATCGTCACGTGACTATCCTACTTTCGATATTGATTCCCGGATATGTAATTCGTGCGAGAATACATGTGAAATTGGATTGAATTAATGATGTGTGTGATCTCATGTACGTATTTAATGGTTATACGTATCAGGTATGTACGGATTTTGATTTTGTGTTATTGTTTCTTGTTTCTAAAGACTGTATTGAGAACAGCAGTTAGGGTTTTGTTGGAAAAACCTGTACAGGGTAGACAATTTGACAGAGTTATGTATGGCCGTGTGAATCCAAGGCCAGGGGTCTATTAATAGATTTTTTAAAAATCCCAATTACAAAGACAGCGTTAACAGCGCTGTTTAGATTTTGTATGAAAATGAAATTACTTTGTAATTACAAATTAAAATAGATTGTATGTGTGAAGTCAAAATAGTAAAGCGCATTACATGTAATCCAGTTTTTTTAGTGTGGTAATAAAATTCAGAAAAATATCATTCTCGAATTGACAGGGATCCCCATGACAGAGTTATCTCGTCATGTAAATCCATTATTATTACGATTATTTAATCGTAATATTATAGAAATTAATAAAAAAATTGCTATTATTTAACAGTTGTATTTCTTGTTTTAATGTTTTATTTAAATACTTAGCTTCCATTGAAATTACTACACAATATTCATTATGAAATGCTAGGAAAATAAATGCACACCTACACATTGACACTGCAGTATTAATTCACCTATATATAATATGAGCCGTAATAAGTTTGGGGCTTTAAAACGAAGCCCACTTTGCCAATCAAAACTCCCACGCCATTGACATGGTGTGGTTGAATTTTTTCAACTGCAACCAGGGTTAATTTCTTGGGTTGCTTTTGATTGGCAGATTGGGTGTAGGTCCGCCCCGTCGTTTCATGTTTGTATCGTCCTGTACTGTCCCTATCATACCATCCTATCATCTCATTGTATATATATCATCCTATATGTAATGTACTGTCCCCCCCACAACATATCTTCCGGAAGACCTAATATAGCATTTGTTACGTTAGAGCTTCCAATTGGGAGATCTATGTTTGTGGCCCTTGGGCTTATATAATGCGAAGGCACTAAATGAGTTCCAAGAATGTGCTGTCCCCCCTCTGGGCCTCTTTGACGTCGTTTGGCGCGAAAGAGGTTCCAAATGAGGCTTTATGTTATATGTTCAATGTTTGTAAAGAAATCACTTGGATTTCACGTCTAATACCCATATAACCCGCCCTTGAACTCGATTGGGGGGTTAGGGTATTGTATAAGTCTTTAATGTATGTGCCCTTTCTTGCCTCGAAACTCGAATGAGGAAGAGACGGGCATTGTATATGTTTTGTTTTTTTTGTATATAAAAATATTTTAAAGATAAGAAAATACATTAGTAATAATATTCAATAAATGGAATTTCAAGATATTACATCTATCATCACAGAAATATCAAATTTAAGAAATCAAGGAATCGTACTCTCTGAATTTTTGAATGAAGACAGACTTTTGAATGAATTTGAACAAATTGATATACAATTGAAACATGGAAGATATGTTCTACCTAAAATGTATTCACTGATAAAAAGAATCCAAAAAGCGGTTAATGCTTCTTTGTATAACAATGATATTAATTTATTCATTCGGCTATTTAGTATAGTTGAAGCAATTAGAAAGAAACTCGGGGAACAGTACCAAGTTCGGTCAGAGATTGCTTTGAAAGTGAAATCTATAAAACGTTTGATTGATGCAAGTATTGAAACCCACAATTGAAAAAACGTTAGCATTTCCAATAATGACATCAGAAGCATTAAGTAACAGACTAGCCCGTGAGAGGTTAGCATTACTGAAAAAGTTTATACCAATTCGAGATAACGTGCGAGATAAACTACAACTTAGACAGCAAGCGCAGACTGACTTTTCTATTGGAAGCGAACAACTTTTTGCCCCTGTAACTAAAGCCACTAAAGATATGAAACTTGCAACAGAACGTGCTATATACGGCGACATCCCTAAAGAGGGAGCAGTACCTATTATTGATGTATTAGGAAAGATTGCTACAGAAACTGAAAAAACCAAGGAGGGAATAAAACAGCTTTCAGGTGAGTTACAAACTCAGCGAGAAATACAACAAATGGGTAATATTGATATTGATGATAACCCCGTTGAAGATGCTAGTGATTCTATTGAAAAAGTTTCCACTAAAAAAGGTGTTCCTTTTAACGAGAAATTCACTGATAAAGCTATAAAAGAAATCAGACGAATTCAATTGCTGAAACCTGAAGACTATGAGTTATTTGGTGACTTTGCTGTCAAAAGTTATTATAACAGGGGGGAATATTTAAAAGACGAGTATAAAAAAAACACAATAAAACGAGATCAATGGGTGGATTGGTTATTTAAAATTAATAAAGAAATCCCCGGAAATTTAAATAAGAATACAGTGGAATACAGATCTTTTAAAATAGGAGTTGCGTATGGTTTAGAACAACAACAACAAGGTCAAGGTCGAGGTCGAGGTCAAGGTCGACAATCTCCAGAAATTCAAAACGTTTCCGAACCAGCTCTAGAAATTCAAAACGTTTCCGAATCAGAAAGTTCTTCAGGAGAGGGTTATGGAAGTTCTCATCGTGATTCTCATATGTGTCCTAGTAATATCATTAATGATATATCACGACTTGAGGTTCTTATGGGAGGTAAGCGAGCTGGGAATAACTCAGTCGAAATAACTAATGAAGCATTTGATATTTGCAGACGATTATTCCAAGGTGGGATAATTGATATTCATACGTATCGAGAACTCTTGGATGAGTTAATGGACGGAATTCCAAGGGAATTTAGTGGTTATTATAGCGATTGAAATTTCTAATTGCTTGCATTTAGAAATTACAAAGTCATTTTAAATAAGATGATAGTACACTATAATCACAATAAACCAACAAACGTGTATGTAGTAAACTCAAGATTGCCCGTTTATAAGGCATACTATGGAGACGGCCTTGGAAATACCATGGCTGGTTTATTCACAAGAATAGCCCCAAAAGTAGCACCAATTGCTAAACAATTAGCGATGAAAGCCATTGATGTTATTCGTAATAAGGGAATTAACGCTGTTGGAGATCTTGCAGGAACGGCCTTTTCTACCGCAAAGAATAGAATAACGTCATTGGTGAAATCTAGATTCGGACGAAAACCACCACAAATACTTTCAACACCGCTACCTTCAACAACAATGATGCCTGCAAATGTCAGTAAAGTGATAAATAACGCAGTGGAACAAAAACTAGCATCATTAGCAATGACTTCACCAGATAGTAGTAATATTGCAAGTATGATAGCGGGAAGTGGTCTTGGAGGAAATAGTAAAAATGTCAGACGAAAAAGAAAATGATAGCATTACTACATTTAGAAAAACGATAACGTTTTAGTATAAATGGCATTTAAAAAAATTGCTGATCCAGCGTTTGATATGGCAGCACCGGTGAATAAAGATGATTCTAAAATTAACTATCAGTATTATGCCTATCCTGCAAGAGAGCCTAATCAACGGGGGAGAGTTGAACTTCAAGTTCAAGATACAAGTAGATACTTTTTGCCGTGTGAGGCATTTATTGAAGTAGAAGGAGAGCTTGTAACAAACGTTGCAGCTGATACACCATATGGGGATAACCCAAATATCCGAGTTGGTTTTGTAAATAATGGCATTATGGCGCTATTTAACAGTGCAAGATATATCATTGATGGAAAAGAAATTGAATCAATAGAACAAGATGTTGATATTGCAACAACAATAATCGGACTTGCGAGATATTCTGATGATTATACAAGATCGGCTGGTCCGTCTATGATGTTTGCTAAGGATACTTCTGATCATCCGAACCATTATCAATTTATTAAAGTACGAACTGCGCAAGCTACTGCATTGGATGAGCAACAACTCGATGCTAATCCAGACCGTGAAATTAGACCAGGCGCTGAATTCGACATTTTAAAAAGGGTCAATGATAATTTCAATCTAGGATTTGCAACACGAAAAGGAGCATTAAAAGGACAGCATCGACGGTTTTCATGTGCAATTCCGTTACATCACATATTCGGATTTTGTAGAAATGTCAGAAAAGTCATCTATGGAGCAAAGCATACAGTCGTGTTAGTGCGAAAGGAGAATGACAATGATGCAATCTGGCGTGATAATGATGTTGATGATGGTAAAGTCATTTTAAATAAATTGGTTCTATGGATACCCGTCTTGACACAAGCAGTTACAATAGAGCAAGAATTACTATCGTTTATGGACACAGGTGGAAAATCATTGCTAAGTTGGCTAACAACAACGACTGATACGAAGCAGGATAATGTAAATGGCACATTTACATGGCACTTAGCATCAAAACAAGGTGTTTCAGCTCCACGTCATATCTTTATAGCGTTACAGGATGCAAATCGAGTGGGTCGTCAAGTATCTAGTCATATGATATTTGATAAATTAGGAGTAAGTGAAGTTTCGTTGAGAATAAACGGACAACAAGAGCCAGCAGAGATTGTACATCTTAATTATGAAAACAACAACATAGCACGTGTATATCATAGAATATTGTCGTATATGGGTCGTGATCAAAATGTTGATACTGGTTTGCAAATATCGCAAATTGATTTTGAAAAACACTATCCGATTTATTACTTTTCATTGGAACATCTTGACATGATGAGACAATCTGTTGTTGATATATACTTCCAAGCTCGGGTACAACGCCCTGCTGGTATAGCTGATTATAGAGCAGTTGCTGTCATTCTCAGTGATAAATCAATGTTGTTAGAAGGAGTTGGCGGACGAATGAGACTTATTGATGCACCAGTGGAAAATCTTTGATTTTCCAAACATGTAGTTAGGATTTTCACAATAAGATCAATTGAAAGTGTAAATTACATTTAGAATAGAATGACATATAGTATTGTTAATGTCCAGTTGACTGATGGTCAGGTCAAGAAATTGAAATCAAAGTCGGCTAAAGAATGTGGAACTACAATAACGCTGAAACCCACTCAAATGTCCGGTGGTGCACATAAATTATCATTGACAGATCGTCAAATAAAACATTTCAATGATGCGCTAAAGAACAAACGAGGAGTTCAAATTGATTTTTCGAAAGCAGCAATCGCCAGTATGATAAAATCGGGTGGAATATTCCCGCTGTTAGCTGCTATCCAGCATTGATTGCAGCGGCTGCCCCAGCGGTTGCGAAGGCGGCAGCGTTAGGAGCCGTTGGTACTGCTGCAGGAATGGCCCTGAAAAAAGCTACTGGGAATGGCTATAAAAAAAGGAAAGGGTCTAAGACTACCAGGAACCCCATACAATTGGTACAAGGGCACGGGCCTAAGAATACCAGGAACGGCTTATTAGTGGAAAAATCCCTAGGATTTTCACCAATGTCCAATTTTGATTTAATTGATGCTGTAAAATCATTATCAATAAAAAACTTTAGAGGAGTTTTCATGAGAGATCAATTACCGTCAAAACCAATGAAAAATGAAACGGGTATTATCAATCTTGATAACAGCAGCGGAAAAGGAACTCATTGGGTCGCATATGCAATTGATCCACGTGGAATTGTCTATTTTGATTCATATGGATTAGCTCCACCAAAAGAATTCATGCGATATGTATCCACAATAACAAAGTCATCTCCAATTTTTTATTCCACGCTACCAACACAACAGTTAAATGATCCACCGATATGCGGTCGTGAAGTATTAAACTTCCTTGCAGAGATATCTAAATTTCCAAGGAAACCACCACAAGTTGTTGTTAATGAATATACTAGCAGGCAATGGCAAAAACGATAGCGTTATGATTTAGAAAAACGTAGCGTTTTCGTATAATGATTGATATTTGGGGACGACCTTTATCAGAATAAAAAAAAACAGAAACCGATAGTAAATTAGCTGTCGAAAGTGTAAAAAAAATAATCGAAGATGAAATCGCCGAGACATTAAATTTGTCAAGTGTAGATCCTGGGGAAATAGTTGTATTTCAAGATCGCCAGGGCAAATTGAAATCTAGTAATGTTTCATTGGATGATGTCTTAATACGAAGACGTGACGTCGTTGAAGATACAATAGCGTTATATTCAAATGATGGAAAACTCAAACCGGGGGTATTTGTTTCGACGATCACGAATAAACTAACAACAGTAGATAGCACAGCAAACGCGTTAAAATCACTCAATGATGAATATAACAATCATAAAACTGAATTCAATAAATTGTATGAATTACAAAAGTCAATCGTAGACAAAATCGACAAACAGCTGCTAGAATTCCTTGGAAATCCACCAGTAACCACACCGAATATTGCAGAGATAAAAGCATCTATGTTGGAAATTGCAACATTTCAATTAAGATATGAAGAACACACAAAACAGTTTTCAACATTTCGTAAAAACATCGTCGATAAATTTTTGGGAGGTCCACTTGATAAACTAGATATCAAACTTCCGGATATTAAAAAATCCATCGAAGAAATACCAGCGATTAATCGGCAATTGGAAGCAATCAACACGGATATTACAACGTTTAAAAACAATCTTCCGCTACTTGAAAAAATAAAGATTCCTCATGAGAGGAATATCATAAATATGATATACACAGTTCTCTCTGGATCATTAGATTGGGAACCTAAAAAGAATACAATAACTCTCACTGTGTCAAAGAAGGGTATTTATCGATTAACAATAGTGTCACTGAATCAGTTTAATATATCATCATCGACTTCATATGGATACAACAACGTGATTTCAACGACTATTGACCTGGATGAATACAAACGGTTTACAATAACAAGCAATGATCCTAATTTAAATAAGACATCATTTGTATGGTACATGGAGTTTGTAGCTGATCTAAATTAAAATTTTTAACAATTAAAAACCACTTGAGGTTTTAAAATAATATGATTCCATCATCGCAATATCGCTATGATACCGTCAAAGAATTCTTAACAAAACTCAAAACACTCATTGATGAGTATGAAATAAAAATTAAAAAGTATCGCAGGAGAATTACCGCAATTGATGTTACAGTATACTCGGTATCTGGTATAATGGCCGGTGCTGGTATTATACTATCTTCAGTAACAATGGTAGCTCCGATTGCTGTCCCAATTGCTATTTCCGCGGTGACAACATTTGCTGGAATTGCAAATGCTATTACTAAAAAAATATCATCGTGTTCTCAAGAAAAACTTAACGACTATATAGTAAAACATCAAGCAGTATCTAACGGTTACTCACAATTATCCTCGTTGATGTCATCATCGATTGATGATACGATAATTACCGAAGACGAGTTCTCCGCGATGATACGCATTTATGATACTACGATTAAAAACGCTAGCGTTTTTTCATCTATTGCAAAATTAGACATTGTAAATAATAATAATAATAATGTCGCAAGAGATTCAACTACTTCAGCGGATAGCAGAAAATACCACTCCGCGGAAAACAAGCATGATATCAATATCGTCAACAAACCCTAAATTCAGTGTGAATTTTCCCTCGCCTGTTTCAGTAAAGGAAATCGCGTTGGCAAAATTACGAGTGTATCATAGTTGGCCTAATATCAGATCGGTTCCATTTGGTGGTCAGAGATCTAATAATTCTCTGGTATTTGCATATAGAAATAAAAAAGATGACACTCCAGATTGGAACGTTGTTTCAATACCAACTGGGTCTTATCAAATTGAGCAAATTAATAATGAATTACAACGTAGAATAAAATCCATTACTAAAAAAGAATCAAAAATTGCGATAACAGTTCATGAACCAACACTATCATCTACAATTGAAATAGGCTCTCCTGGGTATGTTGTAGATATTTATAACAGTTCAATAAGAACAGTATTAGGATGGCCCGAAGATCCACCTAGAAGTGCTGATAATTCCACGCCCGAGCCTGTAAAATCTGATTACGTCACTGATGAAATAGGACCTGAAAATCCATCAAAAGGATATAAAACATTCGAGGATATAAACTTCACAAAGAGATATCGACATAAGGATAAAGATAAATATGGTAAGGATGTGTGGACAATTCCATTTTATAATGATTATATCCCAAAGGAAGGTGAAATTCTGGAATTACATGAAAGAAGTCCAGCAATCGTAGATATTGAAGCCCATATCTTCGAAAAAATGAATCAGGATTTTAAATTGTTATTACCGTCGTTAAGATCCGGTCTTCTCACACAAGCTGAGTTCATTAGTGTAGTCTCCGCGGGTAATAAAATCATCGATGACATGGAAATATTTAATTCGAGGATTACTAATTTCTTCACTGATGAAAATAACCCAATTTCAAGAACTAGTTCCGCTCGAGATTATAAAAAAAATATAAATGAAAATCCAAATTATAAATTTCCAGGATATAACACACCTGAACTAAAAAATCAACTCAGAACTGCCATCAACGAAGGATTTAATAAAATTTATCAATCATGGAAAGATAGCCAGCCGAAGCCTATTATCCTCACTCAATAATTCTCCCGACGGCGACGGTAGACATATCGCACCGAACAATGTGGATATTTCATCAGTGATTGCACTGAATTTAACGTGTGATGTAATCGAAGGAAGTTATCAAATTAATATGGAACAATCAAATCAAGCCCGACAAGGTTACATTCTTTATTCATTTGCACCAACAGCACCCCCCGGATTTTTAATTGTTGAAAATCCGACTAATCCAGTCTATATGCAATGTCAAAATGATTCACTAACTAGAATTAATTTTACACTCACCGATCAGTCAAATAATTTGATTGATCTACGTGGTGAAGTATTATCGATTAGTTTGTTTGTGAAAAGCTAACAAATAATTTGTATTAATCAGCAGCAGGGAGGGTGAGATGACAACATATTTGCGACCGTAGATGGCAGCAATTTGAGGGTGGTTATGACAATGTATTTGCGACAAAATCGCTAAGGCTCCATTTGTAAAATGGGGTCTTTATTTTTTTTTTGGTTGAAATATGAGATTTCGTAGGAAGGTTCCATTTGGCATTCTGAGGCTTTAATCGATTTTGTCGCAAAAATTTGTAGGGTTCACCCTCCCTGCTGCTGCCAGCGTTGCAGAGTAATAGATATACAATTGTCTGAAAAATTGGCTAAGAATTCTACAAATGCCAGAGGACAGTTATCTTAATTAAGGCTATAATTTGCAGTTAAAGCATGGGGCAAATTGTGATTGCTGGGCTAACAATGCTAATTCTAATTGGGAATGTTTGGTGATGAAAAAATATTTCCTAGAATATTCAGTCAGAGATATGAAGTTATGTTTGGCAAAAGCAGCAGGTTAAAATTAATGGATGGAAGAACTGCTTTTCTATAGGTCATTGGGGGTAGGATTACCTTGTCATAAATATATATAATTGTTAGAAAATAGTAATCTTTGTTCTATAATCACTGTATATATATATATATATATATATATATATATATATATATATATATATATATATATATATATATATATATATATATATATAGTGGGAAACTTGCCAATCACATGTGACACTGGAAGATGATAATATTTATTATGAATATAGACATTGTCACATTTGTAACGTTAATATCGAAAATGAATTATATTTTATTACTGCATGTTCGGTATGTGGACGATTACAAAGAAAGTATTTAGCCATCTTTATTTTAGGACTTTTATGCAAAATAATGAACGTAAACTTCTGATGATACTTTAGCTATGTTTACAATGAAAGCCTTAGTAGTAACCGCGGTGGCATCTCCCTATTATCCATCACAGGGAAGATACTAGCCAGAATTCTGCTAAATCGACTGACCTCCACTTGGATGAATGCTTGATACCAGAGTGTCAATGCGGATTCAAGCAGGATCGGGGCACCGTAGACATGATCGCCTCAGCCAGACAAGTACAGGAGAAATGCCAAGAGCGAAAGTCAGCCTCTACACCACTTTTGTAAACCTCACTAAGGCTTTTGACGCTGTGAGTAGTGATGGTCTATGGATGATCATGACAAAGTTCGGATGTCCTGAGAAGTTGATCACCATAGTCAGACAGTTCCACGATGGCATGCTCGCCAGAGTACAGCATGATGGAGAGTTCTCCCTGGCCTTTCCAGGAAAAACGGTGTGAAGCAAGGCTGCGTTCTTGCCCTGATCCTGTTCTTCATGATGTCGACAGCTATGCTGACCGACGCTTTCCGTGAGGGTGACAATGGCATCGACATCCGCTTCAGGACTGATGGAAACATCTTCAATCTGAGAAGACTGCAGGTGAAGACCAAAGTCCAGGAAGAGACCACCCGCGACTTCGTATTAACTGACGAATGCGTTTTGAATGCTGACACTCATTCTGCCATACAAGAAAGTATGGATCGGTTCTCCAAAGACTGCATAGACTTCGGACTGACAACAGGTATAAAATAGACCGAAATCGTGTACCAACCTGCACCCCCACTCCCCTACACTGGACCCAGCATCAGCGTCTATGGCCAGAAGCTCGCTACTGCTGACAAGGTCATCTACCAGGGCACTTTGTAACCCATCATCTATTGATGAAGAGGTCATTCATAATTGCTCGTGCAAGTGCAGTCTTCGGAAGCCTTCACAATACTAAGGGGAACAGAAAAGAAATCAGCCTGTAACCGAGCTCAAGGTGTACCGCCCTCCCTCTCGTACGCCTGTAAGACATGGACTGTCTACAGTCGCCACGCAAAACAGCTGATCTCCACCCACATACGCTGCCTCAGAAAATTACTCCACAACAAATGGCAGGACAAAACTCCTGATATAGAAATCCTCCAAAAATGCCGAGATGGCAAGCGTCTATGTCATGCCCAGGAGGTCTGACCATGTCTGCCGTATGCATGATGTGCGCCTCCCTAAGAGATAATTCAATGTGGAGCTTGCTGAAAGCAAGCGTTCCCGAGGAGGCCAAAAAGAAACGATTCAAGGACGCGCTCAAAGCCTCCAAAAAGTCGTGTGGAATTGACCCAGACAGCTTGGATCAGCTTGCTGAAGACCGCGCTTCTTGGATTCACCAGATCAACTCATGTGTAGCTGCCTTTGAAGAGCACCGGAACAACAGGGCCAAATAGAAAAGTCAGCAGCGGAAGAGCAAAGCCATCGCCAAGCCTCATTCCATCCAACCCTTGGAAAGTCACTGTCCTCCTTGCCCTAGGCTCTTTAGAGAGCAGTTTGGCCACACTTACTATATACACACTCACCGACCAGCCCCGATCTGAAGATATAGTCGTCTTCGAGAGCGAAGGACGAACATCATAGATACAGATACATGGTTAAAAATATGTATAGTAACCTCGTCAAACATAGATTTAGCTATATAAATATATCGAACAAAAAACTAAAAAATCAACTAAGAATAATATTAAACAAGAGAGAATTGACATCTTGTCGAAACATATAATTGGCTCTAAAAATGACCCTTGGCTTTCTTCTTCTTCTTGAATTTCTCTCTTGTCTTCTTTCTATCCACAAACTTCTCAGCTGCTACATCATATCTGTCTTCTTCTTCAAATTCTCTTTCCCTTGTTTTCCTCTCTTTCTTTTTGTTTTCATTTTCTTCCGTCTTTCGTTCCTTATCCATCCATTCTTGTACCCTCTCCCTTTCGTTCTTATCTTCCTCTTCCTTTGTTACCTCATTTATCATATTTTTCTGCATGTCTTCAGCATTTCTTAAATTATTAAGCTCCATCTTTACTTTGTGTGAGGTCTCACTCATTTTCCACCTTTGCAAGCATATCTTCAACCACGTGTAATATATCTAGAACGTCTTGCAGCATTTTATGTTGCAAAACTGGTCAGATGTCATCTTTCTCAATCGATGTTGAATAGCAGGGTTGACTGACTAGGTATTATAATCGCTTATTGCACTCCTTGACATTGTGCAACTGTTTGCGGCCCAGACAGAGCTGCAGTCTCTTTAAGATGGCGCTTGTCACTGAGATGGGCCTTTTGTGTGATTACAGGTATGCATTGCTCACCAACGGCACCTACCCCGTTGGGGTGGGGGGTGGGTGGGCACAGCCGCGACTCCTCACCACCCGTCACCAAAGTAAGTATACCCTGTTTTATATCAGCAGGGCAGGTTATGTTGCAAAATCCTCACGAGTTATGTTTACTGGTGTCCCTATGTCAATATTGTGCAAGCCATCAATGCAATTTGCCAAGGGTTTGTGGTTTTTAATTTTGAATATGTTGTGTTGGAAGTTCGCGTACTATGCGTATTTATATGGTTCTAAATTATTCCCAATCAGCCGGGTGTGTGCCATCCCTCACTGGATACCATTGCTATTCTACGTTCCATGCTAATTTGGACCGCCTGCTAAAGTAGGAATTTGCTAAACTGAAGAAAAAGTTACAGTTGTCTGAGTGAAAGATAAGTTCGGGGACGCCTCTGTTATTTTTAATGGTCGTGTTGTCTGTGGTTGCATGGATTGGGTTTGTGGATCAGCAGGCCGGGGCTGCTTCTTTACGCATGTCCGTGTTTGTGGGGGATTGCGGGACAGCAGGGCGAGGTTTGTCCTTGTCTGTTCCTTGCATTTGCTGCTTTGCCTGTATTTTATGGGTACATAATGGTGTTGGTGTGTGTGTGTGTGTGTGTGTGTGTGTGTGTGTGCTGGGGAAGGGGATTGTGGGGTAGTAGGTAGAGTTGCCTGTATTACCTCTTAATTTGTGTTATTAATCTTTTATGTTGTGCCCAGCATGTAACCTTGGTCAGTGAAAGTCTAGTCTGTGTTATAACCTTTTTACCGTATTCATTTAGGTGGCTGACGGTGGCCAGTGGTCTAACACCTTGGGGTGTGGATAGGGTTGCCGTCTGGCCCGCTCATGGTTATAGTCAACAGGCCAGTGTGTTGGTCAACTATGCTGATATTTGCGGATATGTTGTTGTTCCTGTGGGAGGGCTGGTGGCCCATGGGCTGTTTGTTCGGTACCATATGTAGTAGGAGTTGTGTGTGTTCTCATCATTGCACTTGTAGGCCCTCTAATTATGTTGTGAGACAGCTGGGGTCCTGTATTGCTGGTTGGCAGATTACCAGCTGTCTGCTTCCTAATCTAGGTCTGTCAGCTCATTTCCCTGTCTGCTGTCATATGTGACGTGTTCGTTGATGTCAGTTACGTTGTATAGTTTCCCAATACAAGTCAACTATATTGTTTTTTGTGGAAAGGCATGCCGGGTTTGTTGTTTCGGACCACATTTTGATTGGATGGTGCAAAATCTATCACTCTGTTTGCAGTTGGCTGGGCAGTCGCTGAGGATGTGACATAGGGTGGCAGGGTTGACGAACGCTCAGTTATTTACCTTAAGCACGGAAAATATCCCTATATCCACTGCATATATCACATGCTAAAGATTCATAAGCTATTAGTGTTAACCTAAAATAACCTTTCATTTAAATTATTTTTGCACACACCAACACAATACTCCAATCTTACGCCCAATTTATGTGTGTGGTTGGTACTGCAGAGACAGCTTGATTGTCTTCACTATCCTATTCCTAAGTTGCTACGATAGGGAAGACGTTTCGCCTTACATTCCACACCCCTGAATGATGCGGTGTCTGTAGCTGCTGTGGGTAATTAGGGAGGGAGCAATAGGTGTAAGTATAGCATCAGACTGCGCACTGGAAAGTACCACACCTATGTAGGTGATCAATCAAACGCCACCTATGCACCCACATCCCCCTTGGCAAGTCTACATTCTTGCCGCTGCCTTTACAATTCTTCGTCCCAATTTTCAGTGAGTAATTACTAGTCCTGGTGGTGGTAGTGCTTGTTGTGCTTGTTACTGCGTAAGTCTCCTCACTATTGGTTTGATATCACAGCGGCTCTGTTTTAGCTTCAGATGAGGTAGAATCATTTCTTTCTTCTCCTCTTTTTCTTCTACTTTTCCTCCTCTTCTTCAATCCTGGCACTTTCTTCTATTTTCCCCATGTCCAGATCATCCAGGAGGCGACAAACATACTCAAGGTACATTTGGAGTGATAACAGTTTTGAAATTCTACACATTTTCTGGATGATGATACATCAAGGATGGGTAACCAGATTGAGAAATACTCCAAATCATATACCAGAAGCACGGTTATGAAGACAAATACCTGCTTTCACAAAACTAACTATACTCACTTCACAACCAAAAAACTGCTCGGAACTAAAAGAAACATGCCCAATTTATACCTAACAACACACTTTATTTCCATCTATATATACAACTTAAACACACACACACACTCACACACACACACTCACACTCACTATCTTGCAAGCCAGACACGCTAATATCCCTTGACTTACAATTACACTAACATACAAACACAAATAGAGACAAATCTATCTCTTTGTAGAGTTTTTTGGTAGGCATGAGAAGTGCTGTTTTGTTTCTTAAAAGCTTTAATCTCATATTGCTTGAAATTTCGTACCGCATCGCTACAGGTTTTCTCTCAGTATACGTCCTGCTTCTTCGGGAAAAAAAATGATAACTACTTGCTGTCCACAACACAGTTCTCTAATCCAGTGGTCCCCAAGCCCCGGGCCGCGGACCGGTACCGGCCCGTGGATCAAATGGTACCGGGCCGACCAAGGAACATTAAAATTGATTCCATTTTTTTTACGGTGGTGTATTTCTCTCGAGTTTGTGCAAATTGCCATGGACGAGAGGTTAACCGGGAGCTGAGAGACATCACCTAAAACCGCACCAATACCGTTCATGCGCAAAATATCGTGATATCGGGGAGGTTTTAAGTCATGTCTGGACCTGAGCAGCCGCAAGCACTTGCAAAGTTGTAGCTTTGGTGGAAAGAAGTGATGTGTATTTCTCTTCTCTCTGTTCACCGGTACTTGTTTAACAGTGCTTGGTGCACGTGTATATTGTGTTTGCTCAAATTTAACCCACAAATTAGCAAAAATGAGTACGAAGCAGACGTCGTTAGAAAGTTTCATTGGGGAAAAGAGAAAGCCCAGTGAAGAGAGAGAAGAGCCTTCATTATCAAAGAAACATAAAACTTTTAACAAACAATACCATGAGTCATACTTGAAACATGATATTATCAGGACAGGTGATTCCCACACACCAACCCCGCTCTGCATAGTTTGCTGCGATCAGCTCTCTAATGAAGTAATGAAACCGTCAAAACTGCTTCGCCACTTGAACGCCAAGCACCCTGATTAAAATACAAGCCTCTGGCATATTTTGCAAGGAAAAACAGGAAGACGAAGGACAGAATAACCAATAAAGGAGAATGCACTGAGAGCATCATAGTTGGTGGCTAACTGTATTACTAAGGCTAAAGAGTCATTCACTATGGGTGAAGAATTGATCTTGCCCTCCACTAAAGACATTTGCCGTGAACTTCTAAGAGAGGCTGCTGTGTAAATGACAGCACATGTGCCTTTGTCGGCTAGCATTGTGACAAGGCGCATTGAGGAAATAGCCGATGACATTGAGACACAATTGTTGGAGAGGATTAATACATCACCGTGGTACGCACTCCAGGTTGACGAATTTACAGATATCGACAACAAGGCAATACTACTTGTTTATGTGCGATATATGTTTCAGGAGGATGTCCATGAGGATTTGTTTTGTGCATTATCTTTGCCATTCAATAACACAGAAGCATAACTGTTCAAGTCACTGGGTGGTTATATATTAGGACAACTAAAACGGTCCTTTTGTGTCGGCATAAGCACAGACTGAGCTGCTGCCATGACCGGACGACTGTCTAGTTTAACTGCTCGGATTAAGGAAGTTGCACCTGAGAGTGAATCTACGCGTTGCACCATTCACAGAGAAATGCTGGCAAGCCAAAATGTTGTACCGGAATTTAATAGCGTATTGATTGATGTCGTTATAGTTATTAATCACGTAAAAGCACAGGCCTTTAACTAAAGCATGTTTCAGCACCTTTGTGAGGAGATCGACGCAGAGCGCAGATGCCTTCTCTTATACACAGAAATAAGATGGTTATCCAGAGGAAAATCGCTAACCAGAGTATTTGAATTACCAGAGACATTGCAAAGTTTTCTCTCAGAAAAGAAGTCACCGCTGGAAGCACATTTTAGTGACATTGTATGGGTCGCAAAACTGGCTTACCTGTATAAAATATTCAGCCTTTTCAATGAACTCAATAAGTACCTTCAGGAGCAAATGACAACTGTTTTCTAGTTGGCAGACAAAGTAGCTGCATTTAAAGCCAAACTGGAGTTATGGGGACGGCGGGTGAACAGAGGCATTTTGGAAAAGTTTCAGACATTAGCGGTGATTTTAGGCGAGACTGAGCCTGAGCATTAATTCTCCCAGTTGGTGCACGATCACCTGTCGTTGCTTTTAAAAGAGTTCTAGCTCTACTTCCCAACCACAAATGACCAACGAACTGGTAAGGAATGGATATGCGACCCATTGATCAACAAACCAGGCGAATCTAGTATGTCTGCACATGAATAAGATCAACCGTCAAAGATTGCAACTGACGGCGGCCTTAAAACTACGTTCGAGACAATAACTCTGCCGGTGCTCTGAATTAAAGTTATAGCTGATTACCCTGAGATTGCCACCACAGCACTTAAATCCCTTTTGCCTTTTCCTATATCCTATCTGCGTGAAGGAAGGTTTTCTGCAGTGACAGCAACCAAAAGAAAAAAAGAAATAAACTGGACATAAACAACACATTTCTGGTGTCATTGTCTCCTATTACCCCCCGATGGAACCATCTCGTTGCAAAGAAACAAGTTCAGGGTTCTCATTGATTTAGCGTTCTAATGAGTTGAAATATTAAATAACTTATATTAATTTTTTGGTGTAACTGTATTTTATTTTGAAGGCATGTTTAATTATTTAATCAAAACAATCTAATATATAGACAATAAACGTCCACCGTCAGCGGGCCGCGGTAAAATTATCAAACGTTGACCGGTCCGCGGCGATAAAAAGTTTGAGGACCACTGCTCTAATCCACTTTCTGGTTCCTGCTGATGTTGGTTGTTGCTACTGATTTTGCTTTTTCTGCATCTGAAGTCTACATTGTTCTGTCCAATCTTGTTCCTTTTTAATATATTATCTGAAAACCTCTTCTTTTAGTTCCTGTGCCTCTTCAAGAATGCTGAAATTATCACTTCAAGCTTTGGCATGAGTTTTGCCTGATACGATCTAAATGCACGTTTGATGTCGTTCGGCTTAGTTTGGAAGATATCTTAACCAGGTGACGAGTCAAACAAATGGTTAGACTGTTTTTATAGCTGGTAGTTGTTGTTGGATGAATTTAGGTCGCATTTTGCCCACCAGGACATGCGCGATAGGTTAATTACCCCAATAAGTGCTGATTTTTTTTTTCGAGAGGGACGGAATAGTGCCGCATCTTCCAATGTTTTAGTGCACACATAGTGTGCTTATTTTTCTTTCTCTGTTTTCGGGGCGTATTGTCTCGCGGGACAGGTGATGAGCGGGAATAGACCCTCATACACTCTCCCAAAGAACAAGTTTAAATTGACCGGTAGTGGAAAGAAATGATCTGTTTTTTTATGGGAGGTGTTGTAACTCCGGGTTTCCGATAGCAAATGTTGTCATGAAGTAGTTATGATTGTTGAAACTAATACTGTAATAGTGTTCATAAAGTGGACCAGCATAAGACATTTTTGTAGGAAGTTATTTGAAACGTTAATATTTGGGGACATTTATTTCAATTCTAATGATTTCCTATTTATGTACGGGGTTTGATGGCTGACTTCTTG
Organism: Potamilus streckersoni; assembly: GCA_016746295.1. Lineage (NCBI taxonomy): Eukaryota > Metazoa > Mollusca > Bivalvia > Unionida > Unionidae > Potamilus > Potamilus streckersoni. Next base: position 744,380 of record JAEAOA010001447.1, read on the forward strand.
CCACATTATAATATCTAAGTATTGCTCCTATATCCTAAATAAGTAATTAAGATGCAACATTGTGTAGCTGGTCCTGAAGGCTTTTGATTTTACGCTATGGTTGTTTACGTCAGGTACTCAAGTTGTTGTCACATTGTGTAGCTGGTCATGAACACTGGGATTTAATTCATCATATAAGATCTAAATTTAGTTGATCAGTTTTGTTAGATTATATGCTAAATGATACACAGTGTCCTGAGTTGTAGAAATAAGAGTAATGCGTGATTAGCACGGCTGTATTTACATTAGGAGTAATGGTCATGTGGATAATTTGGCTGCAAACCACTTTTAGATTCCTATCCTAATGTTGTATTGCTCAGCGGATTATACTTACAACGTGACGCAGAGGGCAATAAGTGAATCGGCCCGCGCACTGACAAGTACCACATCTATGTAGGTGATCAACCGAATGCCACATATGCACCCACCTTCCACTTGGCATGTCTACATAAAAGGCATGAAATTAAATTCATAGGAATCGGTATGACTGTGGCACTAAGTACATGAACCGATTGTAAAACGGGTTGTTTTACTCTTGTAATGTTCCCGGAATGAAATGGAATGATGAAAATGGTAGGTAAGAAGATAATACGTTTTAAGGTTATAAAACCTGTGTCTATTTGTTGGGATTCCTGTGCTTAAGTTCCTTTGTGTTACGGCTTACTGATATGAGACTGAATTCAGATCCACAAAGGGCCTGTATTATAAACTACCAATTACATGGTACATTTGTTCAAGATCAGAAAGGTAATTAAGGTAGGTATATAGGGTAAAAAGGTAAATGGTAGTAAATTTGGTCGATGATGAAGTGATATTAGATTTTTCCAGCATTATTTATCTAAGAATTGATTCCTTTGTTAGGTTTTGACTTAGGTTGCTTCTGGGTAGGAGTGCGGCGAATCAATGTTTTCTGTAGTGATCGGGCTAGTGTTTTCTTATGTTTTTTTTATTTGAGACAGGTTTTGAACATGTTTTGCAAATCCTCTGTATTGTGGCAAAAGGGAAAATTTGTGCCTCATTCTATACCGAGTTTGATGTATTTTCGAATACAGCCTGTGTTTGAATTTTGCTGCCACAACAGCATGCATTCTACAATTTGGTATATATTTTACATGTATATTTTAAGCAATTCTATTTTTTTAAGAGGCTTTCTAGCCCAGATGAGTGTCCGGATTCCAGGGGTTTTAAAACGCTTAGCAAATGATTAATTATTAACATTATGGGGAATTATGATTATCTGCCACTTTTATTGCTTCCAATATTGCCCAGAAATATATCGCGTATATAGACAAATTGTCAGGGAGTCTGGATCAAAGTCTTTCATCTGTTTCTTGGATAGTTATGGCAACAGTAGTTCTGCCTGTTTTTAATCCATTGGTGTAAATTTTGACAGTCTTTATTAGAGTTGGCAATTATTGTCATGATTTTAGATCTTATCTTTAGTAGTTGACCTTATTTAGAGCCAAAGATTGTTACTAGGATGTTTTAATCGTCTGTTTGCATTTAAATAGGGGGTTTGGCTGGATATGTAATGATTTCCTCTTGAAGGCTATCAATAGTTAGTTCCTTATTCAGTTGATGTATCGTCTTTTAGAAGGTGTGTTACGAACGTGTTTTCTAGTAAACAGGATATATTACATCTATTGATATTTGCCGTCAGATAGGAGGATTCATGTACTGAGATTCTTGATGCATATCTTAATATCACTTATTCCCTTCTCAGTACTAGTGATGCTTCACCTGTGAAGATCTGCAATTTTTCTTTACAACCATTTTCTATGGAACCGTTACATATGTGCAATGCGTTGGTCTGATAGAAGCTTGGGTCTGACACACATTGTCTAGTTCTGACATAATAAGGGCCTTGTAAGGCGTTAAAGGTGTGTCCTTGTCAGCTTTTAATGTTTTTAAGAAGAATAAGCTAGCCATTACATTTCCGATCTAGTTCAGTAATGTGGTGTTTCCATGAAAGGTGTTAGTCTCAGTGCATACGCAAGTGTTACATGCAGGCTGGCGCAAAAAATAACAAGAGAAGAGAATGAAGCCACAGCACACTTGTTTTGTCCTCCAAAGAATTGATTATTAAATTCCAAACAAAACAGACGAAAAACAATGGGACAAAAATCATTAGAAAAATCTCTTCAGCAATCAAGGTTTTATACGATTGAATAATCTCTAATAAGAAGTTAACTTAAATAAACTTGTAGATCACGTGAAGGGGTCACGGTCACTCAAATAGAACAACGCAGTAGAGAAAGATATAAATTTGCACGCGTATAGGTTCGATTTTACTGAACAAATCTTACTAATGGATTCAATAAAAATTAAAGAATCACGTTGGTTACAGGAGCTAACATGTGGTCCAAGAGTGACCTTGGTAATGACTAATCACTTCATGTTTAAAAACAATTATACTAGAGTGAGCTAAAAATAATACTGAAGTATAATTATGGTCTTATCGGGGTAAGCAAATTTTCTTAAAAGAAACTTAACTCCAATGAAAAAATTCATTACAATAAAATTTAATGTAAGAAAAATAAAATAACTTAAAGAAAACCTAACACACAAACAATCTAATTACATATGCGTAACACAAGAATTTGGCTATATTCTCATATTTAATTTGCACGCCTTGTATGTACAGGGTCAGGGTTCTATTGTATGTTTGGAGTTAGGGTAGAATAAGACTCCTTCTGTTTTCTCTTTTGAGTTTTTGAATCATACTTTACCTGCCCATTTACAAATTCTTGTTAACTTGGCTTGTAAATCAATTATGGGTTGTCGGCTTTCCATATACTACTGTCGTCAGCAAAGTGTGATAACAATGTTGCAATGATCGACAGGATGTTCAAGGTCGTTGATCGTTATGTTGAAAAGGGATGACCTTCAACACTTCCATGGGGTATATCGCAATTTTCTGAGTATTACCAGCCTATTCTAGTTCTGATCTGTCTTCCTTTTAGAAACTTTTGGATGCATTTGTGCATGCGGCCATTGATCCATTAATAGTTTAACTTGGCAATAAGGCCGTCTGTCTAAACTAGGTCTAAGGGTTTACTTAGGTCAGGCAAAATCGCTTTGAATTTTCATTTATTGTTGAATGCTAGTTTAATGCGTGATTCAAGCTTCATAAATTAGTCCAATGTGATCTTGTGTTGCGGAAACCACTTTAATTTTTCGAGATTAGGTTTTTGCTTTCAAGATGATGTTTTAATCTGTTGTCGACCATAGTCTTCATAAAATTGCATATAGTGTCAGTGAGTGAGATTGATCTGCAAGAAAACAGTTATGTGGTGTTTTCTTCAAAGAAGAGGACGGACTACTCTTTTCGAGATAAAAGTCAAAATACTTGCTATATATGTCAGATAAAGGCATTAGCCTTCAGACTGTCCACAACTTCAAAACAAGAGGCATTAGAAGAGACACATGTCAAGAGAAAGGACATTTGTCTTCAGTCTGTCCTAAGAAAGAAACGAGATCCGACACAAAAACAAAAGTCGACCCAGAAAAAGATGTAAAAAAGACAAGAATAAAGTGAGGACGAAGAAGAGGAGAACAAACCTGTGATTGAAAAAATTTAAAAAAGTTAGAATGAAAGGAAACGAAAAACCTAATGAACCTTTAAACGTAGTGTGTCGTGAAATGCACGTCTCTTTAATTTGATTCTCATAATCATAAGGTCTAACGCTCACGCACTTTCGTACATCATGAGGAAAATAGGACTTAAGCTTTATTTGATTTTGGCAAACATTGAGTAATCTCTTTTTGAGAGAGATTGGTGTCCCTGAAAAGAACATTTTGATGATTGTTTCTTCAAGCAAACTCAAGAGCGGGAGGCAATGAGCTTTAACTGCCTTATATCTTTGCCACAGCCATGGACTACATTTGGAACGTCTACTATCAATAATTTGGTAGAGACTTGGTGTGAATGTGGACGTGATTGGATTGTTTGGAACGGGAAGATCTGTTTTCTCTTCGGTTGTATGAAAGAAGTCTGAGACTCCTTAACTCGGCCAATATATCTAAGAATACCGTGACCGTTTGACTTCCACTGTTCTCTTTCTCTTTTAGGCCTTGTTTATTCTCTTCGTCTTCATCGTCCTGTCGTTTTCTTTCTTGCTTCTTTTTCTATGTTGATGTTGAGTGAGAAAGGTTTATTCTGATTCTTTCTGCAGTTGCAAAAATTCTCAAATTCTTCTTTTTCCTCTGTTTAAAATCTTCTAAACATGGTAAGGAAGTAACAAGCGGAGAAATTTGAATGTACCGTAGCTCATTCTTGAAAAAGATATATATATATATATATATATATATATATATATATATATATATATATATATATATATATATATATATATATATATATAGAGAGAGAGAGAGAGAGAGAGAGAGAGAGAGAGAGAATTCGCTGCAGGACGATGATTGTTTTAGCAGCCGCTAAAATGCCATCACTCCTTGTATCCTCTTTCCTAATTCATCGTTTTCCTAGTTACATCGACTCATTGTGCACAGACGTTAGCGCACCTCTATATGAATGTAACGTCTCTGGCAGGTCTCTTCGGATTTGTTTTGTTATTCAATAAATTTGAAAAAGACACCAAACATATGTTTCGACAAGGAATTATCAGGTTCCTAGACTGTAAATAAGTATAAAATTAATTTGCTTAAGAAAAAGATTGCGCAAAACCTTGCCGCACAGCAACAAACCGAAGAAACTGCTTGATTATTTACGCCTATCACCGAATCTGTACTTGCTAAACAACCCGGTTTTGATAAATATCATCAGTAGATATAAAAAATTAAACGAGACAGGTTTGCGATAGGGCAGCAAAAGAAGGACAACAAAAATGTTACGGACATTGTTAAGCGAATTGGTGCTCCTGATGCACAACAAGCTGAAGTACACAAAATGAAAGAAATCGATTTGGTATTTAAAAAGAAACTGAGAGAAAAACGAGAAAGATCAAAGATACTTGAGGAAGTAAATAAGGAAGGATTCATAGAGAATTATAAAAACACTATTTACAGAAAAATTATTGTGTTTCAGTATTGTACCTTCGAACTTGAAGAACATTATGTCCAGTTTGAAAATACTCAAAGACTATGGACTAAATATAAAGAATGTACTTTTACTAAAACATCTATGTCTTACAAAGAGCAGACGAAGATATAATGGTCTATATTCTGCAACGGAAATTAATGATGCTAAAAAATAAGAAACTGAGAGAGAGAGAGAGAGAGAGAGAGAGAGAGAGAGAGAGAGAGAGAGAGAGAGAGAGAGAGAGAGAGAGAGAGAGAGAGAGAGAGAGAGAGAGAGAGAGAGAGAGAGAGAGAGAGAGAGAGAATTTTTTAGACAAGGTGTTATTGCAAAGATATATTTGGAAGTTCTGGATAACATTCTAGGTTTTAAGAAAGGTTTAATAGGTGCAAAATATTTTAAAACAATAGCGATAGAAATAGAAGATGAGCAAGTAAATAAAATGATAAACAAAGAGCAGGGGAGTATAGAATATGATAAATAAATTTAATAGAATTCTGAAATTGATCCTTTGGAAAATCAGATAGAGGATTAGAAAAACTATTTCAGCAGCCGATATTGATCAACTAATGCCCGCTAATCTTATTGAAAGGTGCTGGAAACACTAGCGCAGAATTTGACAATGAAATAGTTGAGATAAGTGATAACCTAATATCGAACGTAACGACAGACATGAATTATGTTACATAGCGATCGGATTCGCAGAGAATTAATTCGCTAACGCAAACCATTTATTGTGTATTTAGCTACCAATAACAAATACAAATATTGTCGATATCACTGCTACTCGACTTATATCAGCATCGAACAGCACAAACATCTGGGTGTTCTATAATCCTGTTATTGAGCTTGATTTTGAACAACCAGTATCCCCAATACAATATATGTTGTCTCATGCAAGAAATGTTTTTGAAAAGTCCTAATTCGCATAGCATTTATAAATGTTATCGTTTTGATATTATGAATATGCCGTTGTATTGCGCTTTTTTTCCGAAGTCTTTGACATATGACGAGCATATCACTGATTATTTAGATACATTAATTGAAGTTACTGAGCTCACCCAATTAACATAGCATTTCTACAGCAATTGTTCAATTCTACGAACTTAACAGCAATCTGGTCATTTGTTTTAGATAAACCCTCACCATTTCACAACCTCATTTTAACTATATCAGCATCAACACAGTAACTGTAGACACCCAATAATAAGATCTGCCGATGTTATTCAAAATAAAAAATAAAAAAAGATAGACAAAGAAAAATAAAGAGAACAAGAACTGCATGACAATAATAGTTGTTATAATTATTTAACACGACTAATCATAGAGCAGATTTTGTAGAAATTTCTTCGAGTATTTTAAAACCTTGTAGCTATTGCAAATTCTCTCAATTTTTTCAAATAACATGCCAGGCTGTTTTCTATGCATTTTTGAATTTTATTACATGTTTTTAAGTGCATCGTTCCTTGTAATTTTTGATTTATATTAAATATTACGAAATGTACTTTCATTGAACTTATTTAATATTAATAAAAATATTGATTTCCCTTTCCCATTAAAATCCTTAAATACTTCGTAACAATGCTGATCGTCTACAGACGGTGCTATTAAATAGTTTTCTCCATCTCAACCATCTCAGTATTAAATTTAATAATAATTGTGTTTTACCTGATCCACATAGACCTATTATAATCATTATTATCGAATTTGGTAATGCTGGATGGTGCTTTACTGGTTCCTGTTTTCGTGTCGCCGAAAAGTCAATTATTGTATCCATATTATTAATAACTTGAGTCTATATTGTGTTCGATGTAGATCATCTACACCCACCATTGAATTGTCAACGATAATAGCAAAAACTAAACGATGTGCATAATTAGGTAAATGTGTAAAATGTGGTACACAAAAATATAAATTAATTTCCATGTCTGATTCAGGAACAAAGATAGGTAGAAATACTACTGCTTCTTTAGGAAAATTACCTGGATTACAATGGGCTAAGTATGTTGGTGAAAAACACCTTCCTGGAGATATTTACCATGGTCCAGGAACTATACTTGATATCCGACTTGATAATCAAGATCAACCAATGTCAGGGGAGCATCCAGTAAATCAAATCGATGAAGAATGTCATGTTCACAACGTTGCTTATAAAAGTAAAAATTTGCAGCAACGGCATCTTGCAGATGTGAAATTGATTCATGTATTAAAATTCTATACCTAATAAATCTCTCATAGAAAAACTCGCTAGTTTCCTGATAAAATCAATCCGCTATCAAAAGTAAAATAATGTTAGTGGCTGGTAATTAATTATATAATTATTATAATGGAATCCCAAGAGGGTATTGGAGAGGCAAAGCTGCGATCACTAAACTTGCTGAATCAGAAAAAGTTTTACGTTCTGTTGCTGCAAATTAGTACGACAGGCAATATGGCAAATTTATTTACCACCACCCAAAAAAATTCAATATTCACATTTTGATGTCAGTCTTCCTAACATAAGTTCATCAATCAGATATTTTGTTTTTACCACACGGTAGTATTAAAACACGTGGACGAAAGTCATGCACGTACAAATACGCATTGACTTTCCTCGACGTTGCAAGTAGATATAAAGAAGAGAAACCATTATCAACAACGACAGCATCTGAAGTTGTTCTGCCTTTGAGCGAATTTATCAACGTGGTGGTCTATGGTGACCACACTTATTACAAGTTGATCCTGGCAAATAATTTCTTGGTGCAGTTTCATCTTTGATGAAACAGCATAACGTTAAAATCAGACGAGGATATACTGAAACTCATCGTAATCAAGCAATCGATTAACGATTTAATCGAACACTTGCTGAGAATTTTTTTGGATATCAATACGGGAAGGAAATATCTATTAACTTTAATTCGGTGAGAGATATCGTGAATGGGTTTCAAGGTTACTAAGTGTGATATCTGCATTAAATAATGAAATTACTCGTGCAACCTAAATGAAACCTTCTAATGCAATCACAAAATATATATACCACGTAGCGATGAATTCGGACAAAGAGGTCA
>JAEAOA010001447.1:757500-880000 GCA_016746295.1 Potamilus streckersoni
TTTAGAATAGGTTGTTGTTGCTGTGTGTAATTTTATCCTATAATCACGCAATTTATCATTCGCACATGCAGCTATCGTTTTAGCAATAATACTACGAATGCCTGCTATAGTCGATGAAGTTGAAACAATTATTGTTATAATTGTTGGAGCTGTCATTTTCAATGTCGATAATATTAATCCGGCTCCAGCAACAATAGCAGAAACTGAGTAAACAACTATATCAATGACCACCATACGTCTACGATATTTGTTTACTTTTACTGCATTATGGTCGATGATATTTTTTAGTTTGGCCAGGCATTCACATGCTTGATTATATCTGTGACGTTGAGGATCGATAGATGACGTAGTCATTTGATCAATCATACTATGAAGTTAAGTAGTTAATTGAATTACAAATTCCAAACACCACCAGTAAGCTTGAGGTAAATTTCTACTCGATGATGCCAGCGTAAACGTTTCTTCAGAATCTTTATCTAACAACACAGATAAAGTCTTAGAAAAATCACGACTTGATAGAGATTTAGTGGATATTCAAAAATCTGCAACGCTAAGTACGGACATCTTATTTATACCAGTGATCTCCGTGGAGTGTTTGATGTTATTTTTTCTGGTGTCCACAATCCAAACCCAGATGTAACTGTATGCACAATATTTCTTATCGGATTGTGATGAATTTTAATCAGGTTTGGTGTTTGAATAATATCCGGAATTCCAATGACAATAACATTCAGTTTTGTGTTAATATCAGTAAATTTTATATAAACTTTTGGTGGACTTAATTCTGTTTATGTTTCTGCGAAAACTCAAACACGTGTTCACCTGACTGGTAAAATCAGTTCTGATTCCGGCAATTTCATTACTGATTGGAACTTCCTTACCATCGACGTATTTGTTTTTGTAGCAGCATCAAACTCAAAGTTTGGTGTTATGAGATTATTAATGTCATTCTTATTCATGTTGAGAAATGCACCCATTATACAACCGTTGGCTAATACGTACTTAGATTCTTGATTGTCGATATATTTCCTCGTTTCAGCATCAATATCTGCAGTTGGATATCTAATATCTGTAATTTTATTTTTGTTTATAATAATATCTCCACTAAATACATCGCAAATCTTCCTGACATATTCGTTAACTGACTTACCAGAATCTTGTATTTTACCCTGATCAGAAAAAGTAACGATATTATCAGCAACTGCAATAGGAATTCGTATAAGTACGTCTGGTAGTTGTATATTACTAGTCTTTAATCGTCCTTGTTTGTTCCGAAAAACAACCACTTCATTTTGATCCACACTTGTAATATTTAATAAATCATCAATCTCATTTCTGAGTTGATCAAGAGTTGCATATTTAGATAAATCACCTTGCTGCTGAACCTTACCACGAGCAGAACTTCATTAAATATCTAGCATTATATTTACTGATGTATGTTTAAATGTGACAGCATGGTATATTTATGCAAGCTTTATGAGGCGGTTTTCCTGGTGGTGCCAGGGATACAGCATCAAGTACATTAAGTACTTCATGACCACATATTGGTTGATCAGTTAATATTTGTGCAGGTAATGTAGAATACCAGATTGGAAAAGCATTATTGCTGACATAATGAAGAAATTCCTTTGTAGGCGCTAGTTCATATGAATCAAATTCCATGTTGATCGATTGTATAAGCTATCCAATGTGTACCTGGTCCAGAGTTTTGATCGAGATTAATAATACCTGTTTCAGTATTGTTTGGTTGTTTTGGTAATTGATCGCGCATAAAACACCTCTGAAGTTTTTTATTTTTAATTTTTAAGCAGAATCGACTAAATCAAAATTAGACATAGGCGAGATCAGTAAACTGTCACTGGAGGTCATAGACCTTTTCGGTACCATGAAGGCGTGGTCTCTGGTAATCTGAGACCTCTTCCCTTTTTGTGGATGTTCGTTTTATTACATGTCCGGTTGCTTTATTTAATGCCATTCCAGCAGCAGTTCCAACAGTGCCTAACGTAGTTGCTTTTGCGGTTATTAATGCCGGTATAGCTGCGAGAAGGGGAAATATACCACCCGTTTTGAAAGTATTTTTGATGGCGCTTGCAGAAAGACTAAATTTGATGCCTTTATTTGATGTTTTTGCTTCATTGAAGTTGTTGAATTGACGATCGGTCAACGATAATTTATTTGAACCGCTCAAATGTTCCTTTTCAACGATATTTTTATTCCACAGTTATTGTTTTATGCCAATTGTTGTCATTTGTTCTGACCAGGAGTCAGGGTAACATTAGCGTGATTATATGACTTTATAATATTTATAAATGATCTACTTACGTGTTACATATTTTCTACTGGGGCATCAAATACTCTCATTCGTCCACCAACACCTTCAAGGAGCATTGATTTATTGCTAAGTATAACAGCAATTGCTCTGTAATTATCAATACTCCTATTGTTACACTAGCTCGAAAATGTATATCGACTACCGATTGTCTGTTCAAATCTAAATGTTCGAGCGAAAAGTAATAAATCGGATATAAGGTTGTAAAATCTAGTTCTGATATTTGTAATCCAGTATCAACATTTTGATCACGCCCCATAACATTATAAGACCATGATGTGCACGTGCTACATGATTTTGATTGAAATTCAGTAATATATCCTCTGATGGTTTTTGATGTTCATTTATCCTTAATGAAACATCAGAAAAACAAGACTGTCAAATATCATAACACTACGCGTTTGATCATATACTCGTGCAGCATCTTGTAATGCAATAAATATGTGTCTTTGTGCAGAAACAACTTACTGAGAGGCTATTTGCCTCGTAAATAAACCGTTATTATTACTTTGAATAACATCTGTGGTCATTGTCAGCCATGATAACATTGATTTACCGCCTTGATTCATTAAAGATAGTAGCCGTTGTTCTTCAGATATTGTTGAAGACAATTCTGACATCCACAGTGAAAGTTTTGTAAGAATTACTCTACCAGCATCACCGGCGGGTCTCCATATTGTATCATTGTCTGTAGCCTTTCATACTAGTACAACTGTATGTTTGGCTCCCAAAATGACTTTTCTGACATTTCTACAGAATTCAAAGATATGTGACAGTGAAATTGCACATGAAAACACTCTACTATTGCCTTTTAACATCGCTCGACGTGCCGTAAATTCTATGTTGAGTTTTGAATTAACACTATGCAATAACAGAAATGCAGCAGCATGCCGGGCTACCATTCCAGCTGGATGTGGATCGAATGCAGTATCCCGCGGTGGTTGTACTAAATTATATTGTCTATTGTCAGGATAATCAGTTATATCCTTTGCAAACATCATTGATGGACCAGGTGATCTTGAGTAATCATCACTGTCTCTTGCAAGGCCAAGTATTGTTGTAGCAACGACAACGTCTTTTTGAATTAATTTAATATTTTTCCGTCGATCATGTATGTAGCGCCATCAAACAACGCCATAATACCATTATTAACAAAACCAATTCTAACCTCAGTGGCGTATTGAGTATTATTATAATATTTCACCTTCTACTTCAATAAATGCTTCAGCGGGTAAGAAATATCTACTTATATCATGAACCTGAAGTTCAATCCTTGCACGCTGATTTTGAATTCGTGCGTCATAAAAATAATGATGATAATCACGTATAGACTCATCTTTGAGAACTATTGCGTCCATATCGAATGCAGGATCGCTTATACGTTTAAACATATTTATTATAATTATTATCGTGTAAAACGAAGACCACTTCGAGAAGTGAGACCACTTCCTGCTATGAGACTGGCGGTTATATTGTTTTTTTTTCTGATAAAGGTATATCAGCCAACTCTGCTAGTTTTTGATTAGCGACCTGAGTATTAATAACATACATACATATTGCTGCATCTTCTTCTACCTGGTCTACATTTTCAGGTATTTCCGGGACTGGCATCGCAGCAGCTATTTCGACTGTAAGATTTTCAAGAATCTTTTTTGTTTTCTTGGTTTTTTCTGCAATTTTTTTTAATTACCTCAGCGGTTTGATCTAACACAGGTTGAATACCTTTAGTGATCTCAGTGATAGGTTAAGATATTTTTTTGTTTCCTCTTTAAATTCAACTTGAGATTCCTGACGTAATTGTAGCTGCTGCTCAACAGAATCACAAAAAGGTAAATATTTTTCAATCGCATCTAGTTGTTCTCGAGCAAATTTAGCTCAAGGTGGTTCTCCAATACTAATTATTAATACTATTTATAATAGATATATAATTAAAATGCTTAAAAAAGTGTGATAACTATACTCCTCCTCTCTGTTAATAGTTATATTATGTCTGTCTGTATATGTATATATGTATCCATGTATGTATGTCTGTATGTTTGTCTGTCTGTCTGTCTGTCTGTCTGTATGTGTCTGTCTGTCTGTCTGTATGTATGTCATTTCATGTAATGTATATATGTTTGTATGTCTGTCATATAATGTAATGTATGTATACATGTCTGTATGTTTGTCTTTATGTCAGTCTGACTGTCGGTAGGTAGGTAGGTATGTGTGTATATGTATGTGTGCATGTACGCATGCATGCATGTATGTATGTATGTATGTATGTATGTATGTATGTAGTTATTTAATTTAATTTATCAAAAAATAATCTGTAGCATCCTAGCTACGGGATCTGAGAGTCGAACAGCAGAAGTTCAATACCAGAGTCCAATACTCTACCACTGTACCACCGCTCTCGACTACAAAAATACGTTTCAGAAATTATTATATGCTTATCATTATGCAATAACATTAGATCTTTGCTTTTACAAATAAATAAGTATTCATAATTTTATTATGATATATGTCCATTTATATGTATTAACCAATTAATAACAACCGTTTGTATAAAAGAAAAATAATTGAAAGTTCCAAGCATGAAAACGGAAATAACCGCTGCGCACAAATACCTGAATAATCGATAAACACATCCGCTAGGCACAAACTGTTGTTTGATATCCAAAATGTGTATGCATAATGGGGGGTGGGGTGGGTGTAATTCCTTCTTTATAATATTTGCTTCTTATGACCCTTAAATTCGGAGTACTATACAGTCTACAACTAAAATATATCAACCGTTTGTATGTATCAAATTGAAAATTATACAACATGAAGACGGAAATAACCGCTGTGTCATGGAAAATCGATAAGCATAGTTACGCCTATAGCGAACATATACATGTATACTAACTAACACTGTACAGTTAGCTTAATAAAGGGGTATTTATAAAGGTAACGTCGACTATTATGCTATGGGAAAAAACTGAAACATTGTTATTATATTACTATATGTGTCTTCAGTTTACAGTGGAATTTAACAAACTTACAGAGATTCAATTAATCACAGACAGATGGATACATTTAGTTGATGAAAATGCATTATGGAAAATCATTTAATTTACGTGGTCTGTTTAATCCATAGCAGCAGGGAAGGTGAAAAGACAATAATTGAGTCGCTTTGCAAGTAAACGAAATCTTGAAAAACTACCTCAACAATAGTATGACAAAACTGAGTTAACCTCATGACTTTATTATGCGGTTTATTACCAGTTCTTAACCATATGGAAATAGATATGTTAGTGACTTTAGTTTAGCATTATTGATCTAATTTTTCAGCCTCTGTAGGAACCTTTATGTTTCGTAAAGGACTCGAGCAAAAAGTTGTAGGGTTCATCTTCCCTGCTGCTCTAGTTTTGCTCTTGATATACAAAATCTGGTACATTGTTCTTAAGGACATATGAATCAAGACTATTACATATGTTAATCACACACTTACATAAGTAGCGCTGTTCTATTGATTTGCCTATCAAGCCATTGCAGTTGAAAAAACGGCAGAAAGCATTAATCCAGCTCCCGATCCGATAATTATCATAGACTTGTTTTATCCAACGCGATCTGCAAGAGCGTGAACTCAACAAATCTGTATTCTTTTTTCTAGGCTTTCATGCTGATGTCTGACCTATGTATTCAAAATTATTCACGGGTTAATAGAGTTACAAAATATCTCTAAAACTAAACCAAACATAAAATTTAAACAAATAAAGTAAAATTAAAATATAAGAAAACAAAACACAAGAAAATTTTGCTTAATTTCCAGAATAAAAACATGGCACATTTCTCTACCTATTTATTATTTTTAAAAAGAAATATTTGTGCGATTTATCATCATGCTTCAATTTCTAAATCCGTGGAATAAAGAGTTTTCGAACGTGGACCTAGATAATGGATTCCAAATTGTTTAAATGTAATTGTTTATAACACTTTCAATAGTACACGTGGTCTCAAACATCTTAGTAAATGAAGCAAATTTGAAATTAATTGCCAAAGCTTAAGAGAAAATTTATTTGACGAAAGAGAAGCCAGTTACAAAGTAATATCTATGAAGATTAATTTGTTTCATGCAGATATCAGTTACACCAATGGTTATTATAAAAGGATTATTCATTGCTAGTTAGATATAAGATCCCAGTCATTGTTATGACCGTCTTATTAAATTAACGGAGAATAGTGCACGTATTGCTGTTTTCATGATAATGACTTTAAAGAGAAGTTGGAACAAGACAAGATTAATATACCTTATACAAACATACGAATAAAATCTATTGTTATTTACATAATGGGAGTTTGATGATGACTTGTATCCTCGCATAATGGGAGTATGACTATGACTTGTATCCTCGCAAATATACTTATCTCGCAAAACCTAAAGATAAAGTGATATTTCCTTTAAATCTAAATGGATAATTTGCCTCTTTTCAGACATACAGTCTCATTGAGAGTAATGTTGAGACAAAAGATCAACATTGATGATGGAAAGTAATTCTGATAATAGGTTTGTAAATTGTTTGATTTATCAAAAACATCTATTTGGATCGATCAATTTATTAAGATAGATGTTAAAATCTGGTTATTCTTTTGTTGCCAATGGTCTTAATTTAAACATCAAGGATAGAATGTCTTATACTGCATATATATATATATGAATTAACGACGAATTTAACTATTTTCCAGATTTAAAGATCTAACAATTTAGGTCGAATCATAACTAAAATACATGAATTATAATTTCAGTCTTATAAAGATAAATTACATGTCAATTTAGTTAAATGCAGTCGACACTGTATCTAAAAATGGATATATAGTGTAAAAATTTAAAATAGATTACAGTAATGCTAAAAGCAAAATATTTATGTAAGGACGGATTTGACTTTTGCAAAACGGCTAGCACATACACAGTACATGGACAATTTTACATTATTCATATTACTTTTGTGTAATTATTATTCATGTTACAAAACAATTACAATATCTTTCAATCGTATATACTTAAGCCTTCTATAGTATTACAGTGTCACAAAGTCATATTGACACCACTATTTGCTGCTTATGAACGTGTTAAGTATCACAATGCAAATTAGCTACTGACTTTATACCTGACATGCAAGCATTATAAGCTCTTTACCGCGCATTTTCTAGTCTATGAGAATCCGTAGAAGACGAGAAAACACTACTGCTTGATTTATAATAATTTGGGACATATGCATCAATCACTGAATTTCCAGTATTGTCTGAATTTGGCTGTAAGCCGTATTGTTCATACTGTAGGATGTCTTGACCTTCCTTACAAGATTGCTTATTAAGGGGTATAAAGCTAATCTTGGTATAACCATAACCACCTTTGAATACGGTGTCGATTTCACCAGTGCATTCATATTCAATGCATGTTGACAAACCAGATTTAATTACGTCCTCTCTAATTTCTAAAATTTCTCCTTTTATAGCTTCGTGCGTTCCACCAACGAAAAGAGCAATAACGGTTATTAAATTGTTTAAATTTTATAGGCCTGTTAATGCTAACTGACGCTTACGTAATATACCCTGTATGATGTCACTGCATGAAATGGGTACGAGACCCGTTAACTTAAAGCATGTACTTTTGGAGGTTTGCATTCATTTTGGTCTGTCAGATGGAAAAATGGTGTCAAACGTGTAAATAGCTTGTTTTTGTTCTTGTATTAGAATCGAAAATGATTCTGAGAGCTATCCGTTTCCTGACACAATTTAAGAGATTTAAAATAGGGCCATCAGAGGTGATTAAAGTTGACTTGTAGTCGATTTCTCTCTCTGGAAATAGTATAATTAATGGCCTAGAGAGCCGTTCTTGACATGCCAATATTTCCTATATGTTTAATTTGTTTGGCCTTAGGGAAATAGATAAATGCACGTGATATGCTATCATAGTGCGATATTTGTATTCTATCATAACCATCATTGCAAATCGCTTTAAATCATTGTGTTGATGGAGAGTGTGAAATTCCATTACCCTGGTACAAAGTATTACTTTCAGTAACCGATTTTCGGTAATTGATGTAAACTGGTAAAGATGCTATCTCTTGTCTGAGGTAACATCCTCAAATAACTGAGACTTGAAGAAACAATGAGCCAAAAACTTAGAGTTTCTTATTCTAGCAATAGTAAACCATGGAAATGCAAACGATTCATCTATTTTACCAATAGTGGGAAATATTCTTGTATTAAAATAGTAAGGCAAAATCGCAATGTTCCAAGTTTATGATGTAAACTCCACACTGTAAAGTTTCCTAGTGACTGAGTATGACGTCGTTTGTCTATATTTAGTGTAACATACAGCAGTGTTCTAGAAGTTATCCTATTTCCATTGTAATCCCTGAAAATAAACTGAATATACCGAGACTATAGAGTTCTTGCTCGTTTACCGCTTGCAAAACACCTGATAAATTATCTAACGGCATAGAATTCGCTGAGTCAAGAAATGAAGTACAAATGGACGCATTCCTCTTATAATCACTCCCGTTTGTTTTATGAAAGTTATTGGCAGGGATGAATATAATAACTACAGTGGTTGTCTTATCCGAAGTATTTTGCCCAACGTGAATAGTGCTCCCAGTAGATGCAGAGAAGTGCTAAATCCATCCATTCCCATACATTTGGACTGTGATTTATATATACCCGTAAACTCCTCTGGGAGAAACAATACTTTGTTCGAGGCAAGTAGCGAGATATTATAGTTATCTCTGAAGGTGGTGGATGCCCTATGAATTCCAAATGTCACTGAAAACCCAAATTCGCCACATCTATTTGTTCTATCTACCAATTTCTCATTTAATAAAACATCACCGCATTTAGATGGTGTACCAGAAATTATGCCAAGTACCTGCTCTTCTATTAAGATATATGGTGTATTCATAGCTTACAAGTGCACCCCTTTACAATACAAACATGCAAACTATATCCAGTACTATTAATAGTTACAATATCATACTCTGCGATACCACAGCAAGACATTTCCCTCTATGAACAAGAGTTCATGTTCAAGTGATTTGAGTTTCTAATTCTGCAGTTCTTTGGTTCATATTTTCCAACCTCAAATTCTGCTTTGCCCGTTAATGGTTGCATACAGTCTTCTGAAAGCACCTGCTTGTTTTTCTGACATGCATTGCAACCTTAAAAATATGAAAGTATAAGTATTAAATCTATAAAGTAATATCAAATGCTTCTATGTAGATAGATAATGTGTACGGAGAGAGAGAGAGAGAGAGAGAGAGAGAGAGAGAGAGAGAGAGAGAGAGAGAGAGAGAGAGAGAGAGAGAGAGAGAGAGAGAGAGAGAGAGAGAGAGAGAGAGAGAGAGAGAGAGAGAGAGAGAGAGAGAGAGAGAGCAAACATTTTCTATATAGTTATTATTGTCCCTATTTTGATATTCAATTATCATAGATCTTTTGTAAGTAGCCGAAATATCCAGCTATATCCAGAGTATAAGAAGGTCGGCTGGTTACACAAATTATATTATCACATATTTCCACAAAGTAGATAAGGTCATTTCAAACAAGTTTTTCAGCATTTTGACATAAACAAGTTAAACCTTTAATGCAAAAAGCCAAAAATAAATCACCCCAACCGCGCCCCAACCCCCACAACCCCCGAGAGAAAATATGAACTAGTACATGTTTACAATTATCAGCTCACATTGGGAGTCTTTTTCTTCTCACATATGCCGCAACAATGTAGATGATGCATTTATTTATTGCTGGATTCATGGCCCTCTCTTAGTTCGATTACCTTTCTGAAAAAAGCACAAGTGATTGAAATAACAATTTCATGTAACCTTCGGTATCGTGAGGGACTACACGAGATGATTCATAGAACACGTGACTGGTCAGTACGCAAGTACAAGGTGATGATTAGTACGGGTTTTTAAATGCAGACGAAATTTGTATTTTTTTTTTCGGGGGGGGGGTTTGGGTCATAGCTTTCCTTGCCTCGTGAACACTCAGCTTACAGAAGATTTGACTGTTATTAATATCTCTTAAGGTTACATTATCGGAGTTTCAGAGATTCTAGCCTGTATTGATCTTAGTGCTACAGTCAGGGATGTATTATAAATTCAATAATGGCGGGTGTTGAGATGCCTGCGTAGAAACCTAAAATTCAAGCGTAAAGCGAGCGTTTGAATGAAAGTTTGGCAATACTTAAACAGTTACAAATGTATGTGTATGTGTGTAATAATCTCTATTATGACTTTGGGAAGTTTTGTTATGCGCTTTTCTTATGCAAATTGATGTCTGGGTATTATGTATCAAGTCAACAATGTAAAATAAATGGTGTTGGGTGTTCGCATTTATTGGTATGTGAGATGAAAGAGCCGACTTCCTGCAGTGGAATTATATTTAATAAAGGATCCACTTACTTTGTGTTGTTTGTATGAAAGCATCACAAAAGAGGAAAATGGAACAAATTTATTGCAAAACCGTTCATTCCAGGGTGGAACAATGAAATATATACATATATATATATATATATATATATATATATATATATATATATATATATATATATATATATATATATATATATATATATATATATATATATATATATAAACAATACTATCATAGAGGTTAGAGAAATTAAATTCGTACTCTACCGAGTTTCGAATCCATGACCGCGAGTAAATGGCACCCATCGCCTTGCCTGCACGCACCTACCCATATACCGTCACGACTAAGCAGGCATCACCAAAAAATGATGGCACTGAATCGGTGTTATATAAGCTCGTGCGTAGCAGACACACTCGCATGACGACCTAGTAATTCTCATATATATATATATATATATATATATATATATATATATATATATATATATATATATATATATATATATATATATATACACACACACACACACACAGTCGTTCCAGATTCCTATGAAAGAAATCAAGGTATATAGGATTTTTGTATTACAAATAATTATAAATATATACCAGACAGAACAGACTGTGTTATCCCTGGATTATGTAGTAGAATCTTGATAATAGTGGTCAGAAATAATAGTTTAAATCAAACAATACTATCATATATATATAT
Organism: Potamilus streckersoni; assembly: GCA_016746295.1. Taxonomy (NCBI): domain Eukaryota; kingdom Metazoa; phylum Mollusca; class Bivalvia; order Unionida; family Unionidae; genus Potamilus; species Potamilus streckersoni. The sequence continues at coordinate 768,932 of JAEAOA010001447.1, forward strand.
ATATATATATATATATATATATATATATATATATATATATATATATATATATATATATATATATATATACATACATACATACATACATACAGACATACATACAGACATACATAAACACACAATATATATATATATATATATATATATATATATATATATATATATATATATATATATATATATATATATATATATATATATATATGTTTTGCTCTTTTTGTTTGGACAACAGAGAATGTGATTTATCTCATCACATGTAAGATCTGTGGCCTTCAGTACGTCGGAGAAACTGAAAAGCTACACAAAAGGATAAACCTTCATAGATCTGATTGGATGACAAAAAAGCTGTACCGAAGCCCGGTCGCAGAACACTTCTCCTTTCCAGGCCACACTTTCAGTGATATAATACTTATCGCTATTGCTAACAACCACAGCTGGAATTCCGAAACCAGGAAGGAAAAGGTATCATACTGGATACGCCGCCTTAGAACATTGAAACCAAGCGGTCTAAACCAAGAAGACTAGAAAATGAAAACTATGCACTAGTAGAATTTAACATTTTCTAAATCTTCTTATTATCCTTCAATTTTTACTATAAGTATAACAGTTATAGAATCAAATATCCGGGATATAATCTGCGTTACATAAAAGTACAAAAAGTAAAAATAGATGTCGCTTTGGCTTGTAAACTTTTAGGGAATTATACACCGTTATCAGTTTCCGCAACTAGTCTATAAAAGCTGGTTGTATTTATAGTTGTAACACATGTTGACACAGCCATGTAGAGGTTTACAAACACAACATTTTTGTGCTTATTTGTTTGTCGTATATATGTTTTGCATTTGCCTTTGAAAAAGACTCATTAAGAGTCGAAAGCGCTTAGGCTAGTTAGTTACTAGTTTCGTACTGTTCGTCGTCAGTTTATTGCATCTATTTTAATCAATCCCTAACACACGTGATTCCTTGGTGGATCCAGTACGCTTGAAAGGGTTGTTATTCGCCATATGATTTGTATTCTCTCTCTCTCTCTCTCTCTCTCTCTCTCTCTCTCTCTCTCTCTATATATATATATATATATATATATATATATATATATATATATATATATATATATATACATACATACATACATACATACATACATACATACATACATACATACTGCTGCACCCTTGACCTTATAAAATCGAACTCCGAGCAAGTCTGTAGACAGATGAAAGCCATGAAAGGCATCAACACTAAGGAATAACAATAAAAAGATTAACCAAGAGAGGACAATCTTGGATATATACAACCAATATCCTTCTACATATTGAATGATCTTGCGAGATCTTTTAAATCAATCCTGGAAAGCGGGACAGATCCAAAGAAAATGGAAACAAGCTTCAGTTATCCCAATCCAAAATTCCGGTAAAGACCCCACAGAACTTGTCTTGCAGATCATCCTTACTCACTGACACTATATGTAATTTTATGAAGACTATGGTCGACAACAGTTTAAAACATCATCTTGAAAGCAACAACCTAATCTCGAAAAATTAAAGTGGTTTCAGCAACTCAAGATCACCTTGAACTAACTTGTAAAGCTTAAATCAGTCATTAAACTAGCATTCAACAATACATGAAAATTCGACGGACATCTCAGAGCGATATTACTTTGACCTAGCGTGGACCTACGGCCTATTTGGCAAGCTAAACTATTAATGGATCAATGGCCGTATGCACAAATGGATCCAATTTATTTTAAAAGGAAGACATATTAGAACTAGAGCAGGAGGCCTATACTCAGGAAAGTACGATAACCCCATGTAATTTCATCCTTTTTCAACATTACCATCAACGACCTAGAACATCCTGGCAATCATAGCAACATTGACTTATGACTCTTTGCTGATGACAGTGGCATATGGAAAGCCGGCAACCCATAGTTGATTTACAAGCCAATTTAACAAGAATTTGTAAATGGGCAGGTAAATTGAGATTCAAAAACTCAAAAGGGAAAACAGAAGGAGTCTTATTCTATCCTAACACCAAACATATGATAGAACCCCCACCTTTTACATACAAGGCGTGCAAATTAAATTTGAAAAAATAGCTAAATTCTTGTGTTACGTATATGTAATTAAACTGCTTATGTGTTAGGTTTTAATAAATTATTTTATTTTTGTTTTATTAAATTGTATTTTAATGATTATTTTCTTTGGATTTAAGTCTCTTTTCGGAAAATTGGCTTATCCTTATTAGACCTTAATGATACTTCAGTATTTCAGTATCATGTTTATTTCACGCTAGTACAATGGTTTTTAAACATCAAGTTGTAATGATTCGATCATTACCAAGGTTATTCTTGGACCGCATGTTAGCTCTCCTGTATCAATGTGATTTTGTAATATTTTATTGAATCCATTAGTAAGATTTGTTCAGTACAATCGAACAAACATTATTCCGCTTGCAAATTGATACCTGTCTGTCCTGCGTTGTTCTATTGGAGTGACCGTGACACACATCACATGATCTAAAATTATGTTTTAAGCTAATGTCTTAATTGAGATTATTTGTCGTACAAAATCCAGAGTGCTGAAGAGATTTTTCTAATGATTATTTTCAGCTTGATTTTTATCTTTTTTGTTTGGAATTTAATAATCAATTCTTTGGAGGACAAAACAAGTGTGCTGTTTTATACATAAACGTTCTCGTCGAAATCAATTTAGTATACATTTATTCTGGAATTCTATACTGACACATAAACTGTCATTTAATCAAGGAATTGCTGCCCTTTGTACAACCACCACATCTGACGTCATCGCCTTCTATATTGGACTGTCAGAAAGATTAGAACCTGGATTCTATTGAAACTGTTTAGTGATAGGATTTGTATCTTTCAATATTAGGATTCAACTGTTTCCATTGTTTTCTAGGGGAAAAAATTATTTTGTTAAGATATACAAAGCTTGCTGGCTTCATTCTCTTTTCTTGTTATTTTTGCGCCAGCCAGCCTACATGTAACACTTGGGAATGCACTAAGATTAACACTTTTCATGGACATACCACATTAGGGAACTATTTCGGAAATGTAATGGAAAGCTTACTCTTCTTAAAAACATCCAAAGCTGACAAGGACACAGCTTTAACGCCTTAAAGGGCCCTTATTATGTCAAAACTAGACTATGTGTGTCAGATATAAGCTTCGACCAAACCAACGCCATGCGTATATGTAAAGGTTCCCTAGAAAATGATTCTAACGAAGAGAAGTACAGATCCTCACTGGTGACGCATCACTAGTACGGAGATGAGAATAACTGATATTAAGATATGCACCAAGAATCTCAGTACTTGAACACTCCTATCCGTCGGGAGATTCAATAGATGTAATATATCCCGTTTACTAGAAGACTCTTTCGTAACACACCTTCTAAAAGAAGATGCATCAACTGAGTAAGAAACTAACTATTGATAGCCTTCAGGAGGAAACCATCCCACATCCAGACCCCCCATGGAAATACAAACAATCGGTTATAAACATCCTAGTAACAATATTTGGCTCCAAACAAGGTTAACTGCTAGAGATAAGATCTAAAATCATGACAATAATTGCCAACTCTAATAAAGACTGTTAAAATTTACACCAATGGATTAAAAACAGGCAGAACTACTGTTGCAATAACTATCCAAGAAACAGATGAAAGACTTTGATCCAGACTCCCTGACAATTTGTCTATATACGCGATATAATTCTGGGTAATATTGGAAGCAATACAACTGGCAAATAATCATAATTCCCCATAAAGTTAATAATTAACCATTTGCTAAGCGTTTTAAAATCCATCGAATTCGGACACTTATCTGGGCTAGAAAGCCTCTTAAAAGGAATGTAATTTCTTACAATAAACATGTGGAATAAATACTAAATTGTAGAATTCATGCGGGTTCCATTCCATATTAACATACCAGGCAAAGCGGTTGTGGCATCAAAATTAAAACAGAGTCTGCATTCGAAAATACATCAAACTCAGTATAGAACGTGTTACCATTTTTTCCTTTTTACCACAACACGGAGGATCTGCAAAACGTGTTTAATACCTGTCACAAATAAAAAAAATAGAGGGAAACACTAGCCCGCTCACTACAGAAAACATTGGTTCGCCGCTCTCCTACCCAGAAGCATTCTAAGTCAAAGCTAACAAATGAATAAATTCTTAGATAAATAAAGTTGGAAAAATCTAATATCACTTCATCATCGACCAAATTTACTACCATTTACCTTTTTACCCTATATACCTACCTTAATTACCTTTCCAACCTTGAACAAATGGATCATGTAACTGGCAGTGTTATAATACCGGCCCTCTGTAGCTCTGAAGTCAGTCTCATAATTGTGATCCGTCAAGCAATTCAACTTAAGCACAGGAATTCCAACAAATAGACAAAGGTTTTATAACCTAGACAGGTATTACCTTCTTACCTGCCCTTTCCATCATTCCATCTTGTTCCAGGAAGATTACAAGAGTAAAACAACCCGTTTGACAATCGGTTCATGTACTTAGTGCCACAATCATACCGATTCCTATGAACTTTATTTGATGCCTTTTATGTAGACATACCAAGTGGAAGGTGGGTGCAGAAGTGGCATTCGGTTGATCACCTACATAGATGTGGTACTTGTCAGTGCGCGGGCCGATTCACTTATTACCCTCTGCGTCACGTTGTAAGTGTAATCCGTTGAGCAATACAACATTAGGATATGAATCTAAAAGTGCTTTGCAGCCAAATTATTCACATGACCATTACTCCTAATACAAATACAGCCGTGCTAACCACGCCTTACTCTTATTTCTACAACTCAGGACACTGTGGATCACACGCCAAATTTGCTTTATAAGGTGACCAAAATCCAAAGCCTTCAGGTCCAGCTACACAATGTGGCAACTTAATTACTCATTTAGGATAGAGGATCCATAATTAGATATTATAATGTGGCAAGAAGCCAGCCATCAAACCCCCTGCATAAAGAGGAAACCATTAGAATTGCAAAACATTTCCCCAAATATTAACGTTTCAAATAACTTCCGACAAAAATGTCTTAGGCTGGTTTACTTTATCAACACTATCTATACAAACAGCACCAGTATTAGTTTAAAAAATCACAACTACGTCATGACAACATTTTCTTTCGGAAACGCGACAGCCATAAAGAACCCAGATGTACAACGCCTCCAGTAAATACCCATCATGCCTTTACACGACCGATCAATTTAAACTTGCTCTGTTGGTGAGTGTATGAGGATAAATTCCCTCTCACCAACTGTCCCGGAAGACAATACACCCAGAAAACGGAAAAATCAGTCAGCACTCTATGTGTACATTAAAACAATGGAAGATGGGGCACTATTCCGTCCCCCTCGAAAACATCAGCACTTATTGGGGGCAATAACCTGTCGCGCATGCCTTTGTGGGCGAAATGCGACGTAAATTCATCTAACAACAACAACAACTACCAACTATGAAAACAGTCTAACCATCCATTTATGACTTGTCAAGTCGTGAAGATGTCTTCCAAACTAAGCTGAACGACATCAAACCTGCACTTAGATCGTATCAGGCAAAACGCATGCCAAAGCTTGTAGATATAAATAATTTCACCATGCATAAAGAGACACAGGAACTAAAAGAAGAGGTTTATAGATATATAATTAAAAAGGAACAGGAAGATTGGACAGAACAATGCAGACTTTTGAGGCAGCAAAAGCAACATCAGTAGCAACACCAACATCAACAGGAACCAGAAAAAGGATTACAGGACTGTGTTGTGGACAGCAAGGAGTTCTCCTTTTCCTTCCGCAGAAGCAGGACTAATACTGTGAGAAAACCCGTAGCAATACGGTACGAAATTTCAAGCAATAAGAGAACTTGCTAAAGCTTTTGAGAAACAAAACAGCATTTTTCATGCATACCAAAAATCTATACAGAGATAGTACTCTATTGTCATATTTATCTCTATTTGTGTTTGTATGTTAGTGTAATTGTAGGTCAAGGGATATTTTCGTGTCTGGCTTGCAAGATAGTGTGTGTGTTTGTGTGAGTGTGTGTTTTGTTTGTATGTATAGATGGTGATAAAGTGTGTTTTTAGGTCCATGCAGTTTGTTTTTGGTTGTGGTGTGAGTATTGTTAGTTTTGTGGAAGCAGGTATTCATGCCTTCATGTCCGTGCTTCTGGTATATGATTTGGAGTGTTTGTCAATCTGGTTGTCTATCCTTGACGTACCAACCTCGAGAAAATGTGCAGAATTTCAAAACTGTTGTCACTCCAAATGTACCTTGATTATGTTTGTCGCCTCCTGGATGATCTGGTCATGGAGGAAATAGAAGAAAGTGCCAGGATTGAAGAAGAGGAGGAGAAGAAAAGAAAAAGAGGAGAAGAAAGAAATAATTTTACCTCATCTGAAGCTAAGTCAGAGCTGTGATAACAAACCAATGGTGAGGAGACCTCCGCAGTGCCAAGCACAACAACCACTACCACCACCAAGACTAGTAATTCCTCACACTGAAAATTGGGACGAAGAATTGTAAAGGCAGCGGCAAGATTGTAGACTTGCCAAGGGGGATGTGGGTGCATAGGTGGCATTTGATTGATCACCTACGTAGGTGTGGTACTTCCCAGTGCGCAGTCTGATGCTATACTTGCTACTATTGCTCCCTCCCTAAGTACCCATAGTAGCTTACGGACACCATATCATTCAGGGGTGTGGAATGGAAAGCGAAAAGTCTTCCCTATCGTAGCAACTTAGGAATGGGATAGTAAAGACAATCAAGCTGTCTCTGCAGTACCCAACCACACACATAAATTGGGCGTACGATTGGAGTGTTGTGTTGGTGTGTGCAAAAATAATTTAAAAGAAAGATTATTTTAGGTTAACACTCTAATAGCTTATGAATCTTTAGCATGTGATATATGCAGTGGATATAGTGATATTTTCCTTCACGTCCGTGCTTAAGGTAAATAACTGAGCGTTCGTCAACCCTGCCACACTATGTCACATCCTCAACGACTGCCCAGTCTACTCCACACAGAGATAGATTTCGCAAAATCCAAACAAAATGGGGTCACAAACAATAAACCCGGCATACCTTTGCATAAATAACAAACTAGATGACTTGTATTTGGAACACTGTACAACGTAACTGACATCCACGAACACGACACATATGACAGCAGACAGGGAGATGAGATGAGATGACAATGATTATAAAGTAGACAACAGGTAAGCTGCCAACCAGCAATACAGGACCCCAGTTAGATCACAACATTATTAGAGGGACAAACCCTACCACATAATGTACCGAACAAACAGCCCATGGGCCACCTACCCTCCCACAGGAACAACATATCCGCAAATAGCAGCATAGAGGACCAACACACTATAACCATGAGCGGGGCAAAAGGATACCCTAGCCACACCCCAAGGTGTTAAACCACGGGCCGCTGTCAGCCACCTAAATGAGTATGACAAAAAGATTATAAAACAGACTAGACTTTCACTGGCCAAGGTGACATGCTGGGAACAACAGATAAGAGTATTAACACAAATCAAGGGGTAATTCAGGCAGCTCTACTTAATACACCACAATTCACTTCCCCAGCTCACACACAAACCAACACCATTGCATACCTATACCTACATCAAAGCTAAAACACAGGCATCGCAGTAATGGTAATGGACAGACCAGGACACACCTCACCCTGCTGTCAAGCAATCCCCCACAAACACGGACAAGCGCAAAGTAAGGAACAGCCCCGACCTGCTGATTAATAAACCCAATCCCTGCAACCACAGACAATACGACCATAGAAATAACGGAGGCCTCCCCGTACCCATCTTTCACTCAGAAAATTGTTAACTTCTTCTTCAGTTTAGCACTCGAAGACCGACATTCTTACTATTATCCTTTGGCAGGCGGTCCAAATTAACATGCAACGTAGAACTGCGGTGGTAATCAGTGAGGGATGGCACACACCAGGCTGACTGGGAATAATTTTGAACCATATAAGTGCGCATATTATGCAAAATTCCAACACATCATATTCTAATTTAAAAACCACAAACTCTTGGCAAGTTGCATTGGTGGCTTGCATAATATTGGCATAGGGACACCGGTAGACATAACTGGTGATGATTTTACCACAGAGCCTGCCCTGCTGATATAAAGCAGTGTAGACTAACTATGGTTACGGGTGGGGAGGAGTCGCGGCTGTCCCCCAACGGGGTGGGTGCCGTTAGTGAACGACGTATACCTGTAATGACACAAAAGTCCCAGCTCGGGGCCAAGCGCCATCTTAAAGAGACTGCAGCCCTGTCTGAGACCGCAAACAGTCGTACAATGCCAAGGAGTGCAATACGCGACAATCATACCTAGACAGTCAGTCAGTCAACACTGCCATTCAACATCGAATTAAAAAGATGGCTTCTAACCACATTCGCAACATGAAGAAGCTGCGAAACATTCTATATATAATACACTTGGTTGAAGACATGCTTGTAAAGATGGAGTATGAATGTGATAACCCATACAAAGTAAAGATGGAGCTTGATAATTTAAGAAATGCTGAAGACATGTAGAAATATGTCATAAAGGAGGTAACAGAGGAAAAGGAAGGCAAAGACGAAAGGGAGAGAGTACAAGAATGGATTGATAAAGAGAGAAAGAAGGAAGAAAATGAAAACAAGAAACAAGACTGAAAAATTGGGAAAGAGAATTTAAAGACAAATATGATGTAGCAGAGAAGAAGTTGGTGGATAGAAAGAAGACAAGAGAGAAATTCGGGAAGAAGAAATCCAAAGGTCCTTTTCAGGGCGAATAATGTCTCGACAAGATGTAAATTTTCTCTTACTTAACATTTGTTTTAGCTGATTGTTTAGTTTTTTATTCGATAGATTTATATAGCTAAATTTATGTTTGTAGAGGTTGCTATACATGTCTCTATACATGTATCTGTATCTATGATGTCCGACCTTCGCTCTCGAAGACGACCATAGCTTCAGATCAGGGCTGGTCTGTGAATGTGTATATTGTTAGTGAGGCCAATCGGCTCTCTAAATAGTCTAGGGCAAGGATAACATATACTTTTCAGGGGCTGGCTTTGCTCTTCCGCTGCTGACCTTTCTGTTTGGACTCGTTTTACCGGTGTTTTTCAAAGGCAGTTACGATTGAGTTGATCTGGTGACGCCAGGAAGAGCTGTCCTCGGCAAGCTGCTCCCAGTTGTCTGAGGCAATCCCACACGACTTCATGGAGGCTTTGAGACTATGAGGGTGTTCTTGAATCGTTTCTTTTGGCCTTCTCGGGAACGCTTGCCTTCAGCGAGTTCCCCATAGAATTGTCTCATATGGAGGCGCTCATTACGCATACGGCAGACATGGTCTGACCTCCTGAGCATGGCATAGACGCTCGCCATCTCGGCCTCTTTGGAGGACTTCTGTGTCAGGAGTCTTGTCCTGCCATTTGTTGTGGAGTAATTTTCTGAGGCAGCGTATGTGGAAGGAGTTCAGCTATTTTGTGTGGCGACTGTATACCGTCCATGTCTTGCAGGCGTACGAGAGGGAGGGCAGTACTACTACGCGGTACAACTTGAGTTTGGTTACAGGTTGATTTATTTTCTGTTCCACGCAGTATTGTGAAGTCTACCGAGGACTGCACTTGCACGAGCTATCCTGAATGACCCCTTCATCAATAGAGACTCTGCGTTACAAAGTGCTGACAAGGTAGACGAGCTTGTCAGCAACAGCGATCTTCTGGCCATAGACGCTTATACTGAGTTGAGTGTAGGAGAGTGGGGATCCAGGAGGGTACATGATTTCAGTCTTCTTTATACCTGTTATTAGTCCGAAGTCTGTGCAGGCTTTGGAGAACCGATCAGCAATTTCTTGCATGGCAGACTGAGTACCAGCATTCGAAGGGCAATCATCAGTAAATAGGAAGTCACGGATGGTTTCTTCCTGGACTTTGGTCTTAACCTGCAGTCTTCTAAGATTGAAGATGTTCTCATCAGTCATGAACGGGATGTCGATGCCAATGTCACCCTCACAGAAAGCGTCGGCCAGCAAAGCTGCTGAACAGGATCAGGGCTAGAACACAGCCCTGCTTCACTCCGTTTGTCCCAAAAAGGTTCAGGGAGAACACGCCATCATGATGTACTCTGGCGAGCATGCCGTCGTGCAACTATCTGACTATGGTGATCAACTTCGCAGGGCATCCGAACTTTGTCATGAATATCCACAGAACTTCATGAAACACAGCTTCAAAAGCCTTATTGAGGTCCACAAAAGTGGTGTTGAGGCTGACTTTCTGCTCTTGGCATTTCTCCTGTAGTTGTCTGGCTGAGATGATCATGTCCACGGTTCTCCCTTATCCTGTCTGAAGCCGCTTTGACACTCTGGTAGCGAGCCCTCCTCCAAGTTGAGGTCAGTCGATTTATCAGAATGTAGTCAGTTTCTTCCCTGTAATGGATAATAGGGAGATACCACCGTGGTAGTCGAATGCTTGTCGGTTCCACGTCCGCTTTTAGAGGTGAATTATACAGGCGCCTTTAAACTCCTGCGGAATCTTTTACTGGTTTTACACTGACTGGAAAAGGTCAGTAAGCTTCTGCGTCAACTGGAAACCTCAAAATGCGCATACGTCCATTGGGATGGAGTAAGAACCCGTGGTTTTGCCACTGAATAGACTTAGAATTGCCTATCTATACCTATATTGTATTTATCCCTCTCCATAGAGTAGTGCGTATTCAGGTCAGCCACCTGCATCACTGTCCCTTGCTACTCGGCCCGAAAGAGGTCAGTTGCGACATTGTTACCATTGTTTCCCTAGGGTCCAAAACCGTCAGTCACCGTTCACCAATTCCCTTTGTCGCTATATAATCCCAATACATTTTCGCTATGTTAAAATTACCTTGTCGCTATAAAATCTCATACATGTTAAATTTCCCTTTTCGTCAAGGTACATGCACCCAAATTTAACACAAAGTACCTATTGTCGCCATATCATCCCACATTGCTAGTAAGTCTTTCATTTTAAAAATAGTTAAATTATCAGAAGCTTACTTGCATTATTTTGCTTAAAAGTCATATTTTTTTCAAAGTTCTCATTATGAAAATAAAGATGGCTAAATACTTTCTTTGTAATCGTCCACATACCGGATATGCATTAATAAAATATAATTCATTTTCGATATTAACGTTACAAATGTTACAAAATCAATATTCATTATAAATATTATCATCTTCCAGTGTCACCTGTGATTGACAAGTTTCCCACTATACACACAGTGAATATGGAACAAAGATTACTATCTTACATATTTTTGACATGTGAATCCTGCTCCCAATGACCTATAAAAAGTAATTCTTCCATCCATTAATCTTATCCTGCAACCTTTTGCCTAAAAATAACTTCAAATCTCTTACTGAAAATGCTAGGAAATAATTTTTCATCACCAAACATTCCCAATTAGAATTAACATTATTAGCTTTAACTGTAAATTATAGTATTGCTTAGGATTCCTGTCCTCTGGCATTTGTAGATTTTTTTAGCCAATTTTTCAGATACGTGTATATCTATTACTCTGCATAATAATACATTATACACAAATAGATTTGATGTAGACTTAAATATAACAAGCGTATATTTTGTCATGTATATTTAATTTAATTGTTTGTTTGTTAGTTTAGAAATGTTTATTTTCTTTCATGCAAATTGCAACTTTTTATGTTGGACTTGACCTTGACATTTCTATTACATTTTATGCAAACAACTAATATATTGCTCTCTTATTCTCTATGATTATGAGATTAATATCAGAATTATTATCAATACAAGACGCTAATAAAGTGCTCGCCGTTTTGGTCAAAGTTTTGAATTTGTGCACTCTAAGTGATGTTTAAATGTTCTATTTTAGATTTAGTAAACACCGGGATCATTATAAAAGCTTATTTTCCATAAGGTAACATTTTTGCTGTGTTTGCAAATGCTCATGGCGACCTGGGTTCAAGTAGAGAACTAAATAATCTTGCAATTGTGAGTACTTAGTAATTTTGTCCTCAAATTATTGAATTAAAGTGATTTTTGTTCTTTAGCAATACAACCATGCTCTATTAAAATTCCTTGATAAAGACATTCACTGAAATTAATACTTCATTCAAACCTGGAATTATAATTTTCTGATTCAATACAGACTTTTGATACATCAGCGCCTCAAAAGCTACAACATACAAGTCATCAACTTCAGTTTGGGAATTTTTCTGGACTTTTACTGAATTGTATTCAGGACATTAAATTACTAAGACGTCTAATTCGCAATAGCGTAACTTGTTTTCTTTCTTATTTTCTCTTTGTATTACAGGAAGATAAATATGTTTGTTTCGTGTTACAAATACAAATGCTAGCTATCTTTCATTCCTTTCTGTTACTAATTTAAGGATCAACACTCGCAACAATGTTCAAAATTACAAATTAATTTTTTCATTGTAACAGGCATGGCGAAACATTGACCCGGAAGTAATAGGTATCATTGTACGTTTTCATGTAAGGAATCTCAACTGTTCAGAATATAAGTAGCATAATGAAACTCTCAACATAACGCATTTTGAGTGATATCTTTTAAAATATCGTAATAACTGGCCTCTAGCTGGTAATAATTCTCCCGAAATTATCAACAAATTATCATCAATTTGTTACCGATTATTTACCTGTGGCATTATGGAAATTGATATTTATCGGTATCGCTTTAATAAAAGTAAAGATGATTATCATTGCAACTGAAAGGTCGTCCGACTAAGTCAATGATTAAACAGTTATATATAATTATTATAATATATAATCATACATGCTTCTCAACGTTGATCAACCATGGTCAGGGTGGTAAATTCAAGATTACCCGTATACAATACATTCTATGGAGATGGACTCGGCGATGTTGTTAAGTTTTTTTTTGAAAGAGTCGTTTCAAGCGCAATACCTATTGCAAAGCAATTAGGCATGAAAGCTATTGATGCTGTCCGTGTAAAAGGTATTAGTACTGTTGATGATGTTTTCGGTAAAGCATTTTGTACAATAAATAATAGACTAGCACGACTAATACGCAGGTCACCAGAGGTCCGACCTCGGCCAGTAAAATTGCCCAGCACCGAAGTTATGCCTGCAAGTATTAGTAAAATAATAAATCAAGCCGCAAATAAAAAACTAGCATCTATGACTTTGTCATAAGCTGAAAAGGAAAACATATAGCAGCAATTCTGATGGACGGAAGTATTTTTTTACTTCCGGAAGTGGTCTTCGCATTAAGCGACGACCAATAACATAATATGTTCAATGTATACCTGATCCCGCGTTTGACATGGATGCAACAGTTCTCAAGGATGAGCCTATACGTGATTATCAATATTATTCTTAAGACGCACAACAACCAGATCAACGGGGACGAATCGAATTACAAGTACAAGATACAAGTAGATGGTTCTTGCCCTCGGCAGCATTTATAGAGATCGAAGTAAAGTAGAAATTTTAAAAACATAATACTGAATATACCGCTGATGTACTAATGGGGTTTGTCAACAACGACGTAATGGCGTTTTTTGGCAGCTCCATGTACATGATCTACAAGAAAAATATTGAATCCATCCAGAAGGACGTTGACGTTGCCACGACGGTAATTGGTCTTGCAAGATACAGCGACGTTTATTCAACAGCTGATACCTCACTGATGTTTACCAAGTATACCTCTGATCAGGCCTAATATAATCAGTATGAAGTAGAACGACCAAGAAACTTTACTAGAAATGCTGACGCTGATATGCAAATATGATTATTAATCGCAATGCCGAATACTTTTGATTTAATTTAATAATTGATTTAAATAATAACTTTTGATTTGCGTCACGTTCAACAGTCTGGGGACAGTCGAAGACATTCCTGTGCAATGTTCTATCACATATTTTTGGATTCTGTAGACACGCGCGAGAGATTATTTTCGGAGCCAAACATACAATTGTACTCGTTTGAAAAGAAATCGACTATGATGCAATGTGGTGATTCCCGTTGATGCAGGTAAAGTAATAATGACAAAGCTTTCACTATGGATGACGGTAATGACTCCAGCGAAATCTGAAGATCGGTTACAAGCTTTTATAGACGGCGGCGGTAAGTCAACTTTGTCATAGTTGACAATAACCACAATTACTGTTCAAAGTACAATTAATGGGAATTTTACATGGCAAATATCTTCACAGCAAGGTGTTAATGCACCGCGACATATATTCGTTGCGCTTCAGAATGTTATTAAATGATCAAACGCGTTCCGCGGCGATATTTGACAAACTCGTTGCTTCAGAAGTTTTACTAAGCATAAATGGACATCAAGAACCATCCGAGTTTATTTTGTTAAATTTTTAATTAAATCATGTTGAAAATGTTTATCATAAATTATTGTCATTTATGGGACGTGATCAAAATCCTAATACTGGTTTACAAATATCACAATTTTATTTTAGATACTTATATCTATTTTTTTTCACTATGACATTTGGATTTGTTTATACAATCTATTGTTGACATGCATATTCGATCTCGTGTTAACAGAGATGCTGTAGCTATTCCTAATTACAGATCACTCGCAGTCATATTATCCGATAAAACAACGTTGCTTAAATGTGTCGGTAGTCGCACGAGTCATTAATGCTCTCATCAAAACATTAAATTTGTTTCGAAAATGCAAACGCTGATCTAAGTCAGTATATTTAGAAGTCAGAAATATCATAAATGTCATATCATCATGTTATTGTCAGTTACAATCATCGATAGCATCATGATGCTGAACAAAAATATCATTAAAACAAAAACAAATGAACGGTGCAAATAAATTACGTTGACCGAACGTCAGTTTAGAACATTCAACGAAGCTAAACACACCAATAAAGGAATACAATTAAATCTTTCCGTGGGCACATTCAAAGATATCATTAAAACCCGCTTCTTGCAGCTATCTCAGCATTAATAATCGTAGTCGCTCCATCTGTGGAAAAAAACCTGCTAAGTTAATTGCAGATGGACACGTTGCTGGAATAGATATGAAGAAAGCAACTGAACATGAATAAAACAAAAATCGACGAGGACAAGGTCACAGTCTGAGACTTCCAGAATCTCGACCTAACAACGTTTGATTTCGTGCTGACGCGCGAGCGCGTGTAAAGAATTTCAGGTTGTTGTTATGCGTGAGCAATTACCAAACAATCCAAATCTGTCAGAAATAGGTATCATTAATCTCGATAAATGTTCTGGTCATGGCAATTACAGGGTTGCGTACGCGATTGTTCCACGTTGAATTATTTATTTCGATTTGAATCGGTTGGCACCACCAAAATAATTTATTTTTAAAGCACGTCACTCTTGGTGGCAGTATTCCAAGCTGTTAATTAACTCTACCAAGAAAAACATTAACGGATCTACCAATATGTCGCCATGAAGCACTAGCAGTACATGATGCTGTATCAAGATCAAAGAAACCACCTCATAAAGCTGTACAGAAATATACATTAAAGAAACAAATATAATGGCAGATATTTACGGACACTCTTCAACTAGTACTCGTGCACGTGCCAGAAGAAAAGAAGATATCGTTTTATCAAAATACGCCACCAAAGTAGATCTTGCTGACATTATGCATTTATCTGGAGTTGACCGAGATGTTATCTTTCACAATATATTCGGTGTTTTAAAGACGAGTAAGATCAAGTGGATCGATATAATTCGTAGAGGTTTTTGGTGCTACCACGGATAATATTCCAGTATATACTGACGCTAGTAGAATCAGAGACTTAAATGTATCAATCGCACATATCAGAGATGAAAGTATCAAAAGTCCCGCTGATTATTTAAAATCTACCAGTGATACAATGAGATGTGAACTTAACATGAATGGAAACAAAATCATTGCTTTAAGAGAACCAGAAGATGCCGCAACAAAGAAATATGTAGATGATATGACAACTTCATTGCCGACGATCAATAATTGGAATGAACACACTTAGAACTGATTTTACTAACCAATCGCAACAACTTCTGAATTTTCGTAGAAACAAAAACAAAATAAATAATGAATTGATTTGAAGTCCACCAACCATTGACATAAAACTTACTGATATAACTACGAGACTTAAAATTATCAGTGGATTTCTCATGGACGAGCTAACAAGATCGTGTACACAGTTCATGATGATCACCAACGTGGACACTGCAAACAACTATATCAAATATACTGCGGAGGTCTTTGGCGTGTATAGGCTGTCCGTAATTAGATCTGCAAAATTCAGGAATTTTACTACATTACTATGGCGTCATTCGAGTGATGTTTTTTTTTTGAACAATATCTGTAGTGTTAAAAAAAGATAACGAAGAAGAATTTATACTGGAACCAAATGATACAAAAGTAACCACAGCATTTTATCGGTGTGGTCTGTAATTCGTAGCTGAAATACCTCCCGTTGTCCTTTGTACAACGTCTTAGGCAACAACTAAAGTATAACAATGGACGTTAACAGATACAGGTACGACCAAATAACATGGCAGAATAAATTGAAAACCATCATTGATGATTATACTGCAAAAAAAGAAATAGCGTAACCTGCTGCAGAATTTGATATCTTTGTGCATATGGTTTCTACGCAAGTTTCTGGAAACGGCGTATATAATCGCGAAAAAGATAAATACGTGCACGAATAAAACAAATGTGTACATGGTTAAACTACATGGTTAAACTACATTCTGCAAAAACCGAATATTATAAATTTTCGTCGTAGATTTCTTGTCGCTTAATAACGAAATAATATTTAATGAAGAATTCAGTATCTCAATAAAAGTTCTACAATAAAGTATTGGACGACGTCAATGATGTCATCGGTGATTTAAAACACCAGTATCATCGTTCGATTAGCGATTAACATATTGTTGTTGATACTAATACGGTAAGAACCACAATGATATCAGTGGACTACAACGGAATAATGCGTTTGTGATTGCATATAAAACCGCGATGTTGAAACTCCAGATTGGCAAGCAGTTAGTATTCTAACGGGTAGTTATCCAATAGAACAGAGCAATGATGAATTCCAACGCCAAATTAAATCCATCACAGGATAAAATATAAGATAGTCAATACCAGCCACGAGCCAACGCTGTCATCTTTGGTTCAAATATTATCACCGGATTACGCAGTTGTCATTTATCAATCCACGATCAATTCGGTGTTGGGTTGGTCGGAAAAACAACTTTGTTATGGAGACCCACCCGAACCTCGTATGGAAGAATTTTTGATGTTGGAGTAAAGATGCATTAATAAACCTGAATATAGAAAATATCATCCATGTTATGATAATCCGCAATACTATATGAAGAAAAAGGTCTCATTTATTGCAATCAAAAAGAACTTAAATCTCCTCATTGTATAATTTAATCAAAATGAGTTTAATAAAATTATTTACTATGTAAATGTTTAATTATTGATTTAACAATTTACAATGATGATATTAAAAATTATTATTGATTCAATTAGGTATTTAAACGCGGAAATATCTGATCATACAATCATAGGTAAACAAGGTTTGCTGGTAGATGATAATTATAAAGATAATACCCCTAAATCCAACTTAATATCGCAGATATATTTGCTAAAATTCTCAAAACATGGAGAAAAATGGCTCCATCACCAAATATCCTCAGATACAACAATGACCGTTCGGGTATCGTCAAAATCACATTAACGATTGCAGTCAACTTAGTATGTGACGTCGTTGATTGCAGTTATCAAGTCAACATTTGTGAATCCAATCAGACTAATCAAGGATATATTCTCATTTGCTTATCAAGTCCCTCAGGTTATTAAATTGTATCATAGCCAATGAATGCTGTTAATCTGCGACTACATAGCCCTCTTTTATTACGGATAAATTTCAAACTTGCTGACCCATCTGGCCATCTTGATGACTTCATAATCAAAGTCATTATAGAAAACATTAAGCAAAAAAACTATTTCATTGGTGACTTTCATTGTGGCGGTAGTATACATTTTTATATAATATATAATAATTGTTTACTTCCATCATGCTTTAACAACAATTATTTTTACCATTTAAAATCAGCTGGAACAACTTTACAAGTGAGAGTTCTAGCTTTGTCGGCGTTGTCACTGGTGGTATTGTCACTGGTGACGCAGTCACAACAGTTACACTCAACGTCTTTATATTTAGCCAGTAACTATCCGCGTCTTTGTTCATCAACACCGTCGGTGACACAGTCACTGACATGATATCTCTCAGTTGTTTTATACGAGCGTGTACAAGTCGTATCGTTTCTAATTCGTGAGATAATTCTGATCTTACCCGGTTGAGGGTCTGTGATAACGGCACAAATAAATTCACTTGCGTGTACGTGACTGCTGTCAGCGATCTTAGCATCGACCGCTGAATTATCTTTATGAATCTATAATCGGAAGGCAACGTATACCTATTTTCTGATTTACGAAATTGTATAGATTCAAAATCGCTCATTATCTTTTCAGGTAGTATAGGAAAATGGACACTTATAGTATAGGAAAATGGGGATATTGGACCAGAGTAAAATAAGGCTTCTTTCCCCATGAAAACCTTTCTATCTTAAAAAAATCCTCATTTTTAAAATCCTTAAAATTCCCTAAATTTAATGTCCCCCGGACGAACGGACACTTATTTTTTCCACCCCCTGTCAGAAAATATTAAAAAGATTTAAATCACTAAATTGGGAAACTTTAAAAAACTTACATATGTAACATTAAAGGGTTTAAATAATTGGTCTAAACAAGATTAAACACCTTAGAAATAAAAAAATATTAAGCTTAAGGGGTTTAAGCCCCGCATTTTAATAGCCCTTAATTTACTTGTAGCGAAAAAATACAAAGGTTAAGTAACTTATATACGTATGATTAAAGGGTTTAAAAGATTGGTACAATAAATATTAAAGAACTTAAAGCAATTGACATGAAAAGATATAAAGTTAACTAAGTAGCTTAGATCCGGACCTTCAGTGTCTTTAATCTACTTACTACAGGGCGTAGGTAATTTAATTAACTTAAAATATAAAATATTAAACACTAACAATAAATATTAAAACTCTCAAACAACTTAGATCGGCCCACTCTAGTATGTTTTAAATAACTCACACGGTCTTCACTGTGGGCTTAAAAACAATTTAACTAACTTAAAATGTGCCAACAATAAATATTAAAACTCCCCAATAACTTAGATCGGGCCAACACGGGCTTTAAATTAATTTAACTAACTTACACCAGCCCATTAGATGGAATTTAAATAACTTGTCTGGCAATAAAAAATATTAAATAATTTACAAAAATATATTAAACTGTATACATTATGCCAAAGGGCAGAAAATTAACATACGAAGAAGAAGACGAAAAAAGAAAAGACGCTAAAATCATGTCCGAGTCAAACTTGTTATTGAAACATAAAATTGGCTACCAAAGATTTAAGCGCATATTAAAAAATAAAGAGCCAAGCATAAAACTAAAATATGAATCAGATATAAATAATTTTCATTTGCCGGCATTTAAATATTATACATAAACTGACATGAATCGGGCCTAAAAAGGTTATAAAACTGAACTGATTAGTAAAATATAAAATGAAACTATTGTTGAAGCATTGGAAAAGGAAAAATATGCAAATATAGAAGAACAAAATAATAAACTGCTCGAAGAAAGCTTAAAATTGGGCGAGGAGATTCAGAAAATTAATGAAGAAAAGAATAAAAACGAAGCACAAAATAGAAATACGCAAGAAGAGATTGTAAAATTAAAAAACAATAATAAAAACAACGAAGAAAGAAAGAAAGACAAAGAAAATCTTAAAAGGTCGAATGAAAATATAGAAAACATAACAAAACTACTTAGGGAGCATAAATGTGATGAAAAAAATTTTAAGATATATATTAGGCATTAATTAATCATCATAAATTCTCTCTAACAACATACCACGCTCAACAGCATCATCTACAAGTTTCTGTATGTCCTTCGGAAAATTTGATGCCGGTTTTGGTGGAGATATTTTATTTTTTAGCTTTTGAAATAATGTTAACGCGGCTTCTGGCACAAGATTAGAAGCTATCTTTCCTAATGTTGGACTAATTTTACTAAATATCGTTTTTGTTGTATACCATATACCATCGCCAGAAATATCAACCATTGGCACAGATGCAACAATAACTAAACGCTGTGAAGGTTTGATTTATCCCTTGTAAATAATCATTTATATAATTTAACTTTCATTGAATTGTACAAGTTTAATAAATCCGCGAATTCAGACTCAGATTATTTACCATCCTCAAGATATTTACTTAGCAAAATATTCATGTCTTTGAGTGAATCAGTGGCCTGGAAAAGGCGATTATTAAATAAATTTAACTTATCATTGACACATGTGCTTATGCGTTTCATTATGATATTTGCAATTGATAAAATAACACCAGATACGGCCGCAACTGGTAAATTGGGCCATAAAATTAATGACAGCACGCCAATGCCAGACGTAAGTGCAGAATAAGAATAAATATTAATATCTAAAATACGCGTATATTTGTTATAATAATTAATCTCTGTATTACAATCATTTATTGTTGTTTTAATTTTTGTACAAAGTTCAGTTATCTCAATTGTTCTGACATCCATATTATTTAGATATGTGCCTTTATAAATAAAAATGGCAGATAAAATAGTATCAGATTATTTTAAGATATGCGAACCTCTCGTTAAGGATACATCAAAAATTGATTATCAATACATATCTTATCGCGTTCAAGATCCAAGTCAGCGCGGGCGAATTGAAATAGATGTTCATAATACAAATCGTTATTATTTGCCCTCAGAAGCATACCTTGAGATTGAAGGAAATCTGCGAAATTATCATGGCGCAGCCGTTAGTAAAGCCGAGGATGCAAACATTGGTTTCGTTAATAATGGAATTATGGCGCTATTTGATGTGGTGACATATTTAATTGACAACCGTATCATTGAGGATATTTCTACAAATATAGATATAGCAACAACTGTTATTGGCTTGACAAGATACAGCGACGATTATATGAAAACTGTGGGCCCATCAATGATGTTTGCTAAAGACACGACAAATCATCCCGACTCAAGACAATTTATTTCAATACAAACACCCGTAGCTACAGCAACTGATCATCAACCCGCAAGATATGGTGCACGCCCTGGCGTTCCATTTGAAATTTTAAGATCTGCTAATGAAAATTATAATTCTGGTTTTGCTACATTAAGAGATATGTTAATTAGTCGTGAAAGAAATTTCTCTTGCGCAATTCCGCTTTCACATATATTTGGATTTTGTTGCGACCACAGAAAAGTTATATTCGGTTGCAAACATACGATTGCTTTAGCGAGGGGCCAAAGTGACGATTCAGCAGTATGGTCAGGTGTTATTTATGCTTCGTCGCCAAATATAACATTAAAGAAAATTTTCTTATGGATATCTTATACCCAACCATCAATGGAAATTGAAAAGGAACTATTGGATTTTATGAATTCTGGAAATCGCGCCGGTATTGGTTATTATTCTACATCTACAGGTACAATTACATCACCGCCCATAAACTGACTTTTCATGGCATTAATCATCGCGCCAAGGAATATATGCACCAAGACATATATTTGTTGTGTTTCAACTAAAAAGCCGCGTAAATACAGTTGAACAATGACATATGATATTTGACAATCTTGGCGTGACCAGTATTAGCTTAATGATAAATTTGCAGCGTGAACCCACAGAAATCATAAATATTGAATTTAGTGATGCAAAAAAAGATAACAGCGCGGGCCTATAAGAATCTGCTGCGGTTTGAAAACCACCTTAACAATGTAGATACAGGATTTATGTTGTCACATAAGGACTTTAACAAACTTTATCTAATTTATTATTTTTCACTCGAGCATCTATAGCTGATATTCACGTCCATGCACAAATGAATCCTGGCGCTGAATTCCGGGCTGTGTAGCCGTGATATTAAGCCTTAAGACAATGACAATGCAAGGCGTCGGGGGCGAAATGATGTTTTTAGATGAACCATTTATTAATTGATAAAATTTATTATATATAAATGACATCACAGGACGCGGAAAACAATAATGTTGACAGTGCGGACAAGAAATCCGGAATTTACTATTTTGTTTCAAAAACCAATAGATATTCGGTTAATTACGCTCTACAAATTAAGATTGTGTTATAGCTGGCCCAACATTAATGCTGATAATTTTGGCGGAAATGAAATAAATAATACATTTACATTTGGTGAAGTTATTGGTGATGATATTAGTTGAAAAACAATATATTTGCCTAGCGGAAGTTATGAAATTGAAAACATAAATGATGAAATGCAAAGACAATTTCGGATTCTAACTGGAGATGCTAACAAAATTATTATACGCGGCAATAACATAACTTCATTGTGAAAACGGTTTGGTATGTGCAGATTATACAATTCATTACATATTTCCCCATATTGGTTTGTTTTATGTTATGTAATTTTATTTTCATTCATTCTTTGAATTGTCTAAAGAAAGTGTGACTCCTTTTTCTTTGTTTATATTTCATACAGCCATCGCTGAACATTTCTGATATCACGTTCAGTCGCCAGCTTCGTTGAAAATTTCTTCTGTGAATCTATGAATTCATCCACATTCTCAACTTTGGCATCTTTACTTTCAAATGGTTCAAACAGTTTATTTACTTTATCCACCGACAAACACAATAAATCTAAAGTACTGGCGTCTGCGTCCATTGTTTGTTGACTATAGAAAGTAGTTCTTCATTCACGTGCATCAGTCACGTGGGAGTGCAATATGAAGGTGTTCAATATCGCCGGATATTGAACGATTCTGACAATGTAAAGTTAACGGAGAAAAAAGATGAGCATATAATAATATACAATTCTCATTAACAATGCAAAATATTATAATGTTAATTTTAGAGCTGGTTTTCTCAGTAAATATGATAATATTTTATTAACAATATTATTAAAAGATTTGTTAGATTCTGTCCATTTTGACCTGACTGAGATAGAAAAGATAAAAGATGAAGTTATATCAACGCTGCAAAAAGAATGGCGTGAAAACAAGCCACAAGAAGAATATTATACATCATCTAACAGTGCTGAAAATAATGGAATTCATCAATCACTAATGTTAGTTAGTATCAAAAATGTAATCTCAGTAAATCTTGAATGTAGTGTTGTTGAACAAAGTTTTAACGTAAATATATCTGAATCTGATGTTGTAAATCAGGGATTTAACATTTATACATTTAATCCAAATGTCTCGCCGGGCTATCGTATTGTTAAGGAGCCAAAAAATATAATTTATCTGCGCGTAAACAAATTTATAAATTCTATGAGTTTTAGATTGACTAATCAAGAAGGAAAGTTACAAAATACTCGCGGTGAGGAACTCAATGTAAATTTACTTTTAAAAGACAAACAGTAATTGTTTTTAAACGATAAATTGTCCAACTTTTAAACAATAAATTAATTCTTGTCCAACTTTTAGATTGTAAATTGTCCAACGTTTAGATTGTAAATTGTCCAACTTTTAGATTGTAAATTGTCCAACTTTTAAACAATAAATTAATTTTGTTTAACTTTAGATTGTAAATTGTCCAACATTAAATGATCAATTGTCCAACTTTCAAACAATAAATTAATTTTCTTAACTTTAGATTGTAAATTGGTCAACATTAAATGATAAATTGTCCAACTTTTTAACAATAAATTAATTCTTGTTTAACTTTAGATAGTAAATTGTCCAACTTTTTTTAAAAATAAATTAATTCTTGTTTAACTTTAGATTGTAAATTGTCCAACTTGTTTAACAATAAATTAATTCTTGTTTAACTTTAGATTGTACATTGGCCAACATTAAATGATAAATTAATTCGTTTTTATGCATTAAATGATAAATTGTGCAACTTTTAGATGATAATTAATCAATACTTTTGTATGCATTAGATGATAAATTATTTCTTCTTGTCATATCCAAGCGACGCAAATAATAACCATCTATACAACGTGTACAAACATCCAACTGACCCCGAACACCAGCTCCACGATAATGACATGGTGTCAATTTCTTACATCCATTTTTTATGTATGATCTATGAAGGCCGCAATATTCATTAATGCAATTTCTTCCGCAATATTCAGACTTGTCAGTTAGTAACCACGTACATGTATTTTTGCATATATTGGGATGCATAATATATATCAATCATAATTTTTTATTTAAATAATAAATCATAGATATAATGAGTAAAATCATGGAGTATTCTAGATTTCACGGTGAAGTAAATGAAAAACAGGCCGCAAAGGATTATATTTGTTTTGAATCTTACTGCGAAAAGATAACAGAAAATATAAACTCATTTATCATTGTAGCAAAGAAGGCGCAGTAGAAAATTAAAAGATAAACCAGATGATATAATATTTTCTAACATTGACGATTCTCCCGATGATTAATAAAATTATTATGGACGTGGAATCATAATACAGGAGATGGGTAGATTTTATCTATTTACTCACGAAAACCAGATAAAACCGGAATATTTTTACGACAGTATTATGTGTACAGAAATAACTCCAAAATTCCGCTCAAGATATCCTGTATTTGACCTTGATAAAAAGAATCTGCCCATGAATGATATAATTGATTATTTCGCCGCATTAATGAATATTTCTAAAGATGATAATATTTTATTTAAAACAAACTCAGGTATGAATGTGCGTTGTAAGCGCTTCTTTGATTACGAAGAACATAAATTATTGTTAGAAACCGCCGCTAAAGAAAAACCGGATTGGTGCGTTGATAAATTAGCGGGTATAAATAGTATTAAGCTTATATTTACAAACTCAGATAATTATACGGCGCGTAAAACTCCGATAAATAAGAAACTATCATCAATTTCTGATTCTTTATTTTGTCCTTTCGAAATTCAGCCCCGTATAGAATGTATAGAAAACATAAAAACTGTATACAAAAATAATCATGTAGAACATGATATTCTCACCGATGAAGTGTTGGATACATTGTCGTTAAAGTTAACTAACGAAGAAGGAAATTTAACGGGTATTGTAAGAGGAAATGGAAATGCATATATGGTAAGTAAAAATCCGAATCGTCATTGTAATATCTGCAACAGAATTCACGGTGAAAATGGTAGATGTGACAATATTCTTATTTTTGCCTATGTAAATCGTTATGTTATACTTTGTTTTCGAGCCGATAAAGATACAAAAAGAACTTTAACTGTATTCCGTGATGATTATATAAATAATAATGAAATTTCTAAAGAACAAAAAGAAGAATTTTTTAATTTAGACAAAGATAAATTATGTTTGTTATTAACTGGCTATAAAAACAAAATAACTGATATTTATATAGAAGAACATTACGTTAATGAGAATGATAAAATTATTTATTATGAAGTAATAATAGTAAAGACAAAATCAAAAACATGTAAAATATGTGATATTAAACATGAATATTTTATAAATTTTAAAGTTGATATTAGTAACATGATATCATCAAAATTTAAATTTTTCTGTGGTTACAATGATGATAAATGTTTGTATATTAATTACGGTGATTTAAAACCACGAAAAAGTAGAAAAATGAAATCCAGTTAAATGAATATATATATATATATATATATATATATATATATATATATATATATATATATATATATATATATATATATATATATATATATATATATATATATATATATATATATATGAATCAAAATATTAACGATGCGAGAAAGCAGCGTTATGCATACGCGACAGAAATTATGAAACTTTATGAAGAACTTACAAAGATAAAACCAAAATATCCACGCCCTAACATTGAGCTTGGAAATCTTTTGCGTGAAATTGAGGAGATACAAGAAAAATCTCTTATACAAGCAGCAGCGGCAGATAATGCTAATTTGATTAAAATCAAATCATACATGGATGGCGGCGCCGTTTATATAACGCGCAATAATGAGTTGCTAACACAAGAAAATATACAAGAGGGTATAATAAAATTATTAATATTTATAAAATACCTATAAAGTTTTCTGTTGATTTTCTTGGCTTGTATAGGACTCAAAGCGAAGTTCATGCTGAAAATTAATACAAAAACATATACGCAGTAATAATCATATAATTTATCCTAGTGATGTATAAATATTCCCGCGAGCAAACTTTTACAAGAAATATTTCTTAATATGAGTCAATTTAATGAGGCTGGATCTGGTTGGATTCTTGAGCGGGTCATACCACTAGAATTTCATGTTGTTTTATACAAACCAATCAGAGGATCGTCTTATTCTTATTATGATTTACCAGAAATGATAAAGAATAAAAAATGTTGTGTAAATGTGCAAAATAATGACGATAAATGTTTTGTTTGGGCGATTTTATCTGCATTATTTCCCGCCGATAGCCATGCGCAGCGCATGAGTAAATGTAGCGGGCATTTATCAAAGTTAAATCTGGCCGGGATTAACTTTCCCATGCAAATTTCAAAAATAAATATATTTGAGAGGCAAAATATCGAATTAATTACTCATGGCAATAATGTTTTCACCATCAATGCCAAATCACAAATATCTTTACATGTGCGGAGTGAAACAGCACAGCGCTTAGATGATAATTTATGCAATAATCTTGGATTATATAACAATCATTATGTTTGGATTAAAATTTTATCGGGTTTACTTTGGCGCCAAATTTCAGCGCATAAACAAAAATCACATATATGTGCGGTGTGTTTTAAATGTTTCGCCGACGAAGATAAATTAACACTTCATAAAAATCAGCACAATTGTACATCTGCGGATATTACTTGTTATAATTGCATTACAACATTTAAAAATCAATCAGATTTAGATTTCCACGCGAGATATTGGAAGATACAACAGCAAGATACATTACCGGCGAAAAACAAAACTGACAAATGTGAATTTAAATCCTATGAAAGGACAAAATTTCATCCTTTTATCTTTATTGCTGATCTTGAGTCAGTTTTATCCACTATTGATGAACCCACGCCAGAACAAAATACCATAAAAACTCACAAACATATATGTGTATCTGCATCTTATAATTAACATGTATTGTTGATGATTCACTCAGCAAACAACCAGTTGTTTATAGGCGACAAAACGAAAGTCAAGAATATCCAGCTGTTTGGCTGCTCAAACAATTGCATCGTGAAGTTGACATTTTATTCAACTTTATAAATGAATTACAAAAAACATATACAAGTGAGCAATATATTTCTTGATGTTATTATGTTTGCCATGGCAAGTTTCTTGATCCCACTGATAAATGTGATTTGTATGATTATTTTGCTAAAACAGCTATTGGTATGGAACATAATAATGTCAGATAAAATATAACAAAATAAAGTTTTTCCCATGTGCATTTCATAACTTTCGTGGATATGATGGGCATTTTATTGTCCAAGCTATCGCCGACCCAGAAATAATTAAGTTTTATGGACCCAGCTCAAAATCTTGTATAGCAAATATCACAGAAAAGTCTTTATCGATTACATTTGGAGCCCTGCGTTTTATTGACACGCTACAATTTATGCAGTTTTCGCTTGATTATCTTGTTAATGTATATAAACCCGATTTCGCGTCGACAAAGAAATATTTTGGCGCCAAAACAGATTTAATGATAAAGAAAGAAATTTACCAATATGAATATGTGACTGATTTTAATAAATTTAATGATGAATCTTTGCCTGGTAAAGACAAATGTTACTTAAGTCTTCGCTGTGACAATATAACTGATGATGAATACAATCATGCCATGAACGTTTGGGCGGAGTTTGATTGTTGTACATTAGGTGATTATCACGACATTTATCTTGTGCAGGATATTCTTTTGCTCGATGATATATTTAACAGTTTTAGAAAAACATCAATGACCAAATATGGACTTGATTCCGCATATTATTACTCAGCGCCGGGTCTATCATGGGATGCAATGTTAAAAAATATCACAATTAAAAAATCTAATATTGATTTCATAGGAATTAAATTAATCACAGAAGCAGATAAATTTAATTTTGTATTTAATTCCATCCGGGGCGGTATTAGTGTTATCTGCAAAAAACATGCAAAAGCAGATTTAATGTCGCGCTGGATTAAATATTATGACAAAAGTGCATTATACTCAACATCAATGACAATGCCGATGCCATATGAAATCCTTGATTGCGTAGATGAAGAAGAATTTAAATTGCTGACAGATAATTTGCAAAATAATTTATTAGACAGTAATTACAGTTTCCTTGAAGCCGACATAGATTATCCTGATCATTTACATGATCTTCACAATGATTATCCATTTCTTCCCGAGCGATTGATGGTTGGTGATGAATGGTTGTCGCCAGAACAAATAAATATCGGAAATACATATAAAGGCACCGCCCACACCGTACATAAGCTTGTACCAAATCTTATGCATAAAAAGAATTATATATTTCATTGGCTGTTGCTAAAGCAGGCCCTTGATTCGGGTTTGTGCATGACAAAGTTTCATCGGGCGCTAAAATTCAATCAGTGTTGTTGGTTAGAACCATTCATCGCCTCAAATATAAAGTCACGAACAAATAAATCCGCTACAGATTTTGACAATTTCTTTTTATAAACTAATGAATAACTCATTGTTTGGCAAAACAATGGAAAATCTTTACAAGCGCGTGGATTATATGTTTATAGACAACGCCGAAACGTTTAAGAAAATCACCGCCCAAGATACATATAAACATTCGATTATTGTCGATGAAAATCTCTACATTGTTCAGCGGAAGAAAAATAAAATATTATTAAATAAGCCAATATTTATTGGTGCGGTTATTCTTGACATATCAGAATATATCATGTATGATTTTCATTATAATTGTGCTAAAATATTATGGCCCAATTTAAATATGCTTTTTACAGACACTGATTCGCTTGTTTATGAAATTATAACAACAGATCCAAACGATGACATGAAAAAACATCCCGACAAATTTGACCTGGAAAAAACTAAACAATTAGGACGTATGACAGATGAATATCCAAATGATTATATAGTTGAATTTATAGGATTGAGGCCAAAAATGTATTGTTTTATAACAAAATCTGACAAGATAAAAAAGACCCTAAAAGGAAATAATAAGAAATTAGTCGAGAATGAAATTACATTTGAGGATTATCTTTGTGTTTTAAATATCTCTTCAACAATTAGTAAAGATAATATAAGATTTAGGTCATAATCACACCAAATATATACTGTAAGAGACCGTAAATTGGCCTTTGTAAATTACGATAGTAAACGATGGTCTGCTGATGATATAAACACATTAGCGATCGGCCATTATAAAATCCCTCGGAAAATTTAGAAAACATTAAACGATTTACACATTATATTATTTCTTTTTATCCAACTTTAAGTAATTTATTCCCGGGCATGGATAATCAAAAATATTTATTTCACAAACAATCTAAATTATTCACAAACAATCTAAATTATTCACAAACAATCTAAATTATTCACAAACAATGAAAAATTAACATTTTAGAACAAAAACATCATTTAATAATGACTGATATATTCGGCCGCAATCTTTTATCGCGCACTTTAGATAGTATTAAAAAACTTGATCAAATTAATCTCCTTACTATTGATTCAGGCGAAATTGTTATCTTCGAGGACAAGAATGGAAAGTTAAAAACAAGTGATATCCGCGCCTCTGATTTTGTTTTACGTAGGTCATTGGATGCCTTATCTACACGAGTTACACAATTAAATGGCCTTTTAAACAAACAAGCAACAGACCTAAAAAAACTACAAGAACAAGATTTAAAAAAGTACAAGATCAATTAAGAACAATACGTAATAATTTTAATACAAGATTTCCACCACCCGAAAGAGACGACCCAAAAAGGATGAGGACGCCCGTGTAGATGGCGAAGATATACCTCAAAACAGTTAAACATAGATTAATTTATATTAAATTTGATTTATTGTATGAAATGTCGCCGCCAAACCCAAACTGAAAACGAAGAAGTCATTACATTTAAGACAAAAAGAAGTGCAATGCCTGGAAATTGTGTCGTTTGTGGCACCAACAAATTCAAATTAGTTGCTAGAGAATCTTTCGGTGGAGCTATTTGTTTTCCCTGGGCAAAATATCCTGGCGATAAACATTTGACGGGTTATAATTATTGTGGATCTGACACTAGACTTGATATTCGTCTTGATGAACATTCTAATCCTAGGCCTGGCGAGGTGCCCATCAATCGAGTTGATGAGGCATGCAAAATACATGATATATCTTATCGTAATCGCGACATTCGCCAGCGTCACATTGCTGATATTAATCTTATACACGGTATTAACAATATTCCTAATAAAACAATAGCTGAACATTTATCTGCTCTTGCTGTAAAATCTGAAATGAAAAGTAAGTTATTAGTTGGAGCATAATTATTTATGAATAATGGACAAAATACCGCCAAGAGAATTAATGGTTCGCGAAAAATCAAAATTAATTGGTGAGTTTGCGCCGATTTATAGAGAAGTTCAAGATAAACTTAAGCAGGAACAATTGGCAAAGAGTGGTTATTTAGAGCGCCTCGCCGAGTTTCATAAACCTTTTGTTGAGGCCAGTAAAAAGATTACAGATGTTGTTGAAGAAACACGTGAATTAATTCGTGATTTACCTGAAAAGTTAACACCGCCCGAAAAACCATCTGCAAAACAAATACAATTATAGAAACCGTGTTTAAGCCAAAATTTCTTAATGTTATATTTACTGGGGTTAGTAATCTTAATGATTTAGCAAAATTAACAATTAACTCATTTTCTCTTAGGCATAGAGAATTTGTTAATGAAGAAGAATGAAACAAAATCAAAACCAGAAAACAATGGGAAGATTTATTATACAGAGTTAAATTTAACACAACAAAAATTTCTAATAGTGACCCAAATTATTTATCTTATCGTGAGGAAGTTGATAAAGAAACACAACTTATACCAAAATGAAATATATTCGGTGAAGGTTTCGGCGCTGATGCTATTGATCGCCTTGAAGTCCTTGCCGGAGGAAGGCGCGCTGGCAATAATTCGCCCCAAATTATTGATGAAATGATAAATATTTGCAATGATCTCAACCGCGGCCTAATGACCAATGAGGTATATAATGAATTTACAAGAAAATATGTTTGAATGATTATCTAAATTGTATATTATGACTCAAAAAAGCCAAAAGTATTAGCAAAGCAGCCAGTATTGGTTGTCCACTTAAATTATTAATACGCAAAGATCATATAGCTGGTAAACATAATTTATTTGTTAGCTCACTTCAGCTTAATTTTTATAATAATGCAAAATCAGCTGGCCGTGGTGTGTTTCTCAATTTATCTATTGAAAATGTTAAAAAATCATTGAAGAGGGGCGGATTATTTCCGCTACTCGCTGCCATTCCAGGTTTGCTCACCGCCGCTTTACCTGTTGCTGCTAGGCTGCTGCGCTAGGTGCTGCTGGTGCGGCTGGAACTATGGCTGTTAAAAAGGCGCTTGGCGGCAATTTAAAAAAAGGCTATGGTTATCGTCTAAATCCATACTTAAGCAATTGACAAATTTTGATTTAACTAATCTTGTCGCGAGATTTAAAATAAAAAATTTCCGTGGAGTGTTTATGCGAGACAAATTACCATCTTCGCCAAAAGCATATGAAAGTGGCATTATAAATCTTGACGATAACACTGGCCCCGGCACACATTGGACAGCATATAAATTATCGCCGCAGAGTGTCATTTATTTTGACTCATTTGGTTTGCCGCCGCCGATAGAATTTATGAATTACGTACGGCGTGATGTTTTGTACGAAATTTATCCAACTCAACAATTGAACGATCCGCCCATTTGCGGTTATGAAGTCATTAATTTTCTCCGCTCTATTAAAAGATTTAATTTTTGTATATTTTCATGGAAGTATTTAATTTCAGCCATGACAAAAAAATGTAGAACATAAACATAATAGTATGCTTCCTAATTAATTAAGAATGATTATAACTGGCCCGTCTGGTTCAGGAAAGACACAATTATTATTATCGCTGGTTGTAAAACATCTTAAATGGAACAAATTATATATTATTTCGCCGATAGTTGATGACCAAAATTGTTATGATGTTTTGAAAGATCTTAATGTGAAATTAAAATCAGCCATGGATAGTCACGAGGATTTTATTGAATTTATTTATAAGATTAAAGATGCCCCTAAAATTTCCGAAATTAATAAAGATATTTATAATTTACTTGTCTTCGACGACGTTCTCATGGAGAATCAATCAAATCCAATAAGTTTTTTTTTTTTACGCGAGGACGTCATAACAATATTGACTTAATTTATGCTACACAAAGATATTGCCAAGTAAATCAATTAATTCGTGGAAATATTAATATATTATGCGTTTTCGCCAACTCAGACAGTTACTCTATTGATACAATTCACCGTACATGGTGTGATGGTGATATGGAAATAAAAGATTTTAAAGATTTGATAAATAAGGCCCGCCAAAAGTCTTTTGGTTTTATTACGATTGCGATGTATGACCCCACTAATAGATATCGTTTGGGTCTTAATTAAGATCCTGCGGAGATTTTTGAAAAAATAAGTGTCCGTTCGTCCGGGGGACATTACATTTAGGGAATTTTAAGGATTTTAAAAATGAGGATTTTTTGAAGATAGAAGGGTTTTCATGGGGAAAGCAGCCTTATTTACTCTGGTCCAGAATCCACATTTTCCTATACTACTTTTCAGGATCACGTTGTTCAGATATTATCATGCCACTGTGCTGTTATTTCTTAAAAGCTGTTATAATTGATGTGATATTTTCGCGATTCATTCTGTGTTATACATCTTAAAATGTATGTATTTAAATGAAAATAAATATTTTGTAAAACAAATTAAAATCTGACTGAATTCAAAGATTTTGATGGGCATATAACATATAGAAAATCTGACTAAAGTTACAATTTGGATGGCAATATTACCCGTCAACTCTAGAAAATCTGACCAAAGGCACGATTTTAATGGGCATCAATTGTTTTATTTTCATTAAAGAGTCATTGCAGTTTGATCATTTTGTTTCTGGAGAGTGTCTTTTCATTTCCTAGCTCATTCTTCCTAAGGAAGATATATTGCGTGTAGTTCTGTCCTGTTCTAATTACATAAATAAAATTTAGATCAGCAGTGATTTGAAAGATCAGGGAAGGAATGCTTTCCTTTTATCGTCATTTCTACCACAGTTTTACAGAAACAATGAAGTAAATATTACTTTGATGCACGTTTATATTATTTTACTGTTTGATATTCGTAAACTGCATGTAAGGTCAACCCATTTCAACTAAACGTATTGGAAAATCTGAATTCATTATTTTCAGTTTTATAGCGTAGCAAGAACAAAATTTATTTTTCTAGAACCCGTGAATGATTTCTTGCTCATGTAGCATTGTACAGTTGTACAGATCTTAAAACAAAAACGATTTAATAGGTCATGGCATTGTGACTTTCTGGAATATGTTCTGTATAACCGTTGATCTTTCTAATCTACTTGTATCACACCCTTGACACATCGGCACACATTTTCTTATCACATCCATTATTACAATACTATCCATGGTCAAGATAGGACAATCAGAGCAAACCAGTTTGCAAGTCATTTAAGTTGGAAAATATGGACTCTGAAGAGTTTCACAGTACATCAATTATTAGAAACAAGACAATATTATTCTTCCATTTTTACGTTGTGTCAGTATTAATTAACGTCTCAAACCTTGTATCTCCAAGGAAACTATCCTCACTAGCTTGAATAGTATCCAAAATTAATTTCAATTTTCTTTTATTGTAGCTTCTGAGAAATTATATTTTATTCCTTGATTATGGAAGCAAAATATTTCCGGAAAATGCAATCTCTGTCAATGTTTAGAGAGATGTCGTATTTACGATCCTTTTGAATTGTCAAC
Organism: Potamilus streckersoni; assembly: GCA_016746295.1. Lineage (NCBI taxonomy): Eukaryota > Metazoa > Mollusca > Bivalvia > Unionida > Unionidae > Potamilus > Potamilus streckersoni. Next base: position 803,104 of record JAEAOA010001447.1, read on the forward strand.
AGTCACCCATTCTAAAACATTCAGGGACTTTGTCTGTTAGTCCATTAGAAAAGAATGTACTGATAATAAACAAGGACCAGATAAATATATGCTATTTCAAGCTAGATTAGATCGGAAGAGTTATATCGAATATCTTATCTAGCATCAATTATGTTGATACTATTAGACACGTAATATTAGCGTTAAATTGTTTTAGTACCTTTATTGTCCACATTATATTCAGGATAAAAACATAGATCTCACAGGCTACTTGAACCATTGTTTTAAGGATATGGTCCGATCAAATAAGAAAACCTTCAATGTGCATTTGGGCAGATAGGTTATATAAAAGAGGACACAATTGTTCCATCAACAATGTAGGTTACAATCTACACAGGCACCATTACCATGGAATACGATGTAGCATGATCTGAGAGAAAATATGCGCTGTGTAATATAGCAATTCTTTCTTTGGGCAGGAACCGATTTCAATATTTTATTGGAAAAACAATTTCTATGGTCGTTCTGGTCAAATTTATCCTGCCTCATTTAGCTTCTTCCTACAAAAAAACTTAAAAAAACCCTAAAGGACAACAAGCATTTTCCATCGCCATCAACCACATTTCATAGGCAGAATATCATGTGTAATTTTCACAAGACCACAGATTGCTGACATAAGAATTGATATCCTAACATCATTTTTCTCGAGACTATGTTTTCCTTAGGGAGTATATTCTTTTTCTGCACTTATGTTTGATGTTTAGAATATTATTTCGTCTGCTTGTGTCGAACTCGTATGAATGCATCTTAGAGTTTAATTGACTCAATACACCAAATCAATTACTTTCAATGCATGCTTTTTTACTCCTCAAATGGAAAAGCTATATGCCAAGTTAAATCAGGACCAGACAGATCTATTTGATATTAAGCTAGAACAGTTCATGTATGCAATATGTAGTATATATTGGTATCGTTGCACACATTAACGTTCCATATTATAACCGATATGCATTTACAAACCACATTTTATTAAAACAATTGTTATTTTAAAGATATCTCTCCACCACCAACATCAAGGAAATCTTGAAGTTCAATTGGTGTGAGTAAATATATATGAATATAAACATAGATCAATAATGTATTATTGTAGTCATAAATAATCACTTGTATGTGATCTGTTTAGGTCGTTTGTGATGCGACCTTATTTATATTTCATAATTGAAACTGGTGCTTGTTGATAGTTAACAATGATTTTCTTTCCATAGTGAGTAGCAGCAGGGAGGATGAACCCTACAAATTTTTGCGACAAAATCGATTAAAGCCTCAGTATGCCAAATGGAACCTTCCTACGAAATCTCATATTTCAACCAAAAAAAAAATAAAGACCCCATTTTACAAATGGAGCCTTAGCGATTTTGTCGCAAATACATTGTCATAACCACCCTCAAATTGCTGCCATCTACGGTCGCACATATGTTGTCATCTCACCCTCCCTGCTGCTGATTAATACAAAATATTTGTTAGCTTTTCACAAACAGACTAATCGATAATACTTCACCACGTAGATCAATTAAATTATTTGACTGATCGGTGAGTGTAAAATTAATTCTAGTTAGTGAATCATTTTGACATTGCATATAGACTGGATTAGTCGGATTTTCAACAATTAAAAATCCGGAGGGTGCTGTTGGTGCAAATGAATAAAGAATGTAACCTTGTCGGGCTTGATTTGATTGTTCCATATTAATTTGATAACTTCCTTCGATTACATCACATGTTAAATTAAGTGCGATCACCGATGAAATATCCACATTGTTCGGTGCGATATGTCTACCGTCGCCGTCGGGAGAATTATTATGAGTGAGGATAATAGGCTTCGGCTGGCTATCTTTCCATGATTGATAAATTTTATTAAATCCTTCGTTGATGGCAGTTCTGAGTTGATTTTTTAGTTCAGGTGCGTTATATCCTGGAAGTTTATAATTTGGATTTTCATTTATATTTTTTTTATAATCTCGGGCTGAACTAGTTCTTGAAATTGGGTTATTTTCATCAGTGAAGAGATTAGTAATCCTCGAATTAAATATTTCCATGTCATCGATGATTTTATTACCCGCGGAGACTACACTAATGAACTCAGCTTGTGTGAGAAGACCGGATCTTAACGACGGTAATAACAATTTAAAATCATCATTCATTCCTCTGAAGATAAAAAATTCAATATCTCCCATTGCTGGACTTGTTTCATGTATTTCCAGAATTTCACCTTCCTGTGGGATATAATCATTTTAAAATGGAATTGTCCACTCATCTTTACCATATTCATTCTTATATCGATATCTTTTTGTGAAGTTTATATCGAGGAGGGTTTTATATCCTTTTGATGGATTTTCAGGTCCTATTTCATCAGTGACGTAATCAGATTTTACAGGCTCGGGCGTGGAATTACCAGCACTTCTAGGTGGATCTTCGGGCCATCCTAATACTGTTCTTATTGAACTGTTATAAATATATACAACATACCCAGGGGAGCTTATTTCAATTGTAGATGATAGTGTTGGTTCATGAACTGTTATCGCAATTTTTGATTCTTTTTTAGTAATGGATTTTATTCTACGTTGTAATTCATTATTAATTTGCTCAATTTGATAGGATCCAGTTGGTATTGAAACAACGTTCCAATCTGGAGTGTCATCTTTTTTATTCCTATATGCAAACACCAGAGAATTATTAGGTCTCTGACCACCAAATGGAACCGATCTGATATTAGGCCAACTATGATACACTCGTAATTTTGCCAACGCGATTTCCTTTACTGAAACAGGTGAAGGAAAATTCACACTGAATTTAGGGTTTGTTGACGATATTGATATCATGCTTGTTTTCCGCGGAGTGGTATTTTCTGCTATCCGCTGAAGTAGTTGAATCTCTTGCGACATTATTATTATTATTTACAATGTCTAATTTTGCAATAGATGAAAAAACGCTAGCGTTTTTAATCGCAGTATCATAAATGCGTATCATCGCGGAGAATTCGTCTTCGGTAATTATCGTATCATCAATCGATGATGACATCAACGAGGATAATTGTGAGTAACCGTTAGATACTGCTTGATGTTTTACGATATAGTCGTTAAGTTTTTCTTGAGAACACGATGATATTTTTTTAGTAATAGCATTTGCAATTCCAGCAAATGTTGTCACCGCGGAAATAGCAATTGGGACAGCAATCGGAGCTACCATAGTTACTGAAGATAGTATAATACCAGCACCGGCCATTATACCAGATACCGAGTATACTGTAACATCAATTGCGGTAATTCTCCTGCGATATTTTTTAATTTTTATTTCATACTCATCAATGAGTGTTTTGAGTTTTGTTAAGAACTCTTTGACGGTATCATAGCGATATTGCGATGATGGAATCATATTATTTTAAAATCTCAAGTGGTTTTTAATTGTTAAAAATTCTAATTTAGATCAGCTACAAACTCCATGTACCATACAAATGATGTCTTATTTAAATTAGGATCATTGCTTGTTATTGTAAACCGTTTGTATTCATCCAGGTCAATAGTCGTTGAAATCACGTTGTTGTATCCATATGAAGTCGATGATGATATATTAAACTGATTCAGTGACACTATTGTTAATCGATAAATACCCTTCTTTGACACAGTGAGAGTTATTGTATTCTTTTTAGGTTCCCAATCTAATGATCCAGAGAGAACTGTGTATACCATATTTATGATATTCCTCTCATGAGGAATCTTTATTTTTTCAAGTAGCGGAAGATTGTCTGTTTTAAATTTTGTAATATCCTCGATAGATTTTTTAATATTACTAATGCTATCTCTAATAATACTAAATCCAGCATCATTAATATTTTTAATATTGGATTTAATTTCATCAAAATTGGATTTAATTTCAGCGAGAGATGGAGAGGTTACCGCTGGTGTTCCAAAAAATTTATTGATAATATTTCTACGAAGGGAAGTATATGTTGTTATATGTTTTTCAAGTTCTTCATTTAAATTTTTTAATGCATCTGTGATTGTAGAAACAAATACCCCCGGTTTGAGTTTTCCATCATTTGAATATAACGCTATTGTATCTTCAATGACGTCACGTCTTCGTATTAAGACATCATCCAATGAAACATTACTAGATTTCAATTTGCCCTGGCGATCTTGAAATACAACTATTTCCCCAGGATCTACACTTGACAAATTTAATGTCTCGGCGATTTCATCTTCGATTATTTTTTTTACACTTTCGACAGCTAATTTACTATCGGTTTCTGTTTTTTGATTCTGATAAAGGTCGTCCCCAAATATCAATCATTATACGAAAACTTTACGTTTTTCTAAATCATAACGCTATCGTTTTTGCCATTGCCTGCTAGTATATTCATTAACAACAACTTGTGGTGGTTTCCTTGGAAATTTAGATATCTCTGCAAGGAAGTTTAATACTTCACGACCGCATATCGGTGGATCATTTAACTGTTGTGTTGGTAGCGTGGAATAAAAAATTGGAGATGACTTTGTTATTGTGGATACATATCGCATGAATTCTTTTGGTGGAGCTAATCCATATGAATCAAAATAGACAATTCCACGTGGATCAATTGCATATGCGACCCAATGAGTTCCTTTTCCGCTGCTGTTATCAAGATTGATAATACCCGTTTCATTTTTCATTGGTTTTGACGGTAATTGATCTCTCATGAAACCTCCTCTAAAGTTTTTTATTGATAATGATTTTACAGCATCAATTAAATCAAAATTGGACATTGGTGAAAATCCTAGGGATTTTTCCACTAATAAGCCGTTCCTGGTATTCTTAGGCCCGTGCCCTTGTACCAATTGTGTGGAGTTCCTGGTAGTCTTAGACCCTTTCCTTTTTTTTATAGCCATTCCCAGTAGCTTTTTTCAGGGCCATTCCTGCAGCAGTACCAACGGCTCCTAACGCTGCCGCCTTCGCAACCGCTGGGGCAGCCGCTGCAATCAATGCTGGAATAGCAGCTAACAGCGGGAATATTCCACCTGATTTTATCATACTGGCGATTGCTGCTTTCGAAAAATCAATTTGAACTCCTCGTTTGTTCTTTAGCGCATCATTGAAATGTTTTATTTGACGATCTGTCAATGATAATTTATGTGCGCCACCGGACATTTGAGTGGGTTTCAGCGTTATTGTAGTTCCACATTCTTTAGCCGACTTTGATTTCAATTTCTTGACCTGACCATCAGTCAACTGGACATTAACAATACTATATGTCATTCTATTCTAAATGTAATTTACACTTTCAATTGATCTTATTGTGAAAATCCTAACTACATGTTTGGAAAATCAAAGATTTTCCACTGGTGCATCAATAAGTCTCATTCGTCCGCCAACTCCTTCTAACAACATTGATTTATCACTGAGAATGACAGCAACTGCTCTATAATCAGCTATACCAGCAGGGCGTTGTACCCGAGCTTGGAAGTATATATCAACAACAGATTGTCTCATCATGTCAAGATGTTCCAATGAAAAGTAATAAATCGGATAGTGTTTTTCAAAATCAATTTGCGATATTTGCAAACCAGTATCAACATTTTGATCACGACCCATATACGACAATATTCTATGATATACACGAGCTATGTTGTTGTTTTCATAATTAAGATGTACAATCTCTGCTGTCTCTTGTTGTTCGTTTATTCTCAATGAAACTTCACTTACCCCTAATTTATCAAATATCATATGACTAGATAATTGACGACCTACTCGATTTGCATCCTGTAACGCTATAAAGATATGACGTGGAGCTGAAACACCTTGTTTTGATGCTAAGTGCCATGTAAATGTGCCATTTACATTATCCTGCTTCGTATCAGTCGTTGTTGTTAGCCAACTTAGCAATGATTTTCCACCTGTGTCCATAAACGATAGTAATTGTTGCTCTATTGTAACTGCTGGTGTCAAGACGGGTATCCATAAAGTCAATTTATTTAAAATGACTTTACCATCAACAACACCATTAGCACGCCAGATTGCATCATTGTCATTCTCCTTTCGCACTAACACGACTGTATGCTTTGCTCCATAGATGACTTTTCTGACATTTCTACAAAATCCGAATATGTGATGTAACGGAATTGCACATGAAAACCGTCGATGCTGTCCTTTTAATGCTCCTTTTCGTGTTGCAAATCCTAGATTGAAATCATCATTGACCTTTTTTAAAATGTCGAATTCAGCGTCTGGTCTAATTTCACGGTCTGGATTAGCATCGAGTTGTTGATCAGCTTCTGCAGTAGCTTGCGCAGTTCGTACTTTAACAAATTGAAAATGGTTCGGATGATCAGAAGTATCCTTAGCAAACATCATAGACGGACCAGCCGACCTTGTATAATCATCAGAATATCTCGCAAGTCCGATTATTGTTGTTGCAATATCAACATCTTGTTCTATTGATTCAATTTCTTTTCCATCAATGATATATCTTGCACTGTTAAATAGCGCCATAATGCCATTATTTACGAAACCAACTCGGATATTTGGGTTATCCCCATATGGTGTATCAGCTGCAACATCTGTTACAAGCTCTCCTTCTACTTCAATAAACGCCTCACACGGCAAAAAGTATCTACTTGTATCTTGAACTTGAAGTTCAACTCTCCCCCGTTGATTAGGCTCTCTTGCAGGATAGGCATAATACTGATAGTTAATTTTAGAATCATCTTTATTCACCGGTGCTGCCATATCAAACGCTGGATCAGCAATTTTTTTAAATGCCATTTATACTAAAACGTTATCGTTTTTCTAAATGTAGTAATGCTATCATTTTCTTTTTCGTCTGACATTTTTACGATTTCCTCCAAGACCGCTTCCCGCTATCATACTTGCAATATTACTACTATCTGGTGAAGTCATTGCTAATGATGCTAGTTTTTGTTCCACTGCGTTATTTATCACTTTACTGACATTTGCAGGCATCATTGTTGTTGAAGGTAGCGGTGTTGAAAGTATTTGTGGTGGTTTTCGTCCGAATCTAGATTTCACCAATGAAGTTATTCTATTCTTTGCGGTAGAAAAGGCCGTTCCTGCAAGATCTCCAACAGCGTTAATTCCCTTATTACGAATAACATCAATGGCTTTCATCGCTAATTGTTTAGCAATTGGTGCTACTTTTGGGGCTATTCTTGTGAATAAACCAGCCATGGTATTTCCAAGGCTGTCTCCATAGTATGCCTTATAAACGGGCAATCTTGAGTTTACTACATACACGTTTGTTGGTTTATTGTGATTATAGTGTACTATCATCTTATTTAAAATGACTTTGTAATTTCTAAATGCAAGCAATTAGAAATTTCAATCGCTATAATAACCACTAAATTCCCCTGGAATTCCGTCCATTAACTCATCCAAGAGTTCTCGATACGTATGAATATCAATTATCCCACCTTGGAATAATCGGCTGCAAATATCAAATGCTTAAAAAAAAAATAAACGTTGATTATGCTTCGTGTTGAACTGAAATGCGATTAAAAAAAAAAAAAAAAATTTATTCTGAATAATTGATGGAAATAGGAATTCGATATTTGAAAAATGTTATTTTAATTGATTTACGCATGAACTTTTGTAATATCACATAATCGTACATTTTTGGTTTTGTTTTCAATTGATATATCAATTAAATGTTAAAAGCTATTAAAAACTAATGCAGAAATTTCTAATTTCTTTAAAGTTACAATGTCCGTTATGAAGGTAAATTGCGATGTGTGAATGAGTATTCTATTTACCATTTAAATTAGCACTATTGTTAATTTTAAAGTTTTGGTAATGAAAATTTGTGATTAGATAAAATTTCGTTCTGAATGGATTCATACAACTTTAGGGGTTCAAAATTTGAAGTTAAACTTTATTTGTATTATTTTTTAATCCAATTTGAATTTATATATAAAAAGATAGCCTGGTAAAATAAAACAAATATTTCAATATAAAAATATTGTTGAATTGCTCTTGAATTTGCTATTCTTTATACTCATGTGTTTCAACTGATGTATCAATGCATTTAAATTTATGACGAAATAGTGAAAGAATAATTTTACCTTGAAAAATTTACCAAAATAAAGAATTATAATGAAAAAGTTTCAATAAAAAGTTGTTTTTTTGCTTTTAATGATTTGTTTTGTCAAAACATTGGTATGAAAAAATATTAAAATTTTTATTATTTCATGTTAATTTATACAAAATAATATTCTGTTTGAAATGGTTTATTTAACATTTAATGATGAAAAATTTTAAAAAAAAAGGAATCACTTTTTGTATTCTCCCTTCTTTTCTTGTAATGGGAGGTGAAATGTTCGTTAAAAAATGATAATATTTTATGATAAACTTTATTCCAAGTTTGTTTCAACTGCAATGATTTTCTTGAAAAAATGAATTGTTAAGTTTCCTAAACAATTCTTGATTCTTTTGTTTCTTTGCTCAGATTAAAGGTCTTCAAATTTGATCATATTCATTTCTTTTTGAAATAAGAATTTATTGAGCTACACTTCACCCACTACAATCCTAAATGTCATCTGTATCTGAAGTTGAGAAAATAAAACCTTTCACGAGAACTTCCAAGCTTGCAGAATCCTGTATTATTTTTGTATGCTAAAAAAATTCAAAGTTCATTGGAATTTTCCTTTTTAAATTTCAGTTCTAATATCCTGAAAAAAGCATTGCTTTTTCCATGGAGAATTATAGGTGAGAAAGCAAGTGATTTTCAAAACTGATGATAAAAGCATTCTCTTCACCATTGCATGGTTCCCCCCCCCCCCCCGATGTTGGACTTATGTTTTTTTATCAGTCCCACTATCGGCTGAATTACACTAAATAAATGTGAAAGGCTTTTCTGAAGTTGATTAATACAGTAATTGAAACAAATGTAAAGTTTTATTATAAACCCTAATTTTATGTTTCAAGAATTTACAGGGTTCATGTATAATTGAATGTTATTATGACTGAAAAGCCCTGAAATGTTATTAAAAGGCCTCCCTTTTTTGGCAGGGCTTGATTCAATGCGACATTATTACAGCGGTCGCGTGGGCATGGTTAATATCCCCCAGATGGTTTACCAATTGTGGACAAACCTTTCGATGTTGTTGTTATCTGGTACAAATCCCCCCCAATTAAAAATTTACATAGCATCAAATTTTGCAACGTAATTGAAATAACCACTGATAATCTCACACAAAAATCTCCACTTAATGTACACTCACTCTAATTAACAGTGTCCTTTTCTTATCACAAGACATAATATTCAATCACCTAAAACATATGACTACAATATTAATATCTCTTGCTATGTTCGGCAATATTGAGGATCACAGTAGTTGTATTATTTTCTATCCACAGATTTGATACAGAATGGCATACAAAATTATGTCTTTTCTATTTTTTGTGTGGCCCTTAAAAGGGCCGTTTAGGTACTTTGAACCTTACATAATGATTCATCTCAAGAACATTAATATTTGTACATATTTAATGAGCGTTTCAGTTTTGTCACCTTTTCGGGCATAATGGTCACTCTCTTGGCTTGAATGGCACACAGGTTGGCGTCTTCAAAAAGACCCACCAAGTAGGCCTCGCTAGCCTCCTGAAGAGCCATGACAGCGGAGCTTTGGAATCGAAGATCGGTCTTAAAATCCTGAGTAATTTCACGAACCAGACGCTGGAAAGATACTCGATTCAATATCAAACTTTTCCATGGTTTCGTAATTTCAGTCTCAGAGCGATGTATAACCTGGCCTGTATCTGTGTGGTTTCTTAACACCACCAGTTGCTGGTGCGATTTTACGCGCGGCCTTTGTCGCCAATTGTTTCCTTGGAGCTTTTCCTCCAGTACTCTTTCGGGCTGTCTGCTTTGTCCTCGCCATTGTTAGACTTTACTACAAATTTTTGTTTTTGACTTCTCGGTATAGTTAACGATTTTGCAAATGTCGCGGTTATTTTCACAGGCCAATATATTACTTTTAATTCAGCCGAGAATGCTACATACACGGTATGTGGTTGGTTCTGGCATTTTGTATGGCTTGCTTTCATTGGGTGCCAGTTACATTCTTTCATTGGCTAGCCTTCCTCGACAATTTCAATCCTTTTCTTAGGAGTGTACACTTGTCTTACTTGAGACTACATTCTGAACGTTCCTCAATTTCTCCTATAGCCACTAATCGTACACAGGGATAAGTTGTTGTTGTTGTTGTTGTGCTTAACGCCATTTTTCAGCACGATAGGCTATTCATGGCGGCCAGTATTAATGGTGGAGGAAGAAACCGGGAAATCACCGGAAAGAACCACCGACCCACGAGAACCTACTGGCAAGCTTTCTCACATATCCACATTCGCCGAATCCTAGACTCGAAATTGTTCTGGTAAATAATAACCAATTGACCGTCACAATACAAGATGGAATCGGAAATGAAAGTTTTTGGTCATACAAATTTAAGTTTATTTGGATTTTTGTTTCTGGGATTAGTTTACTGCGTTTTAATGATTCAAAATATTTCAAATCTTATGAAGAGCTATGTATGGTATTAGAAGAAAAGTTTGTTATATTTTATGTAAATTTTAACTTGGATGATCAATATAAAATAATTCCAAAAAAGGTATACAAAAATAATTATAAATTAGGATAAATCGAAGTTTTATTGTATTAAACGTTGATTAATAGAAAAATATGAAAAATTCGCTATTATGTAGGAAATAATTAGAAATTATATTTAAACATCAGAGAAAAGTTAGTGGGAAAATAATGTTTTATCTTTATAAAGATAAATATGATGATCCAGAATCTTATGCTGAAATACTGCGATTTTCGAAGAGGTTTATCAATCTAATATCTGACATTTTTATTTTCATAAACAACATCAATCAAAGTATAGTAGTAGTAGATGATTCTGGTGGGTTCCATAGCGCAAAGACACTCATTTTCTCAGGTTAATAGAAACGTTAAACCAAAGACAAAAAAATCATAAAAAGCCCCAAAAAATCCACAAGAAAGATGGGGTAGGGCAGGAAGTGGTAGAAACGGGTCTGTCGGCGAGCATTTGAACTTATCAAAGGAAAAGTATGGTCTTTGCGGCAGAAATTCCCGAATTATCTACTATTCTCTCCTCAAGTATGCATTTGCTTTAAAAATGGTCTCTTGTTAGGCATACCCTTGATTAAATATTGTTTTATTCATAGCATATCTTTGAGTAAATATAATTCTCATGGTTCTTTTTATGAATATGTTTGTAGTTACGTTTCCAATATTTTGCATGAGCAAAACAACTTTGTTACCTTTGGTTAAATGTGGTTAATAATTAATGTCAAATTAAATTTTCATAATCATCAGTTGGTTGAATTGTTTTGGAGAAAAAACATTACGTTAGTGATACAAATATTAATAAATTGTTCTCTTGATAAGTATGTCTTTGGGTTTTTTTCCTGATATAAACATGTAGATTAAAAAACAAATTCTTTTTCATTATTGTTAAGCGCTCTACATATACTTAGTTAAATACAGTTTTCTGTATAAATATGTGTTTCGTACATCTAAGTTATATTGTGTGAAAATTGTATATCACTGTTTAGAAATCTGAAAAAAAAATGTTTATGTAGACATCTTATGTCAATGGTTATAAGTTTCAAACAATATGTTTACGTAATAATAGTGTAAGGTGAGTCTTGTTTACGGTTAGACTAGGCGTTTCAGTTGGAAAAAATCAATTTTGTATTACGCTACTGGTGCAATGAAATGTGTAAATAGGGATTTAGGAAACAAATATTGCGCAAATAATTAAATCCGGTTCGATATCAGTCTGTAGAAATCAACGATCAGAGTTTGTACTTGTGTTCATAGATTATTAATGTGGAATTATATATTCAAAGATGCATTTGAATTACATAAGTGTTCAGTGACATTTTGTATTTATACAAGCTACATTTGATTTTTATGAACTCGTTCCAAGATATTCAGGATTACATCACTGTTGCATCAGGATATTCAAGACTATTGAAATACGTTAGGAGCATTCAACAGGCGGACATGTGTAAGGACATCTTTGATCATTGACATTTAATTGACTAGAACGTAAGTGTATCTTAAATGTTCATTATGTATTGTAGTAGAGTAGGAAAATGTTGATGTTGCTTAAATTATCGGTTTTACTTTTTTTATAAGCATGGCATCTGTTAAATATTGTTCCCTTGATAAGCATGTCCTTGGTTCAGTAATGTACTCTTGAAAAGCATGACATGTTCATTATGATTTTAATTGGTTAAGCCTATCAGTACCATTGGTAATAACATGGTAAATCCTTTTCACCAAAATGGACATGGGACTTAGTTGAATACATGATTCTCTTCCTATACATGCTTTCAATGAAATATGCCTCTTTGTACACAAATGAAGACGCATTTATCATAAAATCCGATTATTAAACGATGTTCTAAGCTAAACAGTTACACAGATATTAAAAAAAATAAAGCGCATGCTTAAGTTACAACAAGAGAATGGGAGACAGTAGGTTGAAAAGGGAAACAGTAGGGAGACAGTAGGTTGAGAAGGGAGACAGTAGATTGAAAGGGGAGACAGTAAGGTGTGAGCTGAAAATGAACTAAAAAAGTTAATTTCAAAAATCAATTTCATTAATTGGAATTAGTCATACCTGTGAAAAAGTATCACAATTATACCTTTAGAAGGAAGGCAAACGATAGGAGGGGAAAATAGAGAAAGATAAGAATTAATGGAGATTAAGTATTGATCTTGGCTACGCTGGCTCGGTTGATTTTTGCATGTAACAGTTCCGAAAGCACCATGAGGACTCGCAATTCATTCGGTAACTCATCTTTGTGTTGCAGCCCGCTGAAAGTGTAATAATATGTACTTGGGAAATACGAATGATGTTCCAATTTTAAATATCAGTTATCATAATATTTTCAATGCTTTAACATAAAAAAATTTGTATCTAACACAATTTGCTTAAATCGTTTCATCGCAAATAGCTGGCTTTTTAGACGAGTTTTAAAAAAGCCTGATCAGCGCAGATATTCTCACCATACCAAACTAGTGTAATCCATGTTAAAGGCGCATTTATATATTTATTTGAATCATTTGTTTCGTTTTGCATAGTTATACTTAATAACATAGTAGTCTAAAGCATATTGATGCCAAACAGAAGGCACACATAACGTTAATTCGACGTTATCCATGGAATAAATGTACGGAGGCCCATTAACTCCCATGTAAAAAAAAGAATTTGTTTTAATGCGTGATAACATTGCATCATTACGAGAGAAAATTGTATTATTACTAGAGAACATTGGTTTATTAGGAAACAACATTGCGTTATTAGGACATATATTTTTCTTTTCAACGAGAAGTGCGTTATTACAAGATAACGTTGAAATTTTAGGAGATAACGTGTTATTGCGAGATATCTGGCATTGTAGCGAAATAACATTGTTATATAACGACATCGTATTTTGTAGCAACTGCATAACATTGCAATTTTATAAGATAATATTGCAATATTACAAAGAACAATTCGTTATTATGATATGGCATTGAGTTATTCGGAGATGAATTACATTATTTGAGATAGTTTGATATAGAATTAGTTTATTACTGCAGAAAGATTCATTATTAAGATATAAAATTACATTTTGAGGAGATACCATTGCGTTATTCATACAAACTATTGCGTCATTAGGAGATAATACTTAGTTATTACGATATATTTTGCGTTATAACGAAATAATTTTGTGTTTTTAGGAGTTAATATTGCTTTATAACTATATAACTATGCGTTATAACGAGGTAGCATTTTTTGTCATTACGATATAACATTCCCTTTATAACAACATAACATTACGTTAGTACGAGATATTTTGTGTTATAAAGGAATAGCATTGCTTTGCAATTTAAAAACATTGCTTTATTGCAAGATACTAATGCAGTTTTAAAAGATAAGAGCTACACTCATTTGTAATAACTAGGATTTATTATTGATTAATTGAACATGGCGAATATATTGGCCATAAAAAAATGTTACGAATCATTTTATATCTAATGTTTCAAATTTGTTATGCATTAGAGTTTTAGCATAAAGTCATCGAATAAGCAGACGCTAATTGTATCATAAAATGTAAGAATATTTGACTCTACAGGAAGATTAATAAAATCAAATCTCATTCAGATGGCTTTATTTATTCACACAAAGTGATAGGAAAGTTTGATTATTTGCATGGATGCTGATGGACGCACTCCCGACGTTTTAAATTATTAGAATCTAAATGCCACGTGTAGCTGGGCTTGTGATTAAAATACCTTTTGGGTTAAAGAATTTGCAACAACTCTGGCACTTTCCCCGAGTCTAATTTGTTTGCAGCTGGTCTTTAATTACCAGCGAGTAAAAATGGCACTTTTGATAACATAAAAAGGGCAATTTTGATAATATAGTTTCCCAATAAATTTTTATGGATGCCTAATCAATTTATCTAAATTTAAAAATATAATGTTTCAATGACAGTCCAGCGATTGAATTAAAAGTAAGGACATAAGCTCCGATTAAATAAAATACGATTAAGGTTTCAATCAGGAGGAACGCAGCGGAACAAAAGTTGACAAAATTGTTGACAATTTAAATTTCCTAAAGAAACGGAAATTGACCAAAGACCAGTGACAATATATGTTTCAAGTTTATTTGGACATTTATATGCACGTGTATACATTGAAAACAAAATACAGAGAGAAAATTGTTGATTAGACAAATGCATCAAACATACAAGATGCATTAGATGCTTTGCCAATGGAAACAATATCAAGAAACAATTTCAAGAAAGATATCCACCAATTTTCAGTACAGAGATTATGCTGGTAAATTGAACTCCTTCTACGAAAGTCAGTTTATTGGACAGAGGTATTTAATCATTTCCCAATTTATTGATGGAACGAATGAGAGAGAGAGATAGATAGAGAGAGAGAGAGAGAGAGAGAGAGAGAGAGAGAGAGAGAGAGAGAGAGAGAGAGAGAGGAGAGAGAGAGAGAGAGAGAGGGGAAGGATGTATCAATTGCTTTTTAGGCAGCGGTGTCATTTTTCGGGAAATTGCGATGTAGAATTATTCTGGATTTAGCGAATTAGTACTGGGATCGAACTGGTTAAAAGGAAGTTGTTTTGGGGCTCAGCGCCATTTATCAGCAACAAAAATTATAGGCTATGCAACGTGCGGCCAGACTATTAATTGTGGTATAAAAAAGATTGGGAAAATTTTGTTATTGAAACCCAGAAGGCAATACCCACTTGAAGCTACTGCCATTTCTCAAATGTATCGTTAAAAAAGCAATGTCAGGAATTATTTGGATGTAAACCTTTTTATTAAACTTAAACAATACTGCAATTGATATAGAAGATTAACTGCAGACATTTCAATTAATTTATATCAAAAGTGTTATAATAAAGCCAACAAACTTCACAACTTTTGAAATTTTGAAAATTAAAATCCAAATAAATTGTCAATAATGAACAAAAAATTAATTAAATAGTTAAAACTAATACCAAAATTATTTTCAATCACGATAATTTGCTAAATTCTAAAACTTCAATATAACTTTCTGTAATTTTAAAGTTAATTTATTTCTAATAAGATTTGTAGCATGAGTAGATGTGGACCTGATTTATACATTTTAGAAAAATTATTCAAATAGTTTTCGGGCTTAAAAATTTCATGCACGGAAGATAAACATGGCAGTCAGTATTAATGGTGGAGGAAGAAGAAAACCGGGAAAGCGGAAAGAACTTTTCAAACGAGAAGGATTTTTTTTCACATATTTTTTTTTGTCGCCGAATATTAGACTCAAACCCACGCAACAAAGGTTGACATGGCAGCAGTATACTATTCGTAGAGGGATGCTTTGAGTAAGACTATGGCAGTCGGGGATTGTCTTTAAACAAATAAAAATTATAATATTAATAATAAAATAATTAATAATATAATTAATAATATTATTGCAATAAAATAATTGGGAGTATGTACTAATATATATAATAATAATATTATGATAGAGAGAAATAAAAGCCTTCATTAGCATTACTTGGCACCCAGCAAATAAATGATTATTTAATGGGAATGTTTGTCTTATTTATGGATTTTGTATTCAAAGCAAATGGTTGGCATTGAGATTCAGTGACTGTGATTGTGTTCCTTATATTCCAAGATTAAAATCCCTCAATATGAAATGTCAACAGAAATGCCTGTCAATATAATTGGCACAAATGATTTAGTCATCAACTTAAATAGTTACAGACAAAATTGATGAATTTTCTAGTACGTCATCATAAAATTTCTTTTGAAAAAGGTCGTGGGATTAATTTGCTCAAAATCATTTAGCATTATCATCATAGAAATGAAAATTTAAGTTTCTTTTCTTGGCTAATAGGAATTTTAGTTTTGTTGAATAAGTTTATAAATTTCAATTTTTTAATCCAAACAATTCAATGACGTTATTTTGTGTTTAAGGTAACAGTGAAAGTTGCCGAAAAGTTTTTAACTGAAAGATATTTATTCAGCAGGATTGGATTTGCAGATTTTTTCAATACGATCCTTTAAGTAAACTACAGTTCAATTTTACTAAATCCTTCAATGATATTTATATGCTTTAACAGATTCATATTCAATACATCCCATATTTAAGTTGAAAACTATCAGTTATAACATTTTAAAAAATTTATATGTTTTGAACTGTTATTATTACACAGGTATTAATAAATTGACAGATTACATTCATAAAATCAGATTTTTTGATAACAGATTTAAGAATATTCAATACAAACCTTAGGTTTAATACTGGTAACATACAATTCACATTGATCATAGTGTTCTAATTCATAATTCATAACAGATTTTTTATTCAATACAATTTCATTTGGTTTGGGATTAATTAGAACACCTCAAAATTCAATGACATCAAATTAAATATTATAAACATCACATATTGAATTTGTGGAAGCGACAATGGGAGTTATCATTAAAAATAGGCCCGGGATACTTAGCGACAAGATTTTTGGCGACAAATGGCACAGCCGAAGGAAGATAGCGACAAGGGGAATTTTGTATTAGCACACCCTGGGACTGTATAGCGACAAGAGAAATGGTCCCAGGTGGCATGACGTCACGGTACTGAACACTTGGTAACAGTGTAGCAAGGAGCTGACCTAGTTGTCCTAAATACGCGCAGCTAGCACTACGACTCTAGGGAGGGACCTATAAAATAGAGACATAGAAACCGACCATATATAAAGCATTACATAGACTTGAAATATGTTGATGGTGTTCATAAATTTGCATATTTATAATGATGCTATAAATAGTTTTAATCAAGGAAAAGACTAACACCAAAATGGATGTGACTAAAAGTAACGCTAAAATGACGAAATTGTCCCAGAACTTAACCGAGACTAAACATGTCCCTGAACATTAATTTACATTGGTTTAGACTAAAATTAATACTAAAATTGCGACATTGTCCAATACTATAGTGGAAATTAAGAAAATCTGGAACATTAATATTCAAGTGACTGTGACTAAAAGTAACGCTAAACATACGAAATTGTTCCAGAATATGACGGAGACTGAACTTATCGCAGTAGATTAAGTTATATCAGGGTTCCTGCAGGTCATGGAATCCTGGAAAAAAATTTTGGAATTTAAAAAATAAATTTCAAGGGCCTTGAAAAGTTATGGAATTTGTCAAAACCTTGAAAAGTTTTGGAAAAGTCATGGAATTTGTGACAATGGAGTTAAAGAAATTGATTACTTTAAATTTTATAGAGCACCGAAACCGATTAAATAAAATGATAAAATTACAATCGATAAATGGTTTCAATTCATATAATAGAGCAAGTTCTCCTAATGGAAGTATCACATGATTTCAGGTGTAGTTCACTAAATAAAAGAAAGCAACTGGAAAGTAATGTGTTTTGTTAATATTGTAAATAGGAACACATACAAAGACTACTAAGAATTGTTTCCTTTTTTCTTTTCAATACAAATTACATTGATCATTGGATTATGACATGAATTACTACATAAAGTCAAAGTGTGCTAGCCCATGTGTAAATTTAAAAAGTACATATTAAATATATTTGTTGTTAACTTATTTCTTATTTTAAATTGAAAGATTTTATTCTTTATGTTCATTTACTTGATAATGCAAGATAGCGCGGTCCTTGAGTTTAATGAAATTGCCCTGGAAAAGGTTTGGAAAAGTCATGGAATTTGTTTTTGTTAAGTCTGCAGGAACCCTGTTATATTTGCTTAGTCTAAAAGTAGAACTAAGATTACCAAAATCTCCCAAACCATAGTAGAGACTGAGAAAAACTCTGGAAGATTGTATTCAGATTGCCTTGACTTAAAATATTCCACTAAATTTCACAAGAAAAAAAATAGAGGACTTGAATGGAAACTGGTAACTAGTCAGATGTATTGGTTGTTAGAAATAGTTAAAGACGAAGTGTAGCACTAAATTCTGAAATTGCACCTGGCTTTAGCGGAGACTGAAAATAATCCATAGATAATTTTTTAAAATGTTACCAAGACTTAAAGTAGTACTGAAATTATCTAAACTCATACCGACCTTCGTGGAAACTGAAAAATTGTAAATAAAAATTAAACTAAGCGATAATATTACATCTATGGTAATTAGCATTATGGGACCCTACTTTTTTAAATAGAGCGTCAAATTTTATAGCGTTAATATTAGCATTAACTGACCCTACTTTGTACTATAGAGTCAAGATTTATAGCGTTAAATGGAACACCCTGGGACACTAACGGGAAGTTTGTATGGGAACAATAGGAATGGAACAGATAAGGTAACGTCTCATTAATGGACACATGCAACCGAGAAAAATGTTTTTGTGAGTTAAACACAAATTATACAACAACTAAAAAAGCTTTTCAGGCAAGAAAGAATAAGACTTTCCGAGAGAGTGGACTGACCCTCTAAAAAAGGTTTTTATCGCGCGAATGCATGCTATCCTCACCACCGAAACGAGTAGCATAAAACACAACATATACTATCGCATCAACGAAATGAGCAGCACAAAACACACATACCATCTCATCAACGAAAGGAGCAGCATAAAACCCAAAATATACCATCATCAACGAAAGAGAAGCACAAAAACACAACCCATACTATCTCATCAACGAAAGAAGAAGCAAAAACCCAAAATATACCCATCTCATCAACGAAAGAGAAGCAAAAACACACCCTATACATCATCAACGAAAGAGAGCACAAAAACAAAATACCATCTCATCTCAACGAAAGAAGACAAAAACAAAAAATACCAACATCAACGAAAGAGAAAGAAAACACAAACCCTATACCATCTCATCAACGAAAGAGAAGCACAAAAAAGAGAAGAACACACACATATACCATCTCATCAACGAAAGAAGAAAAAACCCAAAAAAAACACCCATCTATACATCAAAGCACAAAAACACACCCTATACCATCTCATCAACGAAAGAAGAAGCACAAAACCCAAAAATACCATCATCTCATCAACGAAAGAAAGAAGCACAAAACACACCCTATACCATCTCATCAACAAAAAAAAAGAAGCAAAAACACAAATATACCATCTCATCAACGAAAGAAGAAGCAAAACAAAAGAATATATCCATCTCATCAAAAGAAAGAAGAAGCAAAACACAGTGGCCGAGTGGTCTAAAAAGCGCTGTCCATTACGAAATCACAAAATATGCCATCTCACACAAACACACCCTATCTCAAGTCATCTACGAAAAGAAGAAAGATGTGAAAAAGCTTGCCACATATAACTCGTGGGTCAAAAACCACCTTTCCCATCTCATCAACGAAAGAAGAAAGCACACCATTATATACTGGCACGAAAAGAGATCAAAAACCACACCACCATCTCAAACAAAAAGAGCAGCAAAAACACCCTAATACCATCTCATCAACGAAAGAGAAGCACAAAAACACCCAATACTCCATCTCATCAACGAAAGAAGAAGCACAAAAACACAAATATACCATCTCATCAACGAAAGAAAGAACACAAAAAACACATATACCATCTCATCAACGAAAAAGAGAAGCATAAAACCCAAAATATACCATCTCATCAACGAAAGAGAAAGCAAAAACACCCTATACCATCTCATCAACGAACGAAAGAAGCAAAAACCCAAAATATACCATACCATCTCATCAACGAAAGAGAAGAAGCAAAAACAATATACCATCTCATCAACGAAAGAGAAGCACACAAAACACACCCTATACCATCTCATCAACGAAAGAGAAAGCACAAAAAAACACACATATACCATCTCATCAACGAAAAGAAGCACAAAAAACACACCCTAATACCATCTCATCAAACGAAAGAAGCACAAAAACACAAAATATACCATCTCATCAACGAAAGAAGAAGCAAAAAAACCCAAAAATATACCATCTCATCAACGAAAAGAAAACACAGCAAAAAAACACAAAAACATACCATACTCATCAAAAGAAGAAAGCACAAAAAAACATAACCCATCATCAACGAAAGAAAAGCAAAACACAAAACCTATACCATCTCATCAACGAAAGAGAAGCACAAAAAACCAAAAAAAAAGCACATACCATCATCAACGAAAGAGAGAACAAAAAAAACAAAATATACCATCTCATCAACGAAAGAGAAGCAAAACCCACAAAATACCATCTCATCAACGAAAGAAGAGAAAAACCCAAAATATACCATAGCAGCAGCACAAAATTCATCCCTACCATCTCATCAACGAACGCGCATGCAAACACACACACACACACACACACATTTATTGAAGTGAGTGTTTATAGTTACACTTCACTATATTCACACAAATTAGGCAAAATGGGCAAATTGAATAGTATTTCTTTTCTAGAGATTTGGTTAGCCCTGAAAAGGGCTGTTTATATTGAACTCCAATGATGACACCTGGCTAATGCTGACATCTTCCAGGACGAGCACCGCACACACATCGTCGGCTCAATTCATTCTCCCAATTTATTGTTCTGACCTGCAGAGCAAAAGTAGCTTGAGTGGATTCACTAACACACTCCTACTTTTGTTGAATAGTGAAGACCTGCTGTACCTCTTGTATTCGGGGTCAGAGTCGGGATTGATGAATAACTGGTCTCATTTCCTGAGGTCTTGGTCTCTGCGGTGCAACTGCTGCTGCTGCTGCTGCTGCTGAGGTGTCCTCACCTCAGGTAGCACCTCACACACACAAGTTTTTAATAGGTGTAACAGGATCCTCGCTGGTTCTATATCTCCTCTTCTTTCTTCTTTGTATCCTCCTCTTCCTTAAGTTTCACTTCTTCTTTTTGTAAGCCTCATAGTCAGTTCGTCCAGGAGACGTCTGGCATGTTCCAGATGCATTTGGAGGTCCGAGAGTTTTGTGTAGTCTACTACTCCTCAAAAGAAAATGTTGCCGAGTCCACAATGGTAGCTAGACTGACGTATGCTCACGTTTATATCCTTTGAGGACGGACGTGATGGAAAACATCCCTAATTTTTTTTTACCATGATATGAAACGCGCGGACTTAAAAGAAGTTCTCACGGTTAACTTTTTTTTTTTGACTTACCAACACAGTCAGAATTTTTTTTTATGTTGTTGACAAGACAGAGAGAAAAAAAGGGGTTTTGTTTGTTTCGTTTTGTTTTTTTTTTGACCCCCTAAAAAAAAATTGAAGTGTTTATAGTCACACTTCTAAAATCTTAAAATTTTTTAGGCAAATGAAAGAAGTATATCTTTTCGAGAGTCTTGAATAGCCCTGAAAAGGGCTGATTGTTTTTTTTTTTTTTTTTTTTTTTTTTTTTTTTTTTTTTTTTTTTTTTTGAAGAGTAAAGGCAATCTTTGTTGAATTTTTTTTTACTGTCTAAGATTGCAAACCCCGTCTGGCAGCAGGTTTTCCTACACGATAAGGTCTGCTTCTGCGAAAAGAGAAAGAGAAGTCTTTGGTGTCTATTCGACAGTCCACAAATCCTTTGTCTGGTTCTTGTTGTTGATATTGTTGTTGTTGCTGCTGCTGTTGCTGCTCTTCTCTTTGCCTCTTCTGAATTCTGTATTTCTCAGTCCATTCTTCTTTTTCTTTCTCAATTTCCTCTCTAAAGACATTCTCTATGAGATCTTGGGCTATAGAGAGCATTCTGACATTCTCTATCTCTTCAGGCTTCGGTATCAGGTTTAGCCTGACACGATGTAATTGAACGTAAGCTTCGTTGAGTTTAGCTAGTCTGGAAGGCATCTTCGTAGGATGACGAGTCAACAGTGAATGGTCAGACTGGAGACCCGTTCGCTTTATATGGTACAAGCGCGGACGGGATAGAAAACATCCCTACTGAGTTTTAGTTATTGAAACGTGAGGATAGCTCATGTCATGAGGAGGGATAGAGAGAAAGTCAAAGAGCATATATTCAAACTGTGGGTTTTTTTTATAACTAAACAAACGACAGACACGTTTTTCTTCAAAATACAACATTTTTTATTCAACTAACAATGAACAGAATTAACAAGGAACAAACAACATTTCAATTTAAAATACAAATTATTTTGACAAGGTTGACAACGTTGTGAAATCATGTGAGATTTCCATTGATTCATATCATGAGGCCATTGATGTACACTACGTTTTCTAGCTAAAGACAAAAGATAACCATAACGGTCACAAAACCATCGATCTACTTTTTCATCATTTCTAGAAGAGTCACGATCAAAAAAAAAAAAGTGACTAAATGTTCTAAAGAATGTCCCAGACTGCGATGATGAAGAAAATACACACAATATTGTCCACACACCATGGAATCGTTGCTTTGTAACTTCACATTATTGAATCGTGTCGTCTGGGCATTTCTTCTCATAAAGTCAATGATATCGTCTTCCAAAGGTGGTAATCCATACGAATCAAAATACTCCACACAATTGACTTGAGGAAAGTACACGGCTACCCAGTGAGTTCCTGGAAGATGACTGTCGTCTGTGTTGATGACATAAGCTTGGTGGTCTTGAGTTTTGCGATGTGGGAGTTCATCTTTAGCACACACCACAGGATTCCAAGAAGCAGTATACGAACTGTTATTCAAAAGGTAATAACGTTCCCAGGTATCCATTTTTCTGCTTTGTTTTGTTTCTCTTGTTTTTTTTTACAGGTGATGATAAGTCATCAATTCAATTCTGATTTTTTGCTTGAACAGTTCTGACAAGAAACCATTTCTTCGCCTTGTTTCCCAACTCGGCTAAGAGAGCTTCGATGTGATAGATCTCTCGAGTAGTCAGTGGAGGACAGGAATGATCACACAAGCCTTACCACTCATGCAACACGGTTTCTTCTGCGATGAGACTCCAAGCTTCGTCCAGATCGTCCAATTTTTTCTTCTTGACTCATCATGAGACATTTATCGTGTTGCATTTGACTGGGATGATCGTTTTGACATCCATAGCAATCTTTCTTGACCAACCAATTCCGTAATTTTATCTGCCAAGTGTTTAGCAAAACAGGAGACTAAATGTTGTTCTTGTTCTGGCCATCTTGACTTCACGACCTCGTTTTCTTTGTCTTCGTCTTTGAAATTGGTTTTCACGGTATCCTCCCATTCCATGGATTCTTCCACTTTCAAAGAAGGATAAGTGTCCTCCATAGTGTCTAATAGTCTAGAATAACTTCTCTCAAACTGTTGATTTCTATGGTATTATCGAATTCAGCATACAGGATGACGTTCGTTGTGTGGGGTAGAGGTTCTGCAAACTGAAGTTCCACTCGCAGTTGACCGGATTTTATAGGGTGGAAATGTCCCTCGTCACTGCCTTGGTCTGGAGTGAAATCAAAGGCCCACAAAGTGTATCCTCCAGCATAATCGTCGTACGAAATGCCGTGACTGGTGTTGGTTCCTAGTTGACCGGTAGCTTCGTACAGGGACAAGTACGATCTCAAGTAATTCTTCTGGTCAAAGTTAGGTTCAAAGGGTCTGGTACACAGAGTCTTGCCATCGCGACTGACTTCAATTTTTGGACACTTTGTAGTGGTTAAACTCAAAAGGATTTTCATTGTTGGCTCCGTTGAAGGCTGCATTGCTAACGATGCCAACGATTAAACGTTTGGGTAACTGGCCTTGGAATAGATGATCTTCGATCTTGGATCGGAGTCCAGTAGCAATAGTGAATGTTTTCACTTCTACACGCCGTATCGGATACTTGGCAGTGGTTCTGCTCAAGGTGTGACTGATGTCGTTTCCCGCTTAGGTAACACTTCTACGCGACGCACGTAAAGTCTGGCTTCTTGAATTTTGGTTTTGTAGTTGACATTTTCTTCAGCCATCAAGTGGAAAGCCGTACTGCTACGATTCAATCTCAGACGAATATCTACTCCGTTCAGCAAATACTTCTCCTGCAACCACATGTCCAAATGCAAACGATCCATCAGTTCTAAATTATGGGCTCCCACGATTTTCTTTTGACGAGCAACAAATCCTTTATTGTCTTCATCTAGTTCGTCGAACTTTTCTGGTGTGTCAGGTTTCCAAATCACGCAAGCATCCAGATGAGTGTTCTTGGCCTCTTTTCCGTACGTCAAGAGATTTTCTAGGTACGCTCGGTAAGGGTAAGTATCCATGCTACTGCTGATCAGTTTGTTATTCAAGTACAAATCCACTTCGCTAAACAAGGAATGCATGAAATTGTTGACGGGAGCAACTTTATCATCATCTGCTAGATTGGTACCGTCGGATTTTTTCAGATACAAGTAACTGCTATTCAGATCGATGTAATCTTCCGGTTGTCCTTTGATTTCAAACTCGATGGGAGCGGAATCCGTCAAAGAGGAAACAGGATGAAATTCGACCCATTGGGATTCTTGCATGGTCATCATAGTGGGTGGCATGGCAAACAGATCCAGTTCTGACTTGGAACAGGCACAAGACTCTCGGTGCATCATTTTCTGTTGTTTTTTTGTTTACAATTTAATAATCAAAAACGTCTAAGTCTCGAACAGTTTTTTCTTTTCTTAGTCTTTCTAGCTTTGAGAGTATGAAGTCCTTTGAAAGGGTGTTTTCGTCGTCTTTTTCTGCCTTGTCCTTGTTGGAACCTCAGAGAAGCAGGAATGCCTGACTCCTCAGCAAACGGGGCATTTATAGGATTTTCTCGTCGACCCAAAATATCTTTGCCTGTTTGAAGCAAAACATTTTTGCCTGCTCGTAAGAAAGCTTCTTTGGGGTTTTGTTTGTCAATGATGACATCGTGGAGAAATTCTTTACCGTGTGTCATCGCAGCATCTTTCAGGGCGTGCAATCCCCGTGTCACCATTGGTTTTAACACGGGAACCACAGTACGAAAGACCGATTTGAGCATATCCCCTAAACCATGCCTTCGTTGTCGAGTGACTCCTTGGTACACAGGATACATGACTGACAAAAAAAGTTTTTTTTAGAGTACTCTTTTTCGAAAATGGAGTTTCACAGTGACTTTCCCTTGGGTGAATGGAATATTTTGTCCCAGATCTCCTTTTATAGTTATGTTGACAGTGTCAAAATACGACTTACTGACAGGTAAATAGTGAGGATGTACAAATTCACGGTGAACGTGATAGGTGTTTCCACCTTCTTCGTCAGCAGCCGTGGCAGAATCCACTTTGAAAGGAATGACACGCAGTAACGGTACAGAGGTGTGACCTACTACGTTGTACTCCACTACATCGGAGTACACAAAAAATCAAATTCAGTCCTTGGTTCATTACTACAGGGAAATGAAAATGTTTGGCAAAATCCAAATTGTTACCTATGGGTGGCATTTTGGTTGGATGATTCTTGACCATTTCGGGGTTTCCACCTAAAATGTGATACAATTCAGGACAAAATGTAATGGCCAAGACTTTGTCATGTGAAAATTTCATCAGGAGGCGACGAGCTATTTTGTGTGTATTCAATCTTGACACTTTTTTTTTTTTTTTCTCCAAGGCTTTTTCAAACATGATATTGAACCTGTCAGCAAGGGTGTTCACCAAATGTTGACCGCTAAAATAATAACCTGAAGGAATTTTCAACATGTAAGTGGTTCGATTAGTGGCAGGATTCTTTGTTTTGGGAAAGTCAACTTTATCACTACGTTCATCCATGACTTGTTGCACTTGATCGTCTTCAACTTCTATGGACACCGTGTTTTGAGATTCAACGATGTTTTTAATTTGTGTTTGGTGAATCATCATCTACCAAAGCCACTTCCCAATAGGCTTCGTCATCAAATTGAATGGCCTGAGGTAATTTGGCCGTGTAACAGCACAAAGTGTTTTTGGGAAACACCTCCATGGAACTGTCACTGGGTAAGGTTAAGTAAAATTGGTTGTTCATAATTCCACAGTTCTAGTGTCCGAGGAGTCACTGGAGACCAGAGGAGTGTCTAAAAGAGAATGGTTAGGATGAATGTTGGAACTGACGTTGGACACCAGACTCCCGTTGTTGTTGTTGTTTTTGTTAGAGGAATATTATAGAGACGGGTTGGGAAGAAGGTAACCAATGCAACTGCTGAGTAAAATGGTCCACAATTGTTTGTCTCCTTGTTGTAAACTTAGATTGGCAATGGCTGCACCGATGACACAATACACCACAAAGATTTGGCAGAAAAAGACGATTTGCGTTTTAGGCACACGTTCTCCACACCACACCCACAAGGGTTGCTTTTGTAGATCTTGCAGAGAAGAACTGGGGGAAGAAGCGTTCACAGTAGGAACTGAGGCTGTGTTGAAGACCATGATGGTCACTTCTTTTTATAGTCAATGATTTGAGAAGCGTCAATCCAAGAGTCAAAACTTGACGGATATCCTTTCCAATGTACTTTGACTTCTTTGACACGTCGTTTTCCCACTTTTCGTGTTCTTCGATCGAGAATGCTTTTTCGTTTTCGTACAAGTCGTCTTGTTTTTTGGTCACACGTTGTAACTCGGGTAAGTAAAACGTTCCTTTTAACACTTCTCCGTTCATGTCTTCCAATTTATAGACGGGAGGATAACGACCACGCACTCGTTCAGTGACACGAAACAATTCGGTGGTCCAGTTGGGCAAGTAACCTTTGTCGAAAGTACGTTTGGTTTTGCCAATGCGTACCCAATCTCCTGCGGCTAACTGTCTACCTTTCTTGGAACTAGTGACTGACGGGGACGTACCAAACAGACTCGGAGACGGTCACTTCGTTGTCGTTGAGTTCACTTCTTGAGGGGCACGTCCAATGCTCCGATGGTAAGATTGGTTGTACGATTGAACGAGGTGTGGCAAGATGTCGATGTACTTGAGAGTGTGTTGATGCGTAAAATATTTCCACATGCGTTCTTTCAAAGTGCGTTGAAAACGTTCCACGATACTGGCTTTAGTTTCGGGATTCTCGGTGGTAAAAAAATGAATGTCACGTTTCTTCAATTCTTTTTGGAAAGCTTGGTTTAGAAATTCGGTACCTTTGTCGGTTTGCCATCGAAGAGGGTGACGACCACTTTTTTCAACACCAGTTTCAAGGCTCGCACTAATTCACTGCTCGATTTGGAAGTCAAAGGCACGACCCAAGCAAATTTGGAAAAGACGTCGATGACACAAAACAAATATTTGTAGCCACGATTGTAGGTGGTCAAATGAGAGACATCGGCTAAATCCGCCTGCCATTGATGATCGATACCTTCCACTTGGGTGCGACTTCTTGAACATTTTCGTCGAATAGGTTTGTGTAAGGTGTACGTAGCTTGTTCTTGTAACCATCGTTGCACTTGAGGTAAACGGACACTTTTCAGTTTTGTTTTGGCAGCACGATACAATTTTTGAACACCTCCGTAGCCAGCTGGATGAGATGGATCGTAGTAAATGCTAGCTAAGACCTTCTCCATTTTTTCTTTTTTCTTTTTTTGTTTTTGTTTTAATAAGTGATCCAATCTTTGCTAATGCTTTTCGCTATGGAGCGAGAGGGTGGTTTGGAAACGGCTTTACGTGTTCCATGTGCCACAGGAGTCGAAGTGGAAGGTAGTTTTGGTAATGGTGTTGGAGGTGGTAATGATGGTAAGAGAATTTCTTTGGTTTTCTTGTCTTTTTTCACTTCTGGTTTCTTTTTTCTTTTGCAGACAAAGGACTCTGTCGAAGAAGGAGTGGACATCTTTTTTGTCCCAAGCTTTAAGTTCTTCTCGTTTCTTCTTAGAGGTGTAGGGAAGGGTCAACAAGGACGTTGCAATTTTTTTTACTACAACGAAACTGGAAACAGGAGAACGAGAGGAGCTGCTGGTGGTGTTTGAAAGACTTCTCGTACCTCTTCTTTCTTCTTCAGGTATCCGTGGGGTTGGGTGCTTCTGTAACCGCTGAGGTAAGTGGTGGTGGTGGTGGTGGTGATGGACTTTTCATCAGGGCTTTCAAATCTTTCAAAGAAGGTACAGCTGTTTCGTCTAATGCTTTTTGGTGAAAGAGTTGCAGTCGTTGCAACAATTGACCGTACCGTTGAGATTTTTCCGTTTCGGACAAATCGCTACGATCCATCAACGATTGCAATTCGTGTTGTAATGTGACATTTTTCGGTCAAATGAGGATTGGGAGGTAATTGTGGGGTCCGTTGTTCTTGCCAACGATGGTATTCCATCCATCGTTTTATAAGGGACTAAAGTCAGTTTTCGTCCTTCCATTAGATTTCAAGAATCACGTCTGGGATCTTTTGACTCCAGTGTTCTCCTTTTATCTTCGTCCTCCCAGGATAGTTCCAAGTGATCCCATTACCCTTGCAACAAGGGTTGTGCTATGTTTCCCAGCAAGGGTGCTAACATGGGTGCTAACAGGGGTAAAATAGCAATTCCTCCGTAACTTTTTTCTTTTGACGAATAGGAATTTTCTTTTGGACCATTTGGCGAAGAACGTGTCGATGTTTGGCTAAGCATTTTTTCTGATGTGCAGACAAAGGAATCGTGCCTTTCAAAACATTCAGACAACATTCGCACACGGTACAATGACGTCCTAAAGGCGGTTTGAATGAGGGTTTTTTGGGTGAAGGAGCTTTGGACAGGACACACAAAAAGTCCCAATGTTTGACTAAACGAGGAGGTAGTCCTTTCTTTTCTTTCCTTTAGGAGTAGAAGAGGAATGGGTTTTGGAGGGTGACATTTTTTTGTGAATTGTTTCCAGGGCAGACACCAAAAAGTACACTAACGTCAATCACTTGGGTACATGACCTTTTAATTCTTGTTTCCTTTTGGAACAGGAGAACGATAAACTTTGGGTACACGACAGCCACTTAACTTCATAGTTCTCCTTGTTAGCCCTTATCCATATGGTACTTTGTCCCTGATCAATTTTTTTGTTGTCTCTCTTTTAAAATTGCTCAACCTTTCCCAAGATGGGTATGTCTGTAAACAAAAAAAAAAAGGACTGAAGAAACCGCCTTTTGGAACGACGTGTCTTTTCTGTAGGTGTCGTTGCTGAACTTCTTTTTTTCGTTTTCCTTTTCCTTTTTGCAGGTGGTGTACTTGGTGGTGCCATGGTACGCCACTGATTGTCTTTACGTCGTATCAACTTGATGACAGGCAACACACGTTGGTTTGGTTGCTACCGCTGACCGTCTTGCTGAACTTTTTTTTTTCTTTTTCTTTCCTTTTTGGGGGTGCCATCTTGAGGTGATTAGCAGTTTTTTATACACTGATTGTCTTTACGTCGTATCAACTTGATGACAGGCAACACACGTCGTGGAGTTCGCAAAGGGCTAAATCGAGCCAATTCTTGGTTGGACAAATCCAGTTTTTCTTTCTCTTGACTTTGATTTTGGGGCACTTTGGATGCCACTTTGGGATCCCATTTTAGAGAACGAATGATGACACCTCCTAGTGAACCACTACTCCAGGTTTTTCAAGGTGGTGACTTGGTTTAAATCTGGGTTTTTGGGAGCTTTTTCTTGGGGACAAGTTTTTGAGTTTTAGGAGGGAACGATGATGACACCTCCTAGAGGATCAGCAAAATGTTGCGTCAAGGCTACTTTGCGTCAAGGCTACTTGTTTCTGTCAAAAAAAAAACGTTTGGTTTGATGTGGAATCAGAATGATGCCTTGCAGTAATTGACGTGACCTTAAACCATCGTAAGACTTCTTTGAGACTGGCTTCTAAGACACGAGCACGTATTTGTGGATTTTTCTCGCGACTAATGCCATACAAGGCACGAATCAATTTAACGGGAAGATGAGACTGAAGGGACGTCATGTTGACGATGTGTGAGACAGAATCCAAGTAACCAAGGTTTTTATACATTTTTTCTTTGGTGGTCATGGTTAAATTGACGACGGGGATGAGTACACGACAGGTCCACCGTCTTGACACCAGTGGTGAAACAGATGGGTACGAAATCGCAAATAATCGGGGGTAGTGGGTTTCAAATCCACGAGTAAATAGGCGTGTGGAGTTTGAGTGGCATCTTCGTACGCATGAGTTAGCCAAGGTGTTCCTAACTGTTTGGCTAAGACTTGCACTTGCGATTTATCTCTAGGACTTTTAAACAAGACCACGTAATGAGCATTGAGACTGATGGTACGATGGGCTTTACTTTGTTGAAACAAATTTTGAGTAATGTAAATGACACTGGCATTACGATGATGCCCTTTGCGTGTAAACCACAGTTTAATTTCTTCTTCGTCTTCTCCTAACATGTCATCAAAAATAACCAAATGGGTTTGACTGGGGTCAGACACGATACCGTCGTCTTCGACCGGAATGCCTTCCACAAACACAATGGATTCACCTTGACTTTCTCGTAGAAGGTTGTACGCGGATTGCCACTCTTTGTAACACCACACGATACGTTGAGTGAACGATCGATCAAATGATGTTTATGTTCGATCAAACGTTTGACAAATTCGGTTTTGCCTGAACCGCTAGGTCCAGCAATGAGCATGTTAAAAGGATGTCGAAGATACAAGGCATCCCAACTAGCACGGTCTAAATGTTCGTCAATGACTTTGAAAGTGGAGGAAGAGGGAGCAGAGACAGTAGAGGTAGCCATAGTAGTGTCAGGAATGTCACCTTTCGTGTAACACGATGACAAACAAGACAAGAGTTTTTATACTTTTTTCAGGACACGTTTATTGCAAACTTTAAAATGAAATAACACGAAAGACATAAATACATAATAGCCAAATGGTTAAGTACATGAATAAAAGACACATCAACACAACTATCGTGGAATATAAACAAGTTTCTACTTTACAACATTTTTTTGTCATTCAAATGTAGTGTCCTAGGGACAGTGTGTAATGTTCTAAACGTTTGTACATGGTTTGGTACTGTCACACAAAGGTTCTCCTGGAATGGTCTTTCGGAAAGGTCAAGGACTGTCCTGTCCTGAAGAGAATGGTTTTCCTCCGTGACAGACTGTGCTTCTTCTTCTTCTGGTATTGTCACTAACACATAATTAAAAGTGACTTTTTTCACGGAAAGTTTTAATGTTTCAGGATTACAAATCTCGGGCATAGTTAGCCACTTCTTTAGTCCAAGCCTCAAAACCCACACTTTTCCAGTCACGTACATCTGTCCAGTGAGGGTGTAAGTCACAAGCTACACACACACATCCTCATACACCTCTTCGGTACCTAAAAGTTGACGAATCTTGTTTTCCCGTAAAGGTTTAGAAGTATCCAGATGAAAGCGCAAAGCTTTCAGGAGAATGAGTTTCTTGTGAGCATTTAAAGGAATGACTTTCATACTTTGTTTTTTGAAGTGGTACGTACTGTTCGTAAAGTGTCCACAAATCATCGGACGGTAAACGAAATCCCAGAAAGCAAGTCACTAAGACACACACGATACGTCGTCCCCAATTCAATGGACACAGTTTTATAGCTTCTCTTTCGTTGATGAGATAAAAGGCAATGGTAATCCTCCACTGTTTGAATATGGTCATGGATCTCCTTCCAAGGAATCTGTTGTATCACCAATGATAACGGTTTTGGCATGGTAAAAAAGATTTTTATAGTCTTTTTTTTTGCGACAGCTATAACAAGTAATCTCGTGTTTGTGTGCGCTCGTACGTTTGAGTGCGTATGTGCTTGCATGTGCGTTCATTGGTTGATGAATGTATATAAGTAAGTGTTTTATGCAAGCTCTTTCATGATGAAAAAGTATATTGTGCGATTTATGATTCCTCGTTTAGTTGAGATGATATATTTGGTTGTGGTTTATGCTTGCTCGTTTCATTGGTGTAAAGGGTATATTTGTTTTTTTTTTCTTCTTGGTGTCCGTTGGTGTGGTTTTTTTTTCTTCTCTTTGTGGAATATTTATATTTGTGAGATTTTGTTTTTTTTTTTTTCTTTTCGTTGATGAGATGGTATATTTGGGGTTTTTTGCTTCTTTTCTTTCGTTGATGAGATGGTATTTTTTTTTTTTGCTTCTCGTTTCGTTGATGAGATGGTATTTTTTGTTTTATGCTTCTCGTTTCGTTGATGTGATGTATATTTTTCGTTTTATGCTTTCTCGTTTCGTTTTATGCTTATGCTTCTTTCGTTTTTGATTGTTGTTTTTATGCTTCTCTTTCGTTGATGAGATGTTTTGTGCTTTTGTGCTTCTCTTTTCGTTGATGTGATGGTGTATTTTTTGTGTTTTGCTGCTTCTCTTTCGTTGATGAGATAGTATAGGGTGTGTTTTGTTCTTCTTCTTTTTCGTTGATGAGAGATGGTATATTTTTTGGGTTTTTGCTTTCTTCTTTCGTTGAGGAGATAGTATTGGGTGCTTCTTTTTGTTGATGGTATGGGTGTGTGCTTCTCTTCTCTTTTTCGTTGATGCGATGGTAGATTTTGGGTTTTATGCTGCTTCTGTCGTTGATGAGATGGTTTATGGTGTGTTTTGTGATGCTCATTTCGTTGATGAGATGGTATAGGGTGTGTTTTATGCTACTCGTTTCGGTGTTGAGGATAGCATGCATTCGCGATAAAAAAAACTTTTAGAGGGTCAGTCCACTGTCTCGAAAAGACTTATTCTTTCTTGCCTGAAAAGCTTTTTTAGTTGTTGTATAATTTGTGTTTAACTCACAAAAACATTATTCTCGGTTGCATGTGTCCATTAATGAGACGTTACCTTATCTGTTCCATTCCTATTGTTCCCATACAAACTTCCCGTTAGTGTCCCAGGGTGTTCCATTTAACGCTATAAATCTTGACTCTATAGTACAAAGTAGGGTCAGTTAATGCTAATATTAACGCTATAAAATTTGACGCTCTATTTAAAAAAGTAGGGTCCCATAATGCTAATTACCATAGATGTAATATTATCGCTTAGTTTAATTTTTATTTACAATTTTTCAGTTTCCACGAAGGTCGGTATGAGTTTAGATAATTTCAGTACTACTTTAAGTCTTGGTAACATTTTAAAAAATTATCTATGGATTATTTTCAGTCTCCGCTAAAGCCAGGTGCAATTTCAGAATTTAGTGCTACACTTCGTCTTTAACTATTTCTAACAACCAATACATCTGACTAGTTACCAGTTTCCATTCAAGTCCGCTATTTTTTCTGAAATTTAGTGGAATATTTTAAGTCAAGGCAATCTGAATACAATCTGCCAGAGTTTTTCTCAGTCTCTACTATGGTTTGGGAGATTTTGGTAATCTTAGTTCTACTTTTAGACTAAGCAAATATAACAGGGTTCCTGCAGACTTAACAAAAATAAATTCCATGACTTTTCCAAACCTTTTCCAGGGCCATTTCATAAAACTCAAGGACCGCGCTATCTTGCATTGTCAAGTAAATGAACATAAAGAATAACATCTTTCAATTTAAAATAAGAAATAAGTTAACAACAAATATATTTAATATGTACTTTTTAAATTTACATGGGCTAGCACACTTTGACTTTATGTAGTAATTCATGTCATAATCCAATGATCAATGTAATTTGTATTGAAAAGAAAAAAGGAAACAATTCTTAGTAGTCTTTGTATGTGTTCCTATTTACAATATTAACAAAATACATTACTTTCCAGTTGCTTTCTTTTATTTAGTGAACTACACCTGAAATCATGTGATACTTCCATTAGGAGAACTTACTCTTATTATATGAATTGAAACCATTTATCGATTGTAATTTTATCATTTTATTTAATCGGTTCTCGGTGCTCTATAAAAATTTAAAGTAATCAATATATTGTACTCCATTGTCACAAATTCCATGACTTTTCCAAAACTTTTCAAGGTTTTGACAAATTCCATAACTTTTCAAAGCCCTTGAAATTTATTTTTTAAATTCCAAAATTTTTTCCAGGATTCCATGACCTGCAGGAACCCTGATATAACTTAATCTACTGCGATAAGTTCAGTCTCCGTCATATTCTGGAACAATTTCGTATGTTTAGCGTTACTTTTAGTCACAGTCACTTGAATATTAATGTTCCAGATTTTCTTAATTTCCACTATAGTATTGGACAATGTCGCAATTTTAGTATTAATTTTAGTCTAAACCAATGTAAATTAATGTTCAGGGACATGTTTAGTCTCGGTTAAGTTCTGGGACAATTTCGTCATTTTAGCGATACTTTTAGTCACATCCATTTTGGTGTTAGTCTTTTCCTTGATTAAAACTATTTATAGCATCATTATAAATATGCAAATTTATGAACACCATTAACATATTTTTCAAGTCTATGTAATGCTTTATATATAACTCTAGGTTTTTTAGTAATATATGTCGGTTTCTATGTCTCTATTTTATAGTGCCCTCCATAGAGACGTAGTGCTAGCTGCGCGTATTTAGGACAACTAGGTCAGCTCCTTGCTACACTGTTACCAAGTGTTCAGTACCGTGACGTCATGCCACCTGGGCCATTTATACAGCATACAGAAAAAATGATGTTCAATAAATAATTAATGATTTTATATTTAGTATTCCTCATTCATACAATATATATTTATAACCAGTTAATTATTTATATGCTCAATTTTTTTCGTTAAACTTTTTGTCAATCGTGCAATATTCACCGATTGCAACACCATCAGTATATTGAATGCGGGCAATGAAAAAACTATTTTCAACGTTAAACATCTTTTGAATGAACTTGGGAAAGCAACTGTTTTATTATGGTTGCCAATACCAGCAAATTTTATAACTGTCAAAACTGCTTTGATATTCATTATTTTCTTTTTGATACAATGTTTAACCTAACTATATTTATACAGGTTTCAAGTCACAAAGCGAAAGTTAGACACACATACTGTCTTCTGTAGCGTTACATAAAAATGGCCAAAAAAGTATGCTGTACAATTTTACATTTTGGTGAATTTTCAGTAAATATCTTTTAGGTCAGTATGTTCTTATCTGAATTAGTCAATATTGAGCAATGTATTTTTAATCTAAACATGAGTAAGTAGAACTTTCATTCTTCATTACATACAACACTCTCTCTTTTTCTTTTCCCTCACTCTTATTAGATTGGATGCATCTGCAATTGCCACAGCAGCAGGGAGGTTGAACCTACAAATTTTTGCGACAAAAGCGAGTAAAGACTCAGACTGCCAAATGGAGCCTTCCTACGAAATCTCATATTTTAACCAAAAAAAAATTAACGGCCCCATTTTACATATGGAGCCTTAGCGATTTTGTCGCATATACATTGTCATTCCCACACTCAATTTGCTGGCATCTAGGTCTTCATTTTTTTGCGACAAAATCGATTAAAGCCTCAGTATGCCAAATGGAACCTTCCTACGAAATCTCATATTTCAACCAAAAAAAAAATAAAGACCCCATTTTACAAATGGAGCCTTAGCGATTTTGTCGCAAATACATTGTCATAACCACCCTCAAATTGCTGCCATCTACGGTCGCACATATGTTGTCATCTCACCCTCCCTGCTGCTGATTAATACAAAATATTTGTTAGCTTTTCACAAACAGACTAATCGATAATACTTCACCACGTAGATCAATTAAATTATTTGACTGATCGGTGAGTGTAAAATTAATTCTAGTTAGTGAATCATTTTGACATTGCATATAGACTGGATTAGTCGGATTTTCAACAATTAAAAATCCGGAGGGTGCTGTTGGTGCAAATGAATAAAGAATGTAACCTTGTCGGGCTTGATTTGATTGTTCCATATTAATTTGATAACTTCCTTCGATTACATCACATGTTAAATTAAGTGCGATCACCGATGAAATATCCACATTGTTCGGTGCGATATGTCTACCGTCGCCGTCGGGAGAATTATTATGAGTGAGGATAATAGGCTTCGGCTGGCTATCTTTCCATGATTGATAAATTTTATTAAATCCTTCGTTGATGGCAGTTCTGAGTTGATTTTTTAGTTCAGGTGCGTTATATCCTGGAAGTTTATAATTTGGATTTTCATTTATATTTTTTTTATAATCTCGGGCTGAACTAGTTCTTGAAATTGGGTTATTTTCATCAGTGAAGAGATTAGTAATCCTCGAATTAAATATTTCCATGTCATCGATGATTTTATTACCCGCGGAGACTACACTAATGAACTCAGCTTGTGTGAGAAGACCGGATCTTAACGACGGTAATAACAATTTAAAATCATCATTCATTCCTCTGAAGATAAAAAATTCAATATCTCCCATTGCTGGACTTGTTTCATGTATTTCCAGAATTTCACCTTCCTGTGGGATATAATCATTTTAAAATGGAATTGTCCACTCATCTTTACCATATTCATTCTTATATCGATATCTTTTTGTGAAGTTTATATCGAGGAGGGTTTTATATCCTTTTGATGGATTTTCAGGTCCTATTTCATCAGTGACGTAATCAGATTTTACAGGCTCGGGCGTGGAATTACCAGCACTTCTAGGTGGATCTTCGGGCCATCCTAATACTGTTCTTATTGAACTGTTATAAATATATACAACATACCCAGGGGAGCTTATTTCAATTGTAGATGATAGTGTTGGTTCATGAACTGTTATCGCAATTTTTGATTCTTTTTTAGTAATGGATTTTATTCTACGTTGTAATTCATTATTAATTTGCTCAATTTGATAGGATCCAGTTGGTATTGAAACAACGTTCCAATCTGGAGTGTCATCTTTTTTATTCCTATATGCAAACACCAGAGAATTATTAGGTCTCTGACCACCAAATGGAACCGATCTGATATTAGGCCAACTATGATACACTCGTAATTTTGCCAACGCGATTTCCTTTACTGAAACAGGTGAAGGAAAATTCACACTGAATTTAGGGTTTGTTGACGATATTGATATCATGCTTGTTTTCCGCGGAGTGGTATTTTCTGCTATCCGCTGAAGTAGTTGAATCTCTTGCGACATTATTATTATTATTTACAATGTCTAATTTTGCAATAGATGAAAAAACGCTAGCGTTTTTAATCGCAGTATCATAAATGCGTATCATCGCGGAGAATTCGTCTTCGGTAATTATCGTATCATCAATCGATGATGACATCAACGAGGATAATTGTGAGTAACCGTTAGATACTGCTTGATGTTTTACGATATAGTCGTTAAGTTTTTCTTGAGAACACGATGATATTTTTTTAGTAATAGCATTTGCAATTCCAGCAAATGTTGTCACCGCGGAAATAGCAATTGGGACAGCAATCGGAGCTACCATAGTTACTGAAGATAGTATAATACCAGCACCGGCCATTATACCAGATACCGAGTATACTGTAACATCAATTGCGGTAATTCTCCTGCGATATTTTTTAATTTTTATTTCATACTCATCAATGAGTGTTTTGAGTTTTGTTAAGAACTCTTTGACGGTATCATAGCGATATTGCGATGATGGAATCATATTATTTTAAAATCTCAAGTGGTTTTTAATTGTTAAAAATTCTAATTTAGATCAGCTACAAACTCCAT
Organism: Potamilus streckersoni; assembly: GCA_016746295.1. Taxonomy (NCBI): domain Eukaryota; kingdom Metazoa; phylum Mollusca; class Bivalvia; order Unionida; family Unionidae; genus Potamilus; species Potamilus streckersoni. The sequence continues at coordinate 841,002 of JAEAOA010001447.1, forward strand.
GTACCATACAAATGATGTCTTATTTAAATTAGGATCATTGCTTGTTATTGTAAACCGTTTGTATTCATCCAGGTCAATAGTCGTTGAAATCACGTTGTTGTATCCATATGAAGTCGATGATGATATATTAAACTGATTCAGTGACACTATTGTTAATCGATAAATACCCTTCTTTGACACAGTGAGAGTTATTGTATTCTTTTTAGGTTCCCAATCTAATGATCCAGAGAGAACTGTGTATACCATATTTATGATATTCCTCTCATGAGGAATCTTTATTTTTTCAAGTAGCGGAAGATTGTCTGTTTTAAATTTTGTAATATCCTCGATAGATTTTTTAATATTACTAATGCTATCTCTAATAATACTAAATCCAGCATCATTAATATTTTTAATATTGGATTTAATTTCATCAAAATTGGATTTAATTTCAGCGAGAGATGGAGAGGTTACCGCTGGTGTTCCAAAAAATTTATTGATAATATTTCTACGAAGGGAAGTATATGTTGTTATATGTTTTTCAAGTTCTTCATTTAAATTTTTTAATGCATCTGTGATTGTAGAAACAAATACCCCCGGTTTGAGTTTTCCATCATTTGAATATAACGCTATTGTATCTTCAATGACGTCACGTCTTCGTATTAAGACATCATCCAATGAAACATTACTAGATTTCAATTTGCCCTGGCGATCTTGAAATACAACTATTTCCCCAGGATCTACACTTGACAAATTTAATGTCTCGGCGATTTCATCTTCGATTATTTTTTTTACACTTTCGACAGCTAATTTACTATCGGTTTCTGTTTTTTGATTCTGATAAAGGTCGTCCCCAAATATCAATCATTATACGAAAACTTTACGTTTTTCTAAATCATAACGCTATCGTTTTTGCCATTGCCTGCTAGTATATTCATTAACAACAACTTGTGGTGGTTTCCTTGGAAATTTAGATATCTCTGCAAGGAAGTTTAATACTTCACGACCGCATATCGGTGGATCATTTAACTGTTGTGTTGGTAGCGTGGAATAAAAAATTGGAGATGACTTTGTTATTGTGGATACATATCGCATGAATTCTTTTGGTGGAGCTAATCCATATGAATCAAAATAGACAATTCCACGTGGATCAATTGCATATGCGACCCAATGAGTTCCTTTTCCGCTGCTGTTATCAAGATTGATAATACCCGTTTCATTTTTCATTGGTTTTGACGGTAATTGATCTCTCATGAAACCTCCTCTAAAGTTTTTTATTGATAATGATTTTACAGCATCAATTAAATCAAAATTGGACATTGGTGAAAATCCTAGGGATTTTTCCACTAATAAGCCGTTCCTGGTATTCTTAGGCCCGTGCCCTTGTACCAATTGTGTGGAGTTCCTGGTAGTCTTAGACCCTTTCCTTTTTTTTATAGCCATTCCCAGTAGCTTTTTTCAGGGCCATTCCTGCAGCAGTACCAACGGCTCCTAACGCTGCCGCCTTCGCAACCGCTGGGGCAGCCGCTGCAATCAATGCTGGAATAGCAGCTAACAGCGGGAATATTCCACCTGATTTTATCATACTGGCGATTGCTGCTTTCGAAAAATCAATTTGAACTCCTCGTTTGTTCTTTAGCGCATCATTGAAATGTTTTATTTGACGATCTGTCAATGATAATTTATGTGCGCCACCGGACATTTGAGTGGGTTTCAGCGTTATTGTAGTTCCACATTCTTTAGCCGACTTTGATTTCAATTTCTTGACCTGACCATCAGTCAACTGGACATTAACAATACTATATGTCATTCTATTCTAAATGTAATTTACACTTTCAATTGATCTTATTGTGAAAATCCTAACTACATGTTTGGAAAATCAAAGATTTTCCACTGGTGCATCAATAAGTCTCATTCGTCCGCCAACTCCTTCTAACAACATTGATTTATCACTGAGAATGACAGCAACTGCTCTATAATCAGCTATACCAGCAGGGCGTTGTACCCGAGCTTGGAAGTATATATCAACAACAGATTGTCTCATCATGTCAAGATGTTCCAATGAAAAGTAATAAATCGGATAGTGTTTTTCAAAATCAATTTGCGATATTTGCAAACCAGTATCAACATTTTGATCACGACCCATATACGACAATATTCTATGATATACACGAGCTATGTTGTTGTTTTCATAATTAAGATGTACAATCTCTGCTGTCTCTTGTTGTTCGTTTATTCTCAATGAAACTTCACTTACCCCTAATTTATCAAATATCATATGACTAGATAATTGACGACCTACTCGATTTGCATCCTGTAACGCTATAAAGATATGACGTGGAGCTGAAACACCTTGTTTTGATGCTAAGTGCCATGTAAATGTGCCATTTACATTATCCTGCTTCGTATCAGTCGTTGTTGTTAGCCAACTTAGCAATGATTTTCCACCTGTGTCCATAAACGATAGTAATTGTTGCTCTATTGTAACTGCTGGTGTCAAGACGGGTATCCATAAAGTCAATTTATTTAAAATGACTTTACCATCAACAACACCATTAGCACGCCAGATTGCATCATTGTCATTCTCCTTTCGCACTAACACGACTGTATGCTTTGCTCCATAGATGACTTTTCTGACATTTCTACAAAATCCGAATATGTGATGTAACGGAATTGCACATGAAAACCGTCGATGCTGTCCTTTTAATGCTCCTTTTCGTGTTGCAAATCCTAGATTGAAATCATCATTGACCTTTTTTAAAATGTCGAATTCAGCGTCTGGTCTAATTTCACGGTCTGGATTAGCATCGAGTTGTTGATCAGCTTCTGCAGTAGCTTGCGCAGTTCGTACTTTAACAAATTGAAAATGGTTCGGATGATCAGAAGTATCCTTAGCAAACATCATAGACGGACCAGCCGACCTTGTATAATCATCAGAATATCTCGCAAGTCCGATTATTGTTGTTGCAATATCAACATCTTGTTCTATTGATTCAATTTCTTTTCCATCAATGATATATCTTGCACTGTTAAATAGCGCCATAATGCCATTATTTACGAAACCAACTCGGATATTTGGGTTATCCCCATATGGTGTATCAGCTGCAACATCTGTTACAAGCTCTCCTTCTACTTCAATAAACGCCTCACACGGCAAAAAGTATCTACTTGTATCTTGAACTTGAAGTTCAACTCTCCCCCGTTGATTAGGCTCTCTTGCAGGATAGGCATAATACTGATAGTTAATTTTAGAATCATCTTTATTCACCGGTGCTGCCATATCAAACGCTGGATCAGCAATTTTTTTAAATGCCATTTATACTAAAACGTTATCGTTTTTCTAAATGTAGTAATGCTATCATTTTCTTTTTCGTCTGACATTTTTACGATTTCCTCCAAGACCGCTTCCCGCTATCATACTTGCAATATTACTACTATCTGGTGAAGTCATTGCTAATGATGCTAGTTTTTGTTCCACTGCGTTATTTATCACTTTACTGACATTTGCAGGCATCATTGTTGTTGAAGGTAGCGGTGTTGAAAGTATTTGTGGTGGTTTTCGTCCGAATCTAGATTTCACCAATGAAGTTATTCTATTCTTTGCGGTAGAAAAGGCCGTTCCTGCAAGATCTCCAACAGCGTTAATTCCCTTATTACGAATAACATCAATGGCTTTCATCGCTAATTGTTTAGCAATTGGTGCTACTTTTGGGGCTATTCTTGTGAATAAACCAGCCATGGTATTTCCAAGGCTGTCTCCATAGTATGCCTTATAAACGGGCAATCTTGAGTTTACTACATACACGTTTGTTGGTTTATTGTGATTATAGTGTACTATCATCTTATTTAAAATGACTTTGTAATTTCTAAATGCAAGCAATTAGAAATTTCAATCGCTATAATAACCACTAAATTCCCCTGGAATTCCGTCCATTAACTCATCCAAGAGTTCTCGATACGTATGAATATCAATTATCCCACCTTGGAATAATCGGCTGCAAATATCAAATGCTTCATTAGTTATTTCGACTGAGTTATTCCCAGCTCGCTTACCTCCCATAAGAACCTCAAGTCGTGATATATCATTAATGATATTACTAGGACACATATGAGAATCATGATGAGAACTTCCATAACCCTCTCCTGAAGAACTTTCTGGTTCGGAAACGTTTTGAATTTCTGCAGCTGATTCGGAAACGTTTTGAATTTCTAGAGCTGGTTCGGAAACGTTTTGAATTTCTGGAGATTGTCGACCTCGACCTCGACCTCGACCTCGTCCTCGACCTTGTTGTTCTTTTTGTTGTTCTTTTAGTTGTTGTCGTTGTATACCATACGCATCAACTCCCATTTTAAAAGCTCTGTATTCCAATGTATCCTTATTTAAATTTCCGGGTTCATTTTTATTAATTTTAAATAACCAATCCACCCATTGATCTCGTTTTATTGTGTTTTTTTATACTCGTCTTTTAAAAATCCCCCCCCTGTTATAATAACTTTTGACAGCAAAGTCACCAAATTCTATATAGTCTTCATTTTTCAACAATTGAATTCGTCTGATTTCTTTTATAGCTTCATCAGTGAATTTCTCGTTAAAAGGAACACTTTTTTTAGTGGAAACTTTTTCAATAGAATCACTAGCATCTTCAACGGGGTTATCATCAGTATCAATATTACCCATTTGTTGTATTTCTCGCTGAGTTTGTAACTCACCTGAAAGCTGTTTTATTCCCTCGTGAGTTTTTTCAGTTTCTGTAGCAATCTTTCCTAATACATCAATAATAGGTACTGCTCCCTCTTTAGGGATGTCGCCGTATATAGCACGTTCTGTTGCAAGTTTCATATCTTTAGTGGCTTTAGTTACAGGGGCAAAAAGTTGTTCGCTTCCAATAGAAAAGTCAGTCTGCGCTTGCTGTCTAAGTTGTAGTTTATCTCGCACGTTATCTCGAATTGGTATAAACTTTTTCAGTAATGCTAACCTCTCACGGGCTAGTCTGTTAGTTAATGCTTCTGATGTCATTATTGGAAATGCTAACGTTTTTTCAATTGTGGGTTTCAATGCTTGCATCAATGAAACGTCTTATAGATTTCACTTTCAAAGCAATCTCTGACCGAACTTGGTACTGTTCCCCGAGTTTCTTTCTAATTGCTTTAACTATACTAAATAGCCGAATGAATAAATTAATATCATTGTTATACAAAGAAGCATTAACCGCTTTTTGGATTCTTTTTATCAGTGAATACATTTTAGGTAGAACATATCTTCCATGTTTCAATTGTATATCAATTTGTTCAAATTCATTCAAAAGTCTGTCTTCATTCAAAAATTCAGAAAGTACGATTCCTTGATTTCTTAAATTTGATATTTCTGTGATGATAGATGTAATATCTTGAAATTCCATTTATTGAATATTATTACTAATGTATTTTCTTATCTTTAAAATATTTTTATATACAAAAAAAAAACAAAAACATATACAATGCCCTGTCTCTTCCTCATTCGAGTTCCGAGGCAAGAAAGGGCACATACATTAAAGACTTATACAATACCCTAACTCCCCAATCGAGTTCAAGGGCGGGTTATATGGGTATTAGACGTGAAATCCAAGTGATTTCTTTACAAACATTGAACATATAACATAAAGCCTCATTTGGAAACCTCTTTCGCGCCAAACGACGTCAAAGAGGCCCAGAGGGGGGACAGTACATTACATATATACAATGCGATTATATAGGATATACAATGCGATTATATAGGATATACAATGCGATTATATAGGATATACAATGAATGAATATTTACAATGAATGAATATTTACAATGAATGAATATTTACAATGCGATTATATAGGATTTACAATGAATGAATATTTACAATGAATGAATATTTACAATGCGATTATATAGGATGGTTAATGAATATTTACAATGAATGAATATTTACAATGCGATTATATAGGATTTACAATGAATGAATATTTACAATGAATGAATATTTACAATGCGATTATATAGGATGGTTATATATACAATGCGATTATATAGGATGGTTATATATACAATGAAATGATAGGATGGTTATATATACAATGAAATGATAGGATGGTTATATATACAATGAAATGATAGGATGGTATGATAGGGACAGTACAGGACGATACAAACATGAAACGACGGGGCGGACCTACACCCAATCTACCAATCAAAAGCAACCCAAGAAATTAACCCTGGTTGCAGTTGAAAAAATTCAACCACACCATGTCAATGGCGTGGGAGTTTTGATTGGCAATATTGGGCTTCGTTTTAAAGCCCCAAACTTATTACGGCTCATATTATATATAAGGTGACTAATACTGCAGTGTCAATGTGTAGGTGTGTATTTATTTTCCTAGCATTTCATAATGAATATTGTGTAGTAATTTCAATGGAAGCTAAGTATTTAAATAAAACATTAAAACAAGAAATACAACTGTTAAATAATAGCAATTTTTTTTATTAATTTCTATAATATTACGATTAAATAATCGTAATAATAATGGATTTACATGACGAGATAACTCTGTCATGGGGATCCCTGTCAATTCAAGACCTGCTATTCGAGAATGATATTTTTCTGAATTTTATTACCACACTAAAAAAACTGGATTACATGTAATGCGCTTTACTATTTTGACTTCACACATACAATCTATTTTAATTTGTAATTACAAAGTAATTTCATTTTCATACAAAATCTAAACAGCGCTGTTAACGCTGTCTTTGTAATTGGGATTTTTAAAAAATCTATTAATAGACCCCTGGCCTTGGATTCACGGCCATACATAACTCTGTCAAATTGTCTACCCTGTACAGGTTTTTCCAACAAAACCCTAACTGCTGTTCTCAATACAGTCTTTAGAAACAAGAAACAATAACACAAAATCAAAATCCGTACATACCTGATACGTATATATACCGAGTTAACCATTAAATACGTACATGAGATCACACACATCATTAATTCAATCCAATTTCACATGTGTTCTCGCACGAATTACATATCCGGGAATCAATATCGAAAGTAGGATAGTCACGTGACGATCAGTAGTAATGAGGAGAAATACGGAACAAAATTAAAAGAATAAAAAAATAGATTTTATTAATAGTAAATATTGAGAGTCATTTCATGCGTATGAAAACTTTATTCTATGTCCATTTTTCTTTGAGATAGCTGTTTGATAAATCCCTTCAGCAACTTTTCGTACTGAAGGAATACATATACCAAAATATTTCCCTGCAGCATTCATTGAATGAAAAACTCTTTTTTCATTCGTCGTTGTATCAAATGACTGTACTGGTCTCTTTCCAACTGACTTACAAGTCCCTGTCTTTCCTTTTTTATATTCTCTCTTTTAGAAATGCATTGTAAATTGGAAATCGCGTTATTTAAGGGATTGGAGTCAATGTGATCAATAACACAGCCATCTTTAATCGGTCCCATATAACACTCAAAGACTGCCCTATGACAGAGATATCCCTTTCCTCCAGCAGTAAAACACAAATATCCTTGACTATTAACATATCCCACGGGTTTCTTTAGTCTATAGTGTCTAACAACACCATTACGAGATATTTCATAATTAACGAGTATTGGATGTGGTCTGAATTCTTGCTCCATTTATATAAAAATACTATTTGTCTAATTCATTATTTGCTTTAATTATAAATCTATTAATGTAGTCTTGAGGGGTTTTTATGATTTTGTCTTTGACAGAGTCATGGTTAGGGTCAATGATGGCGTTTTTTATTCGTTTATCATAATAACGTTTCAATTCTCTAAACCGCTTACCCCCACAATTGATACATAATTGTGATTTTCCTCTCACACCCACCCCACAATTTATGCATGGGGACGGGCCTGTCGAATTATTTCTGACACTCTGCAAGTGATATCCACAGAATTCACCTCTACACGATTTATTGCATGGGGTTACTGATCCGATCATAAGCCATTTGCAGTGATTCATTATATATAAACAAACTTTTCTATTTAAATACTTGTCTTATTTATATGAATGAAGAATTCGAGAGATTATCGACAATCAAGCCTCGGAAAAATATTAAATTCAATCTTGATAGAACTCTCGAAGATGTACCAAAAGAGAGAATAAATAATAGAAGTCTGATTAGAAAAATACGAGATTGTGTTCATGAGTTTAAACAGGACGGTCCATCACACACCTGGTCAACATTTAAAATCGATGGTGTTGTTGATGCTAGAATGAATGATGAAACAGCAGCTATGATACTATCACAACTTGGCAATAAACGGTATTTTCTCAGAGTGAAATTCATTATCAATTTAGAATCGGGCGAATGGGTTATAAGAGACAAGTTTGAACCAATTCTCAAAGATAGGACAACAGTCATTGTTAGCCGTGATTCCAGACCAGGGCTGTTAACTGGAATTGATAAACCATACTATGAAAAAGCGTATCCAGAAACAGCAGTCGTTTATGGGATGTATCCGTTAAATAAGAAACCTGACATTGGAAAACTAGCACCAATGAAACAGTCAACGTCAGCGGAAAAACCACTCAACTGTGTGGCACAAAGAGTCTTAGAACACTTTACAAATGCACTCCGTGGGAATAAATTAACCGATCTAAGACATAAAAAATAGATGAATGGGAGCTAACAGTGAAAGAGAACGGAGCAACTATTTCCGATATAGCTAGATTGGAAAAGTCGTTGAGATTTCCGATAACCGTTTTAACGATAACTGGTGAAGTATTATACGAATCGAAATACAATAAAAACAGAGCTCCAATCAAAATTATTGATCATAACAAGCACGCATGGACATCCGCGGTTACAATATTCCCGCGAGACAGAACAGTGAAGTATATCCCAGAAGAATTCACCAAGGATGGTATTCTCACTGAAGAAAGATTATTCGATGCTATTGCTAGTTTGTGTAAAAACGACCCTGTATCAGTATGGCTACTTCATAGTTTTGAAGATGAAGAATGTCAATTCAATCAATTTGTGAAACCTAACGGTGAATTATATCGCAGTGAAAGTCTACATAATAGGATGAAAAATCTAGCAATAAGTCTCAGTGAAAACGCTAGCGTTTTTAATGGAAAATCCGAAGATTACGAACAGTTACTTACAAATTGTTTTACAATTCCATCAGTTGCAGCTCATTTTGCAAGAAAGAAAAATAATTGGAAACCAACACGAAAAGAGTTTTTACAGGATGTTCAATCCAGCTGTTTGGAATATTATCATGGCGGTCTATGGAACGTTAAATACAATCGTGAAAGTATGATATCAGTTGATATCGTTGCCTGTTATCCAGGAAGTTTTCTAGGATATGGATTCGCTGGTGAGTATTTTAAACGGTTTGGACATCCCACACATGAAATGACTCGCGTTGCTATTAATGGACCACTGCCTGATTTTGATTTGACCGGTTTTGCTTGCGTAGTATCATTTGAATTCGCTGAAGGACTTCATCCGTGTTGTTATGTTTGGATTGGTAGACACATGGCTGAAAGGATGTGGTTACCAATAGTGTTATTGCGATATATAATTGATTGTAAAATGTTAGTTTCGTTGATTGTCAGCGAAGCGATTATCTCATATCAAAAACAAACCAATGTCTGGTTACCAGAACCAGAATGTCTTGATAGTATAATCGATAAGTCTAGAAAACATATTGATGCTGACGAGGAGTATATCATTGAATGGTCAAAAAAGATATTTAATCAACGAAATAGTGAAGCAAAGGATCTTGGCCGAAGAATAATCGGTAAATTTACACAAGGTGGAAAAAAATTCAACTTTAAAAGACAATTCTCACGATTGATTATAGATGATGCCGAATACGACTTCGTTATTAAAGATGCAGTAGAGAAAAATAGATACGCAAATTGTAAAACAGCCTTCTTGTCCAATAAAACAAAGTTAGGTAGAATTGTTACTTACAGTGATGGAGAAAGCTCTGCATATCTACATTTGAGAACTTCTATGCTGGGTTATGCATCTATCAATTTATTTGCAATGATAAATAGATTTCCTAGTATAGCAGTTAGAGTTGCAATTGATTCAATGTATGTCGATAAAAAATATATCAAAGAGATAACTAAATTTACTAATAGCGAAGAGACTTGGGGAACATGGCGAATTAAACGTGAAATACAATGCGATTATTCTGAATCAGCAGACCTTGAGATTAAAAGCAGTTACCTGAAGAACGATAATTCTATCAGTGAAAAATCCGAAGGATTTTCTATGTCTAAAGCACCACCGATATCAGATCCAATTTGTAGATATAAAACAGTTTATTTAAACGGTTGTGGTGGATCTGGAAAGACAACACGTGCGATAGAATTATATCGAGAGAGAACGTCCATGATTGTACTCACACCAACCCATAGACTAGCGAGAGAGATCAAACAACGAAATGTTGAAGCTTGCACGTATCATAGTTTTTTTCGATACAAGGGTGATGCTTGGACTCCTGAGCGAATGGGTGAGAAATTTATTCCAGCGGTTATTATTTGGGATGAAGCATGTACTGTTTCAGAAGATGTATTAAAAATGTTTCTTGATTGGTTATTGCAAAATAATACAAAAATTATATTGTGCGGCGATCATGGTCAACCACCACCATTTGTTGGTAGAAGTCCACATAATTGGTTAAAAGGATTTGTTGATTATTACGAAGAAATTGATACTGACTATAGAGCACTCGATGAGCAGTTACGTGAGTTTAAAAAACTAATTAGATTACAACCCGATAGAATTCAATGTGAAGTAGCGCGTGAAATAATTTCTGAAACACCTTTGAATGATTTTTGGAAAACATGGAAACCAAATGATTTTGTAGTAGCAAGTAGAAAGATAGTCAGAGACGCACTTCAGAAAAAGTTGTTTGAGCTACACAAGAAAAAATTCCCAACGTTTCCAGTACCGTTGTGTTATAGACCATTGGATACACGAAAGCAGAATATTGAAGTTGAAATTCCAGGCCAGACGGAGAAACAGATTCTAGTGTTAAATGATATTGTGCTAGTTGATATCAATACTGTAGAAGATGCATTATGCGCTGATAAATCACCATGGACGCTTGGTTATGTAACAACAATACACTCGTCACAAGGATTGACCATCACGGATACAATTGTTTGGATAGTTGATAATCGCATTGAATGGTCAAATTTAGTCTATCTCGCAGTGTCCAGAGTACGACGAATAAATCAACTACGAAGGATTGTTTTCGATGATGATTTTAATGCAAACGATGATAACACTGATATTAGCATCATTAATAAAAAACTCTCTGGTTACAAACAGCAGGACAAAAAAAAAACAACAAGAATTTGATATTGATGCTGAAGTAATAATCGCATTAAAAGAACAACAGAATAATCACTGCGCCAGTTGCAATTGTATAATGCACTGGCAGTATTCGGATAAAGACCCTCGACAATTCACCGTAGACAGAAAAAATAACAGTCTTGGTCATGTCAGAAACAATGTGATGTTGACCTGTCTTGAGTGTAATAGACGTAACGGAGCTAGTTAAGACCATGTGGCGGTAATTGAGTATCGTCCGGAATGACTTGTAGTTGTTCGCGTGTAAAACCACGCTGAGGTGCAGTTGAATCCAATCTGTAGATTGGAGGTCTACCAGTTGATCGCGTTATGGTTGAAATTTTATGCGTAGTAACACTCCATATAGGATCAGTAGCTCTTCTTTTACCACCTTCAAGCTCTCCTGGTTCGTATAAATATCTCACAGTAACATCACCGAGAAGTGGCTGAGTGCTAACCTGCTGCGGTTGTTCGGGAATATATTCTTTTTTTATTGCAATATTTGGTTTCATATTAATAGTTCGAGTAATCTCGTTATTTATCGCTGCAACTACACTCGGTAACCTTTGGACCCATTCACGAGATCGTTTTTCTTGGATGAATTCTTTTGCATATTGATATCCAAATAACCGTTCTGCAAGAGTTCGATTAAATCGTTCTACAATTGCCTGATCACGATGTAACGCAGTATGTCCCCGTCGTATTGTAACATTATGAGTTTTCATTGTTGATAGAACAGCACCTTGAAACTCTTTGCCTGGATCAACTTGTAATAGATTTGGCCATCTTAGAGGACCTCGTCTATAAATCCTTTCAAATGCAGAAGCGACTTCAGAAGTTGACTTTGTTTTCAATGGTTCTGCTTGCTTAAATCGACTCGCAATATCAACTACAGTTAGCGCGTATTTGTAACCATGGTCATGTGGTAAAAACAATAAATCAGCCTGATGAACTTCATTGGGTACGGTAACATCAAAATGAGAATAATTAATTTGTTTAGGCGGTGGTAGATAAATTTGCCATATAGCTTGTTTGGATAACCAATCTTTTGCAGTGGATTTTTTTCACTTTTGCAGCGTTAGCGAGTTTACTAATTGCTGCTTTACCCCTCCAGTATCCTTTCGGAGAATAATAAAAAGATTCCATACTATAAAAACACTGGTGTTTTCAATTACCAGCACCTAACACTAATTTGCCTTTCATAGCTGATTTGACCAACCATGAAGCCAATTTTTCTTTGAAGGATTTATCGGGAATAGCATTTAACGCATGAATTAATTTTACATCCGCGATATGTCTTTGTTGCAAATTATTGCTTTTATATGCAACATCATGAGCATGACATGCCTTATCAATAGCATTTATCGGATACTCACCAGGCCGGGGCTGATTTTGATCATCAAGTCTGATATCTAATCTCGTTCCGGGACCACAGTAGCTATATCCTGGAAGGTGTTTTTCTCCGGGGTATTTTGCCCATGGGGTTCCGGGGAGTTTTCCAAGTTTTGCGGCAATATCACCTCCGAGTTGCATTTTTTTAAAAATCTAAATTTTTTTGTACCACATGCTACACACTTACCAGTAAGCGCTAGTCTATTGTTTTTAGTTGTAATGGTTGTCTGATCGGTTGTATCAGTACGTTGTTTACACTTAACACAATATAGATCCATAATTTATATATAGCGTTATGAATATAATTGATTTTTCAGCGACTAAAAGAAGAGAACCGGTAAAACACCACGCAGCGCTTCCGAATTCTGTCCGTGCCATTATAATCGGACCATCTGGATCAGGCAAAACACAATTACTGCTTAATTTGATAATGCGATTTATGAAGTGGGATAAATTATATTTAGTTGCCCCATCCGTAGATGATCAACGGTGCTATGAAGTGCTAAAAGATTATAATGAAAATGCATCAGAAATTAAAGGTGAAAGTGTAATCGACTTTATTACTGATATTAATGATGCACCATCAGTAGAAGATCTCGATGGAGACATAAACAATCTTGTAGTGTACGATGATGTAATGTTAGATAATCAAAAGAACCCTGCTAGAATATTTTCCCGAGGTAGGCATAAAAACACTGACGTGATATATGTCACTCAACGATATACTCAAATTCCAAAAGTGATTCGCGATAACTGCAATATTCTTGCTGTATTCAATGGCGTTGATACACATACGCTACGAAATATTTGGCAAACATGGTGTTCCGATATGGACTTCAATGGATTTAAAAATTACTTTGGTCATGCTCAGTCTGTCCCATATGGATTTATAACAATAAATTTACACGACCCTCGGTCACGATATCGTATTGGACTTGATCAAATATTTGGTTAAATAATTTGTATTAATCAGCAGCAGGGACGGTGAGATGACAACATATTTGCGACCGTAGATGGCAGCAATTTGAGGGTGGTTATGACAATGTATTTGCGACAAAATCGCTAAGGCTCCATTTGTAAAATGGGGTCTTTATTTTTTTCTTGGTTGAAATATGAGATTTCGTAGGAAGGTTCCATTTGGCATTCTGAGGCTTTAATCGATTTTGTCGCAAAAATTTGTAGGGTTCACCCTCCCTGCTGCTTGAGTACGTACTCCTGTTACTTTGAAATAAGCATTTACCTGATGCAAAAGATTACAAGTACGTAGGATGGACTAGTAAACGAGAGGTTACTTGAAATTGCATATCTGCTTGGAGTATGAAAACCCGACACAATCGAAAGCAAGGTCCTAAATATATATATCACGTACAATGATGTCGACATCAAACTTAATTTTACCTTCATTAGGCCCCCTACCTTAATACCGTTGTTTTCTTTTGAAATCTAATTAAATTCCAAAGACACATGATACATACTTGAAATATGATAACAAAGTGCATTATAGTATTTACTGGAAACATAGCTTAACATATTAAGCTATATGGAGAATAAGAACATCCATCTATTTCCCACATTGGTTACTGAAAGGTTGCTATTACATTTATGTAATATTTTTCGTATATTCAAAGTCATACATGAACAGTTACGATAGATTAAACTGATTAGCAAACTACGAGATAAACATTACACCTGCTTGGAAACTTGTTCATGCACTCAGCGCACGATGATTATCGTATTTGTCCATCACTATAGATACAAATAAAAAAGCATACATCAAAAGGTCTAATGATAACTTCTAGTCTTTTATACACTTTGAATGTTTCTTTGTGTGCTATTGACACATCTAATCATTTAATTCAGTTTGCGTAGTCACTGTGCTTTATAGAAATACATTCAAGCGTTGAATTCTTCCTGGTTTAGGTCACGCGAGCACGCTTGTAACTTATACGGTGCACTATATTTGGATTTAATAGAATTCAGTGTAATCTGATACAAGTCGAAACATTTAAAACATTACAGGTGCACTTATACTGTAACGTGATAAGCTTGATACATATATGGCGTCGTCCAACGTCTATGAAGACAGCAATGATACGTCTATGTTATTCTATCTCTAAAAGGTACATATTAAAAATTAATATCCTGTTTCTTGAGAGCGTGTTTTATTTCTGTAGTATCTTATTCCAACAGAGGAAATTCAGGTGCACCCCTCTTTGATTTTCACAATAATATCCTTGTCAGTCTGCGTCAAGCTCTTTATTTATAACACTATATTTTGTTCGCTTTATACTTTTCCGGGCATATTAAATCTAGTATTTGAGTTCTACAAGTTATTGAAAGAATGCATAATTATCTCATAGTGTACTTAAACAATTGTGTTTTAAAGATATGACCCAAGTAACAACAAACACATTCAAGGTCCTTATGGAAAGAATGCGTCGTAAAATATAGGACTAAAAGTGTACCAGGCGCCATATCTATTACATTTTCAACACGCAGGAGGAACCAAGACGATGATCTCGAATACAATGTACTTGCGTTTCGCTTTCTGTGTACAAAAAAACCGAGAGTGAAATATGCATAAAGTGCAATATTTCGAAACAGTGAATTAGTTTTTTTTTATCCTGTGTCACAGGTGCGAAGTGCTTTAGATGGGGCGAAACGAATACATCAAGAGTGCAGACGATGTAGGGTTGCAATTTCTGTGTGTAACTGCCTCACTGTAAGACTAAATCTCTGCATTAATGACAGTCATGTCAGTGCGCAGTATACCTAAGGACGTGCACATTTTCAGCTGTAGATGGTAACCTTGGCTGAGGTGATTGGTCTAAAATAACTAGAATTAATAAACAAAAAGAAAGTTTAGCAAAGTTAAAATGTCCTACTTGTGTCTATTCAGACTGGTGAATAAGATACACCTTCTTAAGATATGTAAAACTGCATCTATATTTGTCCGATGCAATTTTGAAAGATTTCGATTCAATCAACACACGGTGAACGCTAGTCTATCTTTTTCCCCAGTCTGTATGGACATAAATAGCACATTCATACATCGAGGAGGTCTAATCAAGCACATTTTTGGTCTACATTATGTACTTTCAATACCTCTTTATGCGCTTCTGTCCTTGCGGTTTATTTCCCTCAGTTTACGTAATGGTTGTGCTTTTTTTAGATGCATTAAAGCGTTCAATTCTTCCTCATTTTGGTCACGTGAGGACTCGTACCTGATATCGTATATACATTTGGATTTTGTGGTATAATCAGTGTCGTTGCTGTTGTTGCTGTTGGGCTTAACCCCATTTTCAGCACACGATAGGCTATTCATGGCGGCCAGTATTAATGGTGGAGGAAGAAACCGAGAAATCACCGGAAAGAACCACCGACCCACGAAAAGCTACTGGCAAGCTTTCCCACATATCCACATTCGCCGAATCCTAGACTCGAACACACGCAGACAGAGGTGAGATGGCAGTGATCCGTAACGGACAGCGCTTTAGACCACTCGGCCATTCGGGGTGGTATCTTACAGGTTGAAACACTAAAATATTATCGTTGGAAATATACTGAATTTTGTAAATAGCAAAAGATGACAAATGCCGATTTCAATTTTCCGTTTAGAATAGAATAATGTTTTAATGGAATGAAAGACTTTTTGAATTCCTATAGACTTTTATCTTGTCAATTGTATTTTCATTTAAGAGCCATTGCAGTGTGATTATTGTTTTTGGAGATTGTATTGTCATTTCCTAACTCATTCTTCCTAAGGAAGAGATATTGCCTGCAATTCTATTCTGTTCTAATTATATATCTAAAACTTAGGTCTGCAGAGATTTGAAAGATCAAGGTAGGAATGTTTCCATTTTATCGTCATTGCTGCCACAGTTCCACAGAAACAATGAAGTAAATATTACTTTGATGCACGTTTGTACTATTTTACTGTTTGATATTCATAACTACATATAACGTCAACCCTTTTCAACTAAACAAATCATTGGAAAATCTGAATTCATTATTTTCAGTTTTATAGCGTAGCAAGGACAAAATTTATTTTTCTAGAACCCGTGAATGATTTCATGCTCATGCAGCATTGTCCAGTTTTACATATCTTAATCCAAATATTATTTGTTAAGTCATGGCATTGTGACTTACTGGAATATGTTCTGTATAAACGTGGTTCTTTCTGGTCTACTTATATCACACTCTTGACACATAGGCACACACTTTCTTATCACATCCATTATTACAATACCATATATGGTCAAGATAGGACAATCAGAGCAAACCAGTTTGTAAGTAATTTACATTGGAAAATATAGACTTGGTAGACTTTCACAGTACCTCGATTGTTAGAAACAAGACAATATTATTCTTCCATTTTTACGTTGTATCAGTATTGATTAATATTGTAAACGTTGTATCTCGAAGGAATCTATCCGCACTAGCTAGAAGGGTGCCCTAAATTAATTTCATTTTCCTTTTATTGTAGCCTTCTTAGAAAATATAGTTTATTCCTTGATTATGGAAACAAAATATTTCCGGAAAATGCAATCTCTGTCAATGTTTAGAGAGATGTCGTATTTACGATCCTTTTGAATTGTCAACAGTCACCCATTCTAAAACATTCAGGGACTTTGCTAGTCCATTAGAAAAGAATGTACTGATGATAAACAAGGAACAGATAAATATATGCTATTTCAAGCTAGATTAGATCGGAAGAGTTATATCGAATATCTTATCTAGCATCAATTATGTTGATACTATTAGACACATACTATTAGCGTTAAATTGTTTTAGTACAAATTATATTCAGGATAAAAACCCAGATCTCACAGGCTACTTGAACCATTGTTTTAAGGATATGGCCCGATCAAATAAGAAAACTTTCATTGTGCATTTGGGCCGAATAGGTTATATAATAGAGGACACAATTATTCCATCAACAATGTAGGCTATAATTTACACAGGCACCATTGACATGGAATACGTTGTAGCCTGACCTGATAGAAAATATGCGCTGTGTAATAAAGCAATTCTTTCTTTGGGCAGGAACCGATTTCAATATTTTATTGGAAAAACAATCTCTATGGTCGTTCTGAGTCAAATTTGTCCTGCCTCATTTAATTTCTTCTTACAAAAAAATTAGAAAACTAAAGGACAACAACAAGTGTTTTCTATCGCCATCAACCACATTTCATAAGCGGAATAACATGTGTCATTTTCACAAGACCACAGATTGCTGACATAAGAATTGATATCCTAAGATCATTTTTCTCGAGACTATGTTTTCCTTAGGGAGTATATTCTTTTTCTGCACTTATGTTTGATGTTTAGAATATTATTTCGTCTGCTTGTGTCGAACTCGTATGAATGCATCTTAGAGTTTAATTGACTCAATACACCAAATCAATTACTTTCAATGCATGCTTTTTTACTCCTCAAATGGAAAAGCTATATGCCAAGTTAAATCAGGACCAGACAGATCTATTTGATATTAAGCTAGAACAGTTCATGTATGCAATATGTAGTATTTATTGGTATCGTTGCACACATTAACGTTCATATTATAACCGATATGCATTTACAAACCACATTTTATTAAAACAATTGTTATTTTAAAGATATCTCTCCACCACCAACATCAAGGAAATCTTGAAGTTCAATTGGTGTGAGTAAATATATATGAATATAAACATAGATCAATAATGTATTATTGTAGTCATAAATAATCACTTGTATGTGATCTGTTTAGGTCGTTTGTGATGCGACCTTATTTATATTTCATAATTGAAACTGGTGCTTGTTGATAGTTAACAATGATTTTCTTTCCATAGTGAGTACGTACGCCTGTTACATTGAAATAAGCATTTACCTGATGCAAAAGATTACAAGTACGTAGGATAGACTAGTAAAAGAGAGGTTACTTGAAATTGCATATCTGCTTGGAGTATGAAAACCCGACACAATCGAAAGCAAGGTCCTAAATATATATATCACGTACAATGATGTCGACATCAAACTTAATTTTACCTTCATTAGGCCCCCTACCTTAATACCGTTGTTTTCTTTTGAAATCTAATTAAATTCCAAAGACACATGATACATACTTGAAATATGATAACAAAGTGCATTATAGTATTTACTGGAAACATTGCTTAACATATTAAGCTATATGGAGAATAAGAACATCCATCTATTTCCTACATTGGTTACTGAAAGGTTGCTATTACATTTATGTAATATTTTTCGTATATTCAAAGTCATACATGAACAGTTACGATAGATTAAACTGATTAGCAAACTACGAGATAAACATTACACCTGCTTGGAAACTTGTTCATGCACTCAGCGCACGATGATTATCGTATTTGTCCATCACTATAGATACAAATAAAAAAGCATACATCAAAAGGTCTAATGATAACTTCTAGTCTTTTATACACTTTGAATGTTTTTTTGTGTGCTATTGACACATCTAATCATTTAATTCAGTTTGCGTAGTCACTGTGCTTTATAGAAATACATTCAAGCGTTGAATTCTTCCTGGTTTAGGTCACGCGAGCACGCTTGTAACTTATACGGTGCACTATATTTGGATTTAATAGAATTCAGTGTAATCTGATACAAGTCGAAACATTTAAAACATTACAGGTGCACTTATACTGTAACGTGATAAGCTTGATACATATATGGCGTCGTCCAACGTCTATGAAGACAGCAATGATACGTCTATGTTATTCTATCTCTAAAAGGTACATATTAAAAATTAATATCCTGTTTCTTGAGAGCGTGTTTTATTTCTGTAGTATCTTATTCCAACAGAGGAAATTCAGGTGCACCCCTCTTTGATTTTCACAATAATATCCTTGTCAGTCTGCGTCAACCTCTTTATTTATAACACTATATTTTGTTCGCTTTATACTTTTCCGGGCATATTAAATCTAGTATTTGAGTTCTACAAGTTATTGAAAGAATGCATAATTATCTCATAGTGTACTTAAACAATTGTGTTTTAAAGATATGACCCAAGTAACAACAAACACATTCAAGGTCCTTATGGAAAGAATGCGTCGTAAAATATAGGACTAAAAGTGTACCAGGCGCCATATCTATTACATTTTTAACACGCAGGAGGAACCAAGACGATGATCTCGAATACATGTACTTGCGTTTCGTTTTCTGTGTACAAAAAAACCGAGAGTGAAATATGCATAAAGTGCAATATTTCGAAACAGTGAATTAGTTTTTTTTTATTCTGTGTCACAGGTACGAAGTGCTTTAGATGGGGCGAAACGAATACATCAAGAGTGCAGACGATGTAGGGTTGCAATTTCTGTGTGTAACTGCCTCACTGTAAGACTAAATCTCTGCATTAATGACAGTCCTGTCAGTGCGCAGTATACCTAAAGACGTGCACATTTTCAGCTGTAGATGGTAACCTTGACTGAGGTGATTGGTCTAAAATAACTAGAATTAATAAACAAAAAGAAAGTTTAGCAAAGTTAAAATGTCCTACTTGTGTCTATTCAGACTGGTGAATAAGATACACCTTCTTAAGATATGTAGAACTGCATCTATATTTGTCCGATGCAATTTTGAAAGATTTCGATTCAATCAACACACGGTGAACGCTAGTCTATCTTTTTCACCAGTCTGTATGGACATAAATAGCACATTCATACATCGAGGAGGTCTAATCAAGCACATTTTTGGTCTACATTATGTACTTTCAATACCTCTTTATGCGCTTCTGTCCTTGCGGTTTATTTCCCTCAGTTTACGTAATGGTTGTGCTTTTTTAGATGCATTAAAGCGTTCAATTCTTCCTCATTTTGGTCACGTGAGGACTCGTACCTGATATCGTATATACATTTGGATTTTGTGGTATAATCAGTGTCGTTGCTGTTGTTGCTGTTGGGCTTAACCCCATTTTTCAGCACACGATAGGCTATTCATGGCGGCCAGTATTAATGGTGGAGGAAGAAACCGAGAAATCACCGGAAAGAACCACCGACCCACGAGAAGCTACTGGCAAGCTTTCCCACATATCCACATTCGCCGAATCCTAGACTCGAACACACGCAGACAGAGGTGAGATGGCAGTGATCCGTAACGGACAGCGCTTTAGACCACTCGGCCATTCGGGGTGGTATCTTACAGGTTGAAACACTAAAATATTATCGTTGGAAATATACTGAATTTTGTAAATAGCAAAAGATGACAAATGCCGATTTCAATTTTCCGTTTAGAATAGAATAATGTTTTAATGGAATGAAAGACCTTTTGAATTCCTATAGACTTTTATCTTGTCAATTGTATTTTCATTAAAGAGCCATTGCAGTGTGATTATTGTTTTTGGAGATTGTATTGTCATTTCCTAACTCATTCTTCCCAAGGAAGAGATATTGCCTGCAATTCTATTCTGTTCTAATTATATATCTAAAACTTAGGTCTGCAGAGATTTGAAAGATCAAGGTAGGAATGTTTCCATTTTATCGTCATTTCTGCCACAGTTCCACAGAAACAATGAAGTAAATATTACTTTGATGCACGTTTATATTATTTTACTGTTTGATATTCATAACTACATATAACGTCAACCCTTTTCAACTAAACAAATTATTAGAAAATCTGAATTCATTATATTTAGTTTTATAGCGTAGCAAGGACAAAATTTATTTTTCTAGAACCCGTGAATGATTTCATGCTCATGCAGCATTGTCCAGTTTTACATATCTTAATCCAAATATTATTTGTTAAGTCATGGCATTGTGACTTACTGGAATATGTTCTGTATAAACGTGGTTCTTTCTGGTCTACTTATATCACACTCTTGACACATAGGCACACACTTTCTTATCACATCCATTATTACAATACCATCTATGGTCAAGATAGGAAAATCAGAGCAAACCAGTTTGTAAGTAATTTACGTTGGAAAATATAGACTTGGTAGACTTTCACAGTACCTCGATTGTTAGAAACAAGACAATATTATTCTTCCATTTTTACGTTGTATCAGTATTGATTAATATTGTAAACGTTGTATCTCGAAGGAATCTATCCGCACTAGCTAGAAGGGTGCCCTAAATTAATTTCATTTTTCTTTTATTGTAGCCTTCTTAGAAATTATAGTTTATTCCTTGATTATGGAAACAAAATATTTCCGGAAAATGCAATCTCTGTCAATGTTTAGAGAGATGTCGTATTTACGATCCTTTTGAATTGTCAACAGTCACCCATTCTAAAACATTCAGGGACTTTGTCTGCTAGTCCATTAGAAAAGAATGTACTGATAATAAACAAGGAACAGATAAATATATGCTATTTCAAGCTAGATTAGATCGGAAGAGTTATATCGAATATCTTATCTAGCATCAATTATGTTGATACTATTAGACACATAATATTAGCGTTAAATTGTTTTAGTACAAATTATATTCAGGATAAAAACCCAGATCTCACAGGCTACTTGAACCATTGTTCTAAGGATATGGCCCGATCAAATAAGAAAACCTTCAATGTGCATTTGGGCAGAATAGGTTATATAATAGAGGACACAATTATTCCATCAACAATGTAGGCTATAATTTACAAAGGCACCATTGACATGGAATACGTTGTAGCCTGACCTGATAGAAAATATGCGCTGTGTAATAAAGCAATTCTTTCTTTGGGCAGGAACCGATTTCAATATTTTATTGGAAAAACAATCTCTGTGGTCGTTCTGAGTCAAATTTGTCCTGCCTCATTTAATTTCTTCTTACAAAAAATTAGAAAACTAAAGGACAACAACAAGTGTTTTCTATCGCCATCAACCACATTTCATAAGCGGAATAACATGTGTCATTTTCACAAGACCACAGATTGCTGACATAAGAATTGATATCCTAAGATCATTTTTCTCGAGACTATGTTTTCCTTAGGGAGTATATTCTTTTTCTGCACTTATGTTTGATGTTTAGAATATTATTTCGTCTGCTTGTGTCGAACTCGTATGAATGCATCTTAGAGTTTAATTGACTCAATACACCAAATCAATTACTTTCAATGCATGCTTTTTTACTCCTCAAATGGAAAAGCTATATGCCAAGTTAAATCAGGACCAGACAGATCTATTTGATATTAAGCTAGAACAGTTCATGTATGCAATATGTAGTATATATTGGTATCGTTGCACACATTAACGTTCCATATTATAACCGATATGCATTTACAAACCACATTTTACTAAAACAATTGTTATTTTAAAGATATCTCTCCACCACCAACAACAAGGAAATCTTGAAGTTCAATTGGTGTGAGTAAATATATATGAATATAAACATAGATCAATAATGTATTATTGTAGTCATAAATAATCACTTGTATGTGATCTGTTTAGGTCGTTTGTGATGCGACCTTATTTATATTTCATAATTGAAACTGGTGCTTGTTGATAGTTAACAATGATTTTCTTTCCATAGTGAGTACGTACGCCTGTTACATTGAAATAAGCATTTACCTGATGCAAAAGATTACAAGTACGTAGGATGGACTAGTAAACGAGAGGTTACTTGAAATTGCATATCTGCTTGGAGTATGAAAACCCGACACAATCGAAAGCAAGGTCCTAAATATATATATCACGTACAATGATGTCGACATCAAACTTAATTTTACCTTCATTAGGCCCCCTACCTTAATACCGTTGTTTTCTTTTGAAATCTAATTAAATTCCAAAGACACATGATACATACTTGAAATATGATAACAAAGTGCATTATAGTATTTACTGGAAACATAGCTTAACATATTAAGCTATATGGAGAATAAGAACATCCATCTATTTCCCACATTGGTTACTGAAAGGTTGCTATTACATTTATGTAATATTTTTCGTATTTTCAAAGTCATACATGAACAGTTACGATAGATTAAACTGATTAGCAAACTGGGAGATAAACATTACACCTGCTTGGAAACTTGTTCATGCACTCAGCGCACGATGATTATCGTATTTGTCCATCACTATAGATACAAATAGAAAAAGCATACTTCAAAAGGTCTAATGATAACTTCTAGTCTTTTATACACTTTGAATGTTTCTTTGTATGCTATTGACACATCTAATTATTTAATTCAGTTTGCGTAGTCACTGTTCTTTATAGAAATACATTCAAGCGTTGAATTCTTCCTGGTTTAGGTCACGCGAGCACGCTTGTAACTTATACGGTGCACTATATTTGGATTTAATGGAATTCAGTGTAATCTGATACAAGTCGAAACATTTAAAACATTACAGGTGCACTTATACTGTAACGTGATAAGCTTGATACATATATGGCATCGTCCAACGTCTATGAAGACAGCAATGATACGTCTATGTTATTCTATCTCTAAAAGGTACATATTAAAAATTAATATCCTGTTTCTTGAGAGCGTGTTTTATTTCTGTAGTATCTTATTCCAACAGAGGAAATTCAGGTGCACCCCTGTTTGATTTTCACAATAATATCCTTGTCAGTCTGCGTCAAGCTCTTTATTTATAACACTATATTTTGTTCGCTATATACTTTACCGGGCATATTAAATCTAGTATTTGAGTTCTACAAGTTATTGAAAGAATGCATAATTATCTCATAGTGTACTTAAACAATTGTGTTTTAAAGATATGACCCAAGTAACAACAAACACATTCAAGGTCCTTATGGAAAGAATGCGTCGTAAAATATAGGACTAAAAGTGTACCAGGCGCCATATCTATTACATTTTTAACACGCAGGAGGAACCAAGACGATGATCTCGAATACATGTACTTGCGTTTCGTTTTCTGTGTACAAAAAAACCGAGAGTGAAATATGCATAAAGTGCAATATTTCGAAACAGTGAATTAGTTTTTTTATCCTGTGTCACAGGTACGAAGTGCTTTAGATGGGGCGAAACGAATACATCAAGAGTGCAGACGATGTAGGGTTGCAATTTCTGTGTGTAAAAGAGTTGCATATTTGGATAAGTCACCTGTGGATAACTCTCCTAATAATGTTCCAAATTTTGTATAATAACTCATTATTTACTGTCCTAGATAAAATTATCAACACTAGTTTAATATTATATAAAATGGCAAAATCGTCGATATTAAACTTTGATACAGAGAGACTAGTGAAGCATAAACATAACAATGAACTTCCTGATTGTCATTATCTTATTGTTGGGCGAACTGGATCCGGGAAAACAAATTTACTTATGATCTTGCTTTTTGGTGATAATTTTAACTACGATAGAGTTTATATTTACACAATCAATCCACAGCAAGATAAATATGAGTTATTAAGTGAGTATAATGAAAAACTTCGTGATGATCTTAAAGCTGGCGAAGATTTTTTTATAATTAGGCAGCCAGAAGATCTTATTCCAGTCAATCAACTTGATGCAGATGAACATAAGATAGTAGTTTTTGATGATATTCCGCTAAATAACATGGAGATGAACAAAATAAGATCATATTTCTCACTGTCACGTAAGAAACAGTGTAATTCTATTTATCTCGCTCAAGGATTTTATAATGTTGACAGGTTTATTAGGCGAAATACGGGTTGTTTTATTTTATTTCCAGGACTGGATAATGTTGACGTTAGAAATATTGCAAGCGAGCAATGCGGTGGCGTGACAAAAGATACGTTTATTGAACTTTACCGTAATGCTACAAAAGATAAATACAACTTTTCTTGTTTGATAAACTTACAAATGATCCAACTAAAATGTTTCGCTGTTGTATTGACACTTACTTAGAGTAAAGCGTTTCAATTTTATAAAATTTGTAATTATAATAATGGACAAACGAGCAAGATACAGACAACACATAGAAGACCTAAAAAAACTTGCTCAATCTCAAGCATCACTTAAGCAAAAAGTACAAGAAGCGCGACGTGGGCAAGTAACGGCTACAGAAACAACAGCTACAATTTTCAAGCCGGTTACTGAAGCATTATTAGGTAAACAACCTGAAACTAAACCACTGTCAGAAGAAGAACTTAAACAACTACAGGAAAAAGGTTTGGTTGGAATTGTTAGAGAACAACAGGAAGCAGCTGCTGCAAAACTTGTTACTAGATCTGATGAAGAAAAAAAAAACTGACTGAGGCACTTACAGCAAATATAGCTGATCCTGCGGTTAGACAAGCTGAAACAGATCGATTGATAAACAATCCACTGGAACTTGAGCGAAGATTAGCAGAGTTAACAACGCAAGGAATAACAAATATTATAACAAGTTTATCAGGAGATATAAAAGATATCAAAGAGGAGCAACAAAGAGTTGGTGAGCTTACTGTAAAGTTTATGGAAGTTGGAGATCAAAGACTTTATTTTATTAAAAAAGCAAATGATGAGATAAAAGGTAGTGAATATGATGATTTTTTAAACAAAGAAAATATAAGTGATATTAATAATATAAGCAGGTGGATTGATGCAGAATATCAAGTATTAATCGATAGATTAGATGTAATATTTAAAGACGGAGCTGCTGCTAAAGATGAAATAAACACGGTTACAGAAATTGATGATATGCTTCCACTTTATAATAGAATGAGAAACGGTGTCATTGCTCTCACGTTTAAAAAAACAGCAGAAAATAGTAGAGCAAAACCTTTTGGTAGTGGTTGGAGTTTTAGAAGGAAATTTTTTACTTTTGATAAATCTCGTATACAAAAAAGTAGAGTAAGAACAGGAACTGGTGTAAAAGTATTTACTTCAACTACTGAAATGATAGGTAGATTAATGTTATTAATATCATCAAAGGAAGCTGGGAATGTTAGTGTTGAACTTGATAATGAAATCATTGACATACTTGATCATCTAAGATCGAGTGAATTATTAACATCTGACGAATATGAAACTTTACACCGCGACTTAATCGCGGCGACTTAATTTTGTAAAATGATATAATATTAAAGGAATGCAAACAGCATTATTACTAAACTCTAGCGAGTCTACAGAAGATATCGCAAATTTTTCAGTAAATTATATTCCACCTATCCAACTAGATCCTACAAAACAATATGAAATTGGATTAATTTCTTGTACTTGCTGGAATGCTATACCTAACGTGAAAAATGATGTTAACGATGAAATGTATTTTACTATGACTACAACATCTCCAATATCTACAACAAAAAAAATAAAAATTCCGCAAGGAGCTTATAATATTGAAGATCTAAACAAGACGATCAAAGAGCTCATAACAAAAGCTGACGGTGTGGCTGATAATTTTGAATTAGCAGCAAATGATAACACATTGCGAACTAGGATAACTTTGAAAAATATAGCAATCAATCTTGAACCAAGAGAAAGAAGTATTGCACAACTGTTAGGATTTACTGAAAAAACTTACACTGCACTTGATCAGCCTATTACATATGACAGTGAACTACCAGCAAATATAACAGAAGTAAATACAATATTAGTAAATTGCTCTATTGCTTCTGGCTCTTATACATCAAAAGGTAGCAAAGGTCAAACGATTTACAGTTTCTCACCAGAAGTCCCGCCAGGTTCTCTCATGCAAATAACTCCACGACATATTATATATTATCCTTTAAACGTTGAAGATCAAATATCAAGTATAAGGATGCAGTTGACAGATCAATCAGGAAAACAGTTACATGTTAGTAATGAAGTTGTAACTTATTATTTACATCTACGCGAGCAAAAGTAAAAATTATGCAACATCAAATATAATGAAACAAAGAAAAAAAGTTTATCGAAGAAAAATAGTAGGAGGATTTTTTGGAAATATATTCACTAAAGTTATTGAAAATATTCCGGGTATAGCACGTAAAGTTGCACCAATTGCTATTGACGCTGGTAAAGCTTTTCCAACTGGGGCTGCATCTGCCGCTGGGACTGCGGTGGGACAAAAAAATAGCTGATAAAATAAAAGGTGATCCACCGACTGCATCTGAAATAAAACAAGCTATCTCAGAAATCGCTCCAACAAAAGAAACTCAAAAAGCTATGATAACAACAACAAAAAAGTTATTATCACCAAAGCGCGAGAAGATCATACAAAAATTAATATCTAAAGTACCAGTGCCGCAATAAAATTTTATATAATCTAATAAAAAAAAATGTCTGTTAAAAATTATCTCGAGTTAACAGAAACTTATGACATCGACAATGATGTGACAGAATTTGAGTTTGTTGAGTACCTTGATGAAAATTCTAACGAACCAAATAAAGCTGGTATTAGAACCTTTAACACCAGAGACGAAGATGTATTTCTACTGCCACATAAGGCTATGTTAGAAGTTCGTGGTCAGATTATGACAGTAGCCAATCCACCTGCTGCATTTGCAATTGGAACAGAAGTAGCTCTTATAAATAACGGCTGGTGTTTATTCAAAAGTGCTAGATATCAACTGGCCAATCAAACTATAGAAGATATTTCAAGTCATCTACAAGTTGCAAGTACAATTTTAAATATTATTTCGTTTTCCGACGATTACTCGAGATCAACTGCAACTAATATGATGTGGTTTAAAGATACTGGACTGGGTATAGCTGAATCAACAGAATTTTTAAAGAGAGGCGCTATAGTACATGGAGCTAATCCTGATGAAAATGCTGTAATTGTGAGAAATTTTCTCATTGCTAATGCTGCTACACTAGATATTGTCGCACCTGCTGCAGATGCTAATGCAAACGCTACAAGAGTTTCTCTTACAGCAGCTTTTAATAATCTAAATATAACGCCACCAGGAGCAGCTGCAGACGGTACTGCAATGTTAAATTTACTTCTTAACACATTTGACGTGAGAAATCCACGTTATAACGAAGGCTTTGCTAGGCGAAGAAAACTTGCAGCAGGATCACGTCAAATTACAATGATGCTTCCGCTAAGGACAATTTTCGGCTTTTGTCGCGATTATGATAAAGTATTTCGCGGAGTAAAACATACGCTTATTTTAGATCGAGCAGACCAAAACGATTGCTTGTTTAGATCTGGAGTGGCTGATGTACAGTTTATCATAAACAAACTCGCTTTGTGGATGCCACGTATAACACCATCAATCACTAAAATGTCAGAATTAAATAGTACGCTTGATAAGCATACGAATAGAATTTACTTTAAGCAGCATAAAATATATCAGACAGCGGTTCCAAATACTACTGACTACACATGGAGGGTCACAACAACATCAAGCGAACAACTGCCGAGAAATATCTTTGTCGTATTTCAACAGCATGCTCGACGAGGAAACCAACAACAAAATAATGCAATATTTGACCACGCTGATGTCAGACGAATATACGCTAGATTAAATTCAAAGCAATATCCAGAACGAGCTATCGAGTGCAATTTTGCTGATGACGTTAATAAAAATATTTCTCGACCGTACATGTACCTGCTTGACGCAATGCAAAAATATCAAGATGTTGAAGATGGAACTCAAATATCAGCAGAGGAATTTCGTACGCTTTATCCTATATTTCATTTTGATGTTAGTAAACATAACGAGCGAGCTGTAGACAGCACAGCGGATATTGAAATTACCTGGACACTTGGGGCGGTTCCAGTAGCGCCGTTGTACGTATACGCATTAGTTATTAGTGATAGATTTATCACGGTAGATTCTATTGGAGGTAAAATGACAGTTCAAGTTTAATCTACAGTTGTTATATAAAATGGCAAGGTATATTGTAAAAGAAGTATACTTGACTGATGGTCAGGTCAAAAAATTAGTAGCTGCTATTGCAAAGCGAGAACAGGTATCATTAAAAATCAATCCTAATATTTCTGATGGTGTTTTAACAAAATTAATGCTAACAAAAAATCATGTAAAAAGTATGATCGTAAAAAACTTTTGTTTTAAATTTGAGTGCTGCACAAATGACAGCGATGGCAAAAGAAGGTGGTTTTCTTGGTCCGGCATTATCAGTATTAACTAGTACAATAATTCCTACACTTTTACCAGTCTTAGGCACATTAGGAATAGCAGCAGCGTCTGGAGCAATATCTGGCGCAACGGAGAAAGCAGTCAAAGGTAATGGTATAATTCGTGGAAGTGGAATAAAAAAAATTGTAAATTTTATGTAAATAATATATTATAATGCCACAAAAGAAAAAGAAATCACCAACAACAAAAAAAAGAAAACAACAAAAACAAAATCACCAACACCAAAAACAAAATCACCAACACCAAAAACAAAATCGCCAACACTAAAATGCAAATGCATATGCAATCAAACAAAACAAGGAGGAATTATTCCGTTCGCTCCACTTTTGGCGGGACTAGCGGGAAGTCTGCTGCCAAATCTTTTAGGAATCGGACGTGGTCTAACATTACCAGGAACTCGTCGACCCCGTTGAGTAATTTTGATATCATTGATAAGTTAAAAGCGGTTCCTGGATTTCACGGAGTTTATTCTAAAGATGAGCTCGCAGCAATAAAATCGCCATCAGCTGTAAGTTCGTGTGTTATTAATATACAAGATTTCAATGACGGATCCGGCACACATTGGGTAGCAGTTTATAATAATAATTATTTTGACTCGTTTGGACTTCCTCCAAGCAATGTAATAAAAAAGTATATGAACAAAAAATTTAAAAAGATATATTATTCATCAAATCAACTCCAACCTGTTGGAACGTCTGCTTGTGGATATTATTGTATAATGTTTATCCAACAGATGAGCAGAAATGTTAATTTTTTAAAATTTATTTTACAGTTTGACAAGCATCCTTCTCACGCTAATGATGAGATCGCAATAAATTTTATCTAAACTTAAAATTAGAATAATGTCAACATACTGCCTCAAGTGTAGAACTAATACAGAAAATATTAATGAAACAACAGAAAAAACAAAAAACAACAGGATAATATTAAAAAGTATTTGTGCAATCTGTGGAAAAAAAAATACATTTTTAAAGAAAACGTCCCCAGCGATAGTATCTCCAGCGACATCCCCAGCGATAGTGTCTCCAGCGACGTCGCTAGGATCTGGTTATCCTAATATTATTTTAGTCGACGATTAAAAATATAGAATTATATGCAACTGTGATTCTGACAGAGATTTGTGTATTGAGCAAAATAAAATTGTCGCATACTGTCAATGTTGTAACAACATAGAAATAATAGGGTCAGGTATAGATATACATAAAATTATTGGAAAATTGCCAAAACCAAAAGGCGGTTGGACATTGCCAGGTCATCGGTATACTGGTCCGTGGAATCCACTAGATCAACAACTAGATGAAAACGATAATCCGTTGCCAGGACAAGAGCCTTATAATCAAGTGGATGCAATAGCAATGCGTCATGATATCTGTTATCGTGATCATGAAAACTCAAAATTAGATTGTGATAAAGTAATGTTAGACGAATTACGTGATATGAAGCCAACAAATCTACGAGAACGTTTTGATAGAAGATTTGTTCAGGGAATGATAGGAACAAAATATAAACTCGGACTCGGAGAGTCTCGACTTGGAAAAAAGTATACTATGATCTTGCAGTCGAGCTGCACAGACCTAAAAAAAAAGTTCCCACGACGTAAAGTTGTCGCTAATGGTGTAGATGATATCTGGGCAATAGATTTGGTGGATGTATCTAATCTAGCTCAGTTTAATGTTGGCGCTGATGGCGCTCCAAAAAGGTGTTTGTTTAATGTTATAGATGTTTTTAGCAAATATGCTTTCAGTGTACCTGTTTCGGATAAGACAGGGACTTCAATGACTGATGCGCTAAGACAAATAATAACGAGTGTAGAAAGAAAACCAAATAAAATCTGGACTGATCACGGATCCGAGTTTTTAACAAAAAGTTTGAACAGTTTCTAGAACAAAATAATATAAAAAAATATGTTACAGGAAACGAGGGTAAAAGCGTTGTTGTCGAGAGATTTAATCGCACGCTAAACGAAAAATTACACAAACATATGACAGCTAAAAACACCAACAGGTACATCGATGACCTTTCTCAAATCGTAGGTGAATATAATAACATGAAACATCGAACCATCAAAATGACACCTAAAAAAAGCTGTTAAAAATCCGATATTAGCAAATGAAAACATGTACCGCAGACATAAATTTAAGGTTGGTGACAAAGTTAGAATTTCTTTGATGAAAAAGGTATTTGCAAAAGGATTTACTCCAAACTGGAGCGAAGAAGTATTTGTAATTGATAAGGTACTTTTAACAGTACCTGTAACGTACGTTTTAAAAGATCTGGCAGGGGATCCGATCGTAGGTAGTTTTTATGAACAAGAACTACAGAAAACTGATCAGGATGTTTTTGTTATCGAGAAAGTGATTAGAAAAAAAAGGAAATAAAAGTTTAGTCAAATGGCGTGGGTATAGCGATGAATTTAACAGTTGGATCCCAACCAAGCAGATTATGATATAATGCTATTATAAATTAACTCATACTTTTGTTTGACAGATTTACATTTTACTGGTTTACATAATGATATTAGATTCTGCTTACGATCGTTAGAGATCGTCATTAGATTAAAAATTTTAACGAATATGAAATCGAATTTGATATTTTTCTGTCGGCCTGGAATCTTGATATTTAAGAAAGGTTTGATTAGCTGCCAAAACAGTTGTTGTTCGGCAACGGTAAAATTAAATTTTATTATTTGTTTAGCAATGTGATACTTGACATTATACCGTTTAGTTGTTGATCTGCTGTAATTTGATCTGTCAGCAACAGTGACTATTTCACCATCATCATCAGATTCATTGTTATACAAAATATCATCTTCACTATAACCAATAGATTTGTCTATAAAATCTTTGGAAAATGTGACCTTATCGCTGGTGACTTTGTCGCTGGTGACTTTGTCGCTGGTGACTTTGTCGCTAGTATCTTCTTCGTAGAGTTCAGCAAGTCGTTTCATCAAGTCCATTATTATAATATATTTTTATCTAATTTATTATTATAAGATGACTGATGAGATAAAATATCACCAAAAAGTTAATATAGTAAATTACAACGAACTAGCCGAAGCGGTAAGAAAATGTTTGTTGGGTTATAGTGTTTATGTTATTGTAATGCAAGGTGATTCTCATAAAATATTAATAACAGAAGCTGAAAAAAATAAAATTAATGAAAGTGCAGTAACGACTCTAAAATTTAATCACGATGATATCATAGCATTTGCTCATCATTGCTTGACTAAAACCGAATTACAAAATATTATTGATCATCATATCTAAAACCAATCCTAGCATCGTATTCGCTTGAAAAAGGTGATTTCAATACTCCATCACCTACAAATTTTACGACTGCGGGATTTATCTTATAATATTTCGCCGCAGCTGAAATCGATTTGAATTTAATCTCCTCATCCGTTTCGAGGTTTTTTGAAATAACAGGTTTTATTGGACATCTAAAATTAATACCACCACCTCGTCCTTTTCTTACATTTTCCTGTTGGGTAACTAGTTCTAGATTTTCCAATCGATTATCAGTCTTTACGTTATTGATGTGATTAATAACAAGACCATTGGGTATAGATCCGTTGAACACCTCGTAAACAAACCTATGACCATAATAATTAACTTGATTCGGCGATGTTCCTCTAACAGTTACTTTGATATATCCCATATTGTTCATAGTACCAAGAACTTTTTTAGTTTTTCTGTTTCTAATAATACCGCGATCGTTAGCCTCGTATAAATCAAAGACAGGATGTGGCTGAAACTCATCTTGTAAGGATAAGTTTTCAATGTTATCATCAGTGACTTTACCGTTATAATGATATACACGCTGTCCCTCTGGAATATCATCGCAGAACAACGTGTAAATAAAATCTTTTCTAAATATTGCAATCCTCTCAGCATTATCTCCCTTTACACTAATCGTAAAACCCGCTGACGTTAATTTGCCAACAGATATTCTAGTTTTGATGTTAATAACCGAACCTAATACATTTCCAGCGTATAAGTTATACTTTGGGTGAATTTGATATGCTTCTTGCTCACGTGCACTTGTCAGATTTACTGTCATTATATTATAGGTAATATTTTTTATCTTCAATTGATTTTTAGCGCATGCGCAGTGTGAGGTAAAGTTATACTTTGGGTGAACTTGATATGTTTCTTGCTCACATGTGTTTGTTAGATTTGCTGTCATTATATTATAGGAGATTTTTTTATCTTCAATTAATTTTTAGCGCATGCGCAGTGTGAGAAAATTATCAATTAGATATTACATTATAGTATAATAATGTTAAAATTGCGTGATATAGCTAAGAGAAGTCTTATGGGAGAACCTAATAAAATAGCGACTGCTTTTGCAGGTTTTGATAATAGTTATCAGTTTGATAATCAAATTGTTTTAGTAAATTTTACTACAACAAATTTTTACCACCTACTACAGACAACTGTAAAACGTGAGCTTGAAAAACACAAAAGTATTAGATTATTTGTGCAATATCATGTTATATTTTCAAAGTTAGTTATAACGGAAGAATCAACTAACAAGGAAATTGCAGAACCTTATATGAACGCAAAATCAAGACGTGTTTTGCTTGGGACTGATCTGTTATCACTATCTGATGAAATACACCAAGAAATCTGGAAAAAAATAGAGGAATTCACTCAATTAGGTTCGGGTTGGAAGTTTGAAATGATCAAAGAAATATTGTTTCACACGATGAAATATAACGCATTACGAGGTAGCTCATACATCGACCTGCCACCAAAAATAAAAAGTAAAAGATGTTGTATAAACATCAAAAACGTAGATAACAAATGTTTCCAATGGGCTGTTCTTTCCGCACTATTTCCAGCAGAAAAACACGCTGATCGCGTTGAAAAATATATCAGTCACATGTCTAGATTAAATTTTAAAGATATTAACTTTCCTGTGGCAGAAAATCAAATACCAAAATTTGAAAAGCAAAATAATGTTTCAATTAACGTTTTCGGACTAGATGAAAAAGAGGATGTATACCCGAGATATATTTCAGAAAAAGCTTCACAATCGACTATAAATTTACTGTACTACAAAAATCATTACGTTTGGATTAAAAACTTTAACGGACTAGTTGGTAAACAGTACAATAAAAATAGGAACAAAAAGTTCTTTTGTTACCTCTGCTTGCGTGGTTGTACTAACAATGAAACATTACAAAAGCATTTGCAGTACTGTAATGATGTGCAAAGAATAACAATGCCATCTAAGGGAGATAGTGTGTTACAGTTTGTCCATCATAATCACAAACTAAAAATTCCTTTCGTTATATACGCTGATTTTGAGTGTTTACTTCAACCTGTACTTGGCGTAGAAAATAATCCTAATCAATCGAGTACAAGAAAAGTTCAAAATCATGTTCCGTGTGGAGTAGCGTACAAGGTAGTTTGTTGTACTGATTCGAGATTATCTAAACCGATCAAATTATATCGAGGTAAAAATCCATCTGTTTGGCTTCTCAAGCAGTTGATTAACGAAGTTGATAATATTACTTATCGTTTGAAAAAAGTAACGCCAATGTTAAAATTAACACCTCAACAAGAATCCGATCACGAGCAAGCAGAAATTTGTCATATTTGTGAAAAAGCTTTTGATGATGACAAAAAAAGTACATGACCATTGTCATTTGACTGGACAGTATCGTGGAGCGGCTCATAATCAGTGTAATTTAAAATTTCATGCTCCAGATTTTATTCCAGTTATTCTTCACAATTTTTGAGGATATGATAGCCATATTATAGTAGAAGCTTTTGGTGATCTTGATATAAAATCTCATCTAAAACTCGATAACATCATCAAATGCATCCCAAATAATTTTGAAAAGTACATGTCAGTTACGCTAGGTAAATTGCGTTTTATTGACAGCCTGCAGTTTATGGCAGCCTCGTTAGATGAGTTAGTGAAAGGTTGTAGTAAATTTGATAACCTAAGAGACTGTTTTGGAGATAAATTTAATCTACTAGCTAAAAAAGGAGTTTTTCCATACGAATACCTCGACGATTGGAGTAAATTTGATGAAACATCTTTACCTGACAAAGACAAATTTTACTCACAACTTAAAAATGAAAATATAACTGATGATGAGTACAGGTATGCACAAGATATCTGGAAAGAGTTTGATTGTGAGACTTTTGGTGATTATCATGATTTATACCTGAAAACTGACGTGTTATTATTAGCAGATGTTTTTGAACGTTTTCGTGAAGTGAGTTATAATAATTATGGACTAGATCCTTGCTGGTATTATTCTGCCCCTGGGTTGTCATGGGATGCTTTGCTAAAGTTTAGTAAGTTAAGGTTAGAATTACTGACTGATGTTGATATGTTCAATTTTATCGAAAAAGGTATCCGAGGTGGTATTAGCGTGATAACAGAAAAGTATGCTGAAGCAAACAACAAATACCTGAAACAGTATAACCCTGACCTTCCGTCGAAGTATATAATTTATCTAGATTGTAATAATCTTTACGGTGGTTCGATGGCAGAACCAATGCCTTTTAGCGGATTTCATTGGATCACGGTTGATCGATTTCTATCAGAGACAGAAAAAAGATACCCGACGATGTTTCCTATTTCGTTGAAGTTGATCTTGATTATCCAAATTCGCTACACAAAATACATAACGATTACCCTTTCTGTGCGGAATCGATGGTCATAGATTATAGTTTGTTATCAAAAGAACAACAAGCGTTAGCATCACCAAGGCAACATTCCATGGTCAAGAAACTAGTACCAAATTTACTTGATAAGAAAAATTACGTTTTGCATTACAAAGTTTTAAAACAAGCAGTCGATGCTGGTCTTGTGTTGAGAAAAGTTCATCGTGTACTAAAATTTAATCAGTCGCCGTGGATGAGAGGTTATATTAACTCAAACACTTCAAGAAGAGCTGCAGTGAAAACAGAGTTTGAGAAAAACTTTTTTAAACTGATGAATAATTCCGTTTTTGGTAAGACGATGGAGAATATTAGGAAACGTGTAAATATTGAAATAGTTAATGATGTCAATCGCAGAAACAAACTTGTTTCAGACGATGATTTTGTGAGCATGAAAATATTTAATGAAAATCTTGTTGCGATACAAAGAAGAAAAACAAATCTAAAACTAAACAAGCCGATCTATGTTGGAGCTGCTGTGTTAGATTTATCAAAGTGGCTGATGTACGATTTTCATTATAATTTTGTTAAAAATCAGTGGCCGGCTAGTAGATTATTGTTTACTGATACTGATTCGCTCGTATATGAAATCGAATGCGAGGACATCTATCAGGACATGTACAATAATCGACATCTGTTTGATCTTTCCGATTATCCACGTGACAGTAAATTTCATGACGACATAAATAAAAAGGTTATTGGTAAGTTTAAAGATAAAATGAACTCGAGCGGTATCAAATATTTTATCGGATTACGCAGCAAAATGTATACCGTATTGTTAGACAATAACAAAATAACGAAAAAAGCCAAAGGTCTGCCTCGTAATTTTGTTAAAAAGTTTATGAAATTTGATGACTACAAGTACGCGCTTGATGGTGGTGTTAGTTTTATGAGAGCTATGGCAATTCGAACTAATCATCATAAACTCGAAACAGATGTCATTATCAAACGTGGATTGTACAATTTTGATGACAAACGCTATTGTAAAAATGGGGTAGATACATTTGCCTTTGGGTATTTTCATTGTGACTAAAATTTTATCTAAACTTATAAAATAATGTTTGAAAATTTGACAATGACAAATAGCTACAATAGTAACATCAAATATCTAATGATGGACGGTAAACAATTGACAGTTGAATTTAATAATGAAACATCAGGTATATGTTTTAATGGAACACGTGACAAGTTAAAACTTTCGCTCATCAGATCTGATAACAGCGAGTATTTCAATTATCTCGAACAATTATATCAAAAGTTGCTAGCGGAATTTAAAAACTTTCACAGCCCCATTAGCCAACAAAACTATACTAAACTCACAATTGATATCGATCGGTCAAGGGTATATTTTATCAACAAAAAATATCCTCTGAACAAACCAGAAATGAAAGATATTTTTGAGTCCCATCGCTGTGTGAGCGGTAAAGTAAAATTTAGTATCTATAGTCGTGATAGTGAGGTATTTTTAATATCAATAGTTGAAACATTAATCATTGGTAATGAGATATAAAATAATATCATTTTCATTCTAATGCTAGTTTAATTTCCGCCTTGTTAACTGAAACGTTCTTATGCACAGTTTAATTTTCATCCTGTTATCTGATAAAAAATTTGTGGTAAAATCTATTTGCCGTCTTTAGAATAATCATATTCCACACATAGGCTGTTCTAACAAATTCGTCACTTCTGTTGACAGAGCTTATGGCATTCCAACACCTGTTGTTTTGTCTGGTTACAAAATATCTGTCTACATAGTAGTAGTAAAGGGAAATGAGGGGTTTGGCGGGGGTGTGGGAGGAGGTGTGGGTGGGTGGTGGTGGGCCAAAACCCTCATTTCCCTCTACTATATATATATATATATATATATATATATATATATATATATATATATATATATATATATATATATATATATATATATATATATATATATATATATATATATATATATATATATATATATATATATATATATATATATATATATATATATATATATATATATATATATGAGTGTATATAGATAGAGAGATAGATAGAGATATACATAGATAAAGAGATATAGATAGAGAGAAACATGTATATTTGTATATATCTATATATACATGTATGTGCGTATGCTTGTATATATATATATATATATATATATATATATATATATATATATATATATATATATATATATATATATATATATATTATATATATATATATATATATATATATATATATATATATATATATATATATATATATATATATATATATATATATATATATATATATATATATATATATATATATATATATATATATATATAATGTTGCACAGACCGGACTTTAATTTAATCTAATGTAACACATAAACGTGATTGTTAACTTTTTAACCGTTTCTTCGTATGTCTTCATTTGACTTGATATAATAGATTGTGGGATCCAGTACTCAAGGGTTTAAGTCCCAAATTCTAGTATTTCGCTCAAAACCTTTATGCATATGAATCACTTGTGAAAAGTACTTGCAGATTTATTTAGATCTTCAAGGTCCCTTTAGGATTGTATACATTCATCAACTACCCGTGCTTTACCGATGTTTTTTTTTTGTTTTTTTTTCTACACAAACTGTCTGCTAAGAAAAGTATCACAATGGAG